>BMAU01004148.1:0-22449 GCA_019973935.1 Trichonephila clavipes | reverse complement strand
ATGATAAAGCTTCTAAATTATACACTGCTGGACAATTGCTAAGGACGGATAACACTATCATCCATAGCTACCACAAATGAAAGGAAGCAAAATGTGGAAAATTAGAATAAGTGCGGGATGTTAGTAAGAAGAAGTATGAGTATGCAATTTTTTTTTTTTCCACGTCTGTTCATCACGTGATAGCGTTCATAAGAGCTTTAAAGGTTTTGACGCGTGTGGACAGTTGTTGTTTCAAGTCAAAGTTTTACAGGAAAGATTTAATAGACGAACTTAAAATTTTTGGCATGTCTTCCCGATATCACATAGATGACTTTATGCGTGGCCGAATTATTGAAAGATCGAAGAAGGGCGAAAAATAACAGATGTTGCCAGGGAGTTCGACATCGCTCACAGCGTTGTTTCACGGCTGTGGAAGTCATTTAAAACTACTGGAATGTAGTAGACGGCACGGGGAGGTCGTGTTAGAAGTACGACGCCTACAGAAGACAGATATATCGTCCTATCAGCAAAAAGGAACAGGCGCACCACAGCTCAGTAGGGGGCAAATCAGTTTCTTGCTGCCTCAAGAAAGCAAACTGTTACCAGACGTTTGAGGGAGGAAGACTATACGCACGCAGACCTGTTGTGTGTGTCCCATTGACCAGACAGCACCGTACTGCCCGTTTGCAATGGTGTCGTGAGCATCACAATTGACTGAACAGGACTGGGCATGCGTACTATTCTCAGATGAGAGTAGGTTCAGACTGTCATCGGATTGTAGACGCCAACTGATCTGGCGCGAGAGTGGTACTGCTTATCGTCCAAAAATATCCAGGAAAAGGACCGATATCCGACATGCAATATAATGGTGTGGGCCGGCATCATGATCAATGGCCGCACGCTCCTACATGTGGTTGCGAATGGGACTATGACGGGCTAACGATACATTGATGAAGTTCTACTTCTTCATGTTCGTCTTTTCCGTGGTGCTGTCGGTGATAAATTTGTTTTTATGGACGACAACGCAACATGTCATCGAATACTCGCTGTTCAGGATTGTCTAAACAGTGAGGGTATTCAACGTCTCGTATGGCCAGCGCGTTCTCCAGATCTAAACCCCATTGAAAATGTGTGGATGCTTTGGGGAGGCAAGTTGCTGGTTGAAACTATCCTCCGACAAACAAGAACACCCTCGTCCGTGCACTCACAGAGGAATGGGATAAATTGCCTCAACAGCTGCTGGATAATGTTGTGCAAAGTATGGTACGACGTGTGGAATGTTGCATCACACTCCACGGTGGACATATCCGTACTGATACCTTTCTTTAAGGTGCCTGCTGACTTTTAGATGCATTGTTCCACATCTCCGTACGCAGAACAAATGAACATTTTTTTTTCTTTCAGATGTTTCACAGCTTTTGTACTTTCCAGAACAATAAATATTCTTTATTCTAATGTCTGAACAGTGTGGCAACTATATTTTATCCTACTAGGCCTCATGTCTCGCTTAATGTTATGCTACATAGCAATTTGTGATCCGTTCTTAGTAATTGTCCAGCAGTGTATAAACTACTGCATAAAAGCAAGAATTGGCCTTGATATCAATTTTAATTAAGTGACTATGTGGACTCAAAGCACAATCAAGCAGAAATGATTTTAAAAATAAAAATTGAAATTAATAACCATTTTGCACTGAAACAATTAATTGTGCACAAAAATATTTTTAAATAACTCAATTTAAGAGTGAAAATATGCATTTAAGTAAAACCGAAACCAAACCTAAGCTCAGAAAACTTCAAATATTTTAAAAATTAGTTAGTTACCAGATTGGAAATATGGTGGCAGTCTTCCCAACAATATGGGCCCTAAAATAAGCATTTTTGAATTTATAGAGTATAGAGTAGTAGTCTTAAATGCATAAACTCTCAGTTCTCTTAAAATTTAATCAATGGTGTCCTTTAAATGGGGGTAAAGTAACATGCATTATATAAGCAACTGATGTACAATATGAATTAAGAAAGCACGTAAGATTTCTTCAGCAAAACATAAAAATAGATTAGCTTGAATAAATAAAGTTATTTTTATGACAACTGAAGTAGTCAAGAGAAATATTATTCTGGAAGAACAATTGTGAAAAAGAACACGGACTTATAAACTTTTGACACACACGCGCGCACGCACAGACCCACGCACGCACGCACAGACCCACGCATGCACACGCACGCACGCACACGCACGCACGCACACGCACGCACGCACGCACACGCACGCACGCACGCACACACCGACTTGGGGGACTCTCCGTGTCCTTAAAGTCTTCTGGTGTGCCAAAATGCACCCCATGTGAAAAGAAAATATCGATATTTATATTAGTAAGTAATGCTTTTTCTAATAATTTTAAATGGGGATATTTGTAGATTTCTTATACTTTTTTTTTATATGAGTTGTATTTCATTAAAACTTACCTTTATCAGTTCCTTTAGATTACATCTCATTTCCTTCCCTTGAAATATGCCTAATTGGATTTTTTCACCCCTATTATCCCTCAATAGGCAATACCTCGATCATAAATCATGAACTAAGGTACGTGTTATTCGTATCCTGCAATATGTCCAATCCCTATGTTGAGACAAACCAAAATTCTTACTAATGTTGTGAGAGGAACAATGAACAGACATTGCAGAAACGCGAATAATAACTTTATTAAAATCAGTCTTAGGAATCACAAAGGTAAACATGTAATGAGAGTGTGTGTGTGTGTGATATTAGCTATCAAAACTTATCCAAAATGATAGATATTTACAAAATTTTAAAGGCTACTCTAACACCTTGAGAAATCTAGAGACTGCAGGAGGTGAATTAGGGGATCAGGTACAAGTACTTTAAGGTATCCGACAACATTCGGAACAGTGATTTTCAAAAGCGCATAAATGGATAATTTTCAACATATTTAGTGTTACTTAGATTATAAAATGTATATATAATTGTTTTAAGAATATTATTACAATAAAAAGTTATTTAAGTACAATATTTTGACAAAAAAATAAACATAGAATGACCCATTTTCAAAATATTCTTCTTTTGTGAAAAATGCTTTTATTATAATAATATTTTGCCTGTATATGGCCCAGACCTCTGTTCAGAGGCTCAACTAGAATTTTTAAATATATAACTTAGAAGTGGGTTTAATCATATTTTGTGACAACAGAGGGGAGAAATTTTAAGAAAAATGCGAATAATTATTTCAATGGGTGGTAACTCTGAAAATAATGTGAATTTTTCAAAAATTCTTGTTGAGTCTCTGTAGAGAGATTTGAGCTATATACAGGCAAAAAATATTATTATAATAGAACCATTTTTCACAAAAGGAGAACATTTGGAAAAAATATTATTCTAAGTTAATTTTTTGCCAAAATATTATATTTAAATAATTTTTTTTGTCAAAATGCACTTAAAAACAATTTTATGCATGCATTCTAATCTGAGTGACAATAAATATCACGAAAATTATCTATTTAAGCGCTTTTTTAAAATCACGGTTCCGAACGTAGTTGGATACCTTAATGAGTTAGGTACTCTTAAGTGAATTAGGTACACAAATTCTCTTAAGACGAATTCGTACCTAATTCATGAATTCCTAGGAAACCCACAGATTTGGATCCCAAACAAAGTATAGTACAAATCACTATAACACCTAACAATCACAATCTTGTCCTTTTTCTTACTCAAATCTCTAAATATCTATCTTAATTTACATATCATCGTTTCTTCGCAAGACGAGGTTGTCAAATAAATCAAATCATCAAAAGAAGATTAGAGGTTACATTATTACATTACAAAGGTTATTTGAAAGGACAGAATTACGTGAGAACCTGCTACAATGACACGAAGGACGCGCCGAGTAGAAGAGAAGATGTAGGTTAATTCAATCAAAATTCAAAGTTCTCACGCGTGCCGCATATAAAAGCTCGGAGAAGGAGTAAAAATTTTGGTGTCGTGCTCTTTATCAACAACCATTGTTTCGGATCAACGTTAATATAAAGTGGTCGCGATTACCAAATGGTCATGGTAACGAACTCGTGACTGGCACTGTTGAGTCACGAGTTCGAAAACCCAGTGTCGTGGCCGTGGTAGCCGAGTGGTATAGGTATCGGATCGTGGCTTGCTTTGTCATGAGTTCGAAGCCAGTACCACTAAAGACTCGCCGTGTAGGGCAGCGATGCATGCTAAATCTGTCGAGAGCTGAAATGTCCTTCCGTTGGTGTGGTGTAGTAGTTAGAAGAGGGGGTGCCATCTCTGGTGTCGTCCACGTCACTTGGCGATGGTTCAAAATTACGTGGTCCGTCGCCAAAATCCCCCGTGTAGCTAAACAGTGCGACGTTAATATTCAATCAATTGAAACCTAGTGTCACTGTGGACCCACCATATAGAGGAATTACATGTGTCGATGCTCAAAGTTCTCACGTTGGTGTGGTGTGCAAACTTAGAGAGATGGTGACACAGCTCAAGTGTGGTTCTCGTCAGATGACCGTGGCTCAAAATTACGACATCCGTCGACAATAGCTCTCATCTCGCTTCATAGTAGAAAATTAAAAATCAAATTAAATAGATCAATATAAAAATTTAAATAATTAGAATACAGTCAGAACAGGAGAGAAGCACTTTAACAGAAAAAAAAAAAAAAGCATTTTCTCTCTCTCTCTCTCAAAAATTTGTTAATAGTTTCCAATATATTTTCTGTTCAAAAGTAGTTTTAATTTATCATTTCTTTAAATAAAAACTTGTCTGTTGAAACCTTGATGAAATATAAAGTACTATTATAAATGGGGAGTATACACTTACATCATTATTTTTACCTTTATAATGAGGTAAAAAATAAATCAATTGTGTTGTACTCGAATTTCAAGAATTCTTCGATCATTCTTTTAGATCGATATTTTGATATATCCGACCAAATTATTCACTTAAATTGGTACTAAAAGAAGTTTCGAATTTCCGTAATAATCTATCTTTAGAACAACGAAAGGAGAAAATAAAATTACTTTCAAAAATTTACATAAAGCCATTGGGAACGCTCTTAGAAAAAAAAAACAATTGATCCAATAATGATAAATAATATTTTTAGCAGAGTTAAATTGCATGTCCCATTAGGCGCTTTGAAATAATTTAATCACAGTTTTACTTAGTAATTATGCACCTTTGTGTCGATTGTGAGCGTTGCTTGTTTCGCTTATCGTGAAAGTCATCGCATAATGCTATTCTTTGCTAAACAGCGAGGGCGATAACGTGGGTTATAAGAACAAATTGAAAACAGTCTAAAAATATACGCAAATGACGTCAATGCCGTATTTTCTCGGTTTACTTCCCTTTTTGGCCCTTATCCAAAAGACTTAACTAATAATTCTCTATATGGTTTCAAAAGGAAAATGTGTTTCTGGATATTATTTGTTTCTTTTCAAACCTTTCCTGGTGGTAAAGTGTGATAAGCGATGAAAACTCACGAAGCTTTAATGTCTTCGCTCATATATCGAATAAATTCTTTTTATTGTTTGTATTTTTTTATTGGATGATGATAGAAGTTTTTATTTCTTCCTTTGATGAGACTGGTATGAGAGATACGTAAGAAAAATAGAACAAAGCTTAAATTGTTTTCATTTTTTCGCTTAAACAGTATGACTTGTATTTATACCACTTTTCTCATTTATTGATTTCTTATTCTTTTTGTTTAACGTAACATTTTTGTTTGGGATGCCAAGAATAGATTATAACTCATCCAAGTAAGGAGCCTTCCTAGTGCAGAATTTATAAAATTTGAACTTTTCTATACTCTTTTACTAATGCATCAATTTGTAAAATATTATAAAACAATTACGACTACCATATGTGAGTCTTTTTTAAATAAAGATTAAGGCATTTTCGTTAAATGAATAAGGTAAATTCTATTTTTAATTTGATTAATTTTGTACACGAGTTTAGCAAATTATTTTCGAGACATGCGCCTCAGAAACTTATCTGATTTTTCAATCAGTTATGAAAGCTTACAATTAAACCTCACATCGGTTATTTTTAATCAGCTCTTATGCAAATAAATTTTTCTCGAAATTGAGATGTTTTTTGTTTATAAATGAACATTGCTACATAATTTAATAAATAATTTAACGTGAACACAACATATTAATTCTATGAAAATTGTTGTTATGCCGATCCTGACCTTCACCTTCCTTGTTTGGCGACGTGCAGCAAAGATCCGCTCTAGTTATTTGGGAAGTGCTCAGAATTTTATTGTCAGGCAAAATCTTGACGCACTCTGGTTCATGAGGAATGAAGACCTCAGAGATATGAGTAAAATCTCCACTATTAAATAAACGTTTAGAAGAAATACCACCAATTTCTTGAATAAAACAGACAACTGTGATAATAAATCAATCACTAGAATTGAAAAATATACTGATCTTAATTTCCATTGAACCATATCAATCCTAATTGATCCTGCTTTTCTTTTAAATTCTAAAAAATCTACATTCTCTTTCATTTAAATCATTCATTTTTAACTTTCATTATTAATTTATCCCCATTAACTACTCAATGATTGGTCAAGCGTTTCACATAAGCTTAAGGTATCCGGCTGCGTTCAGAACCGTGATTTTGCAAAAGCATATAAATCTATAATATTTATGATATTTAGTGTCTCTTCGATTAGAAAATGTATATAAAATTGTTTTAAGGACATTTTGACAAAAATGTTATTTAAATATAATATTTTAGCAAAAAAATTAACTTAGAATAATCTTTTTCCAAATGTTCTCCTTTGTGAAAATGCTTCTATTATGATAATATTTTGCTTGTATATAGCCCAGACCTCGCTACAGAGGCTCAACTAGAAATTTTGAAATATATAACTTAGAAGTGGATTTGTTCATATTTTACGTCAACAGAGGGGGCAATTTTAAGAAAAAAAAACGCCAATAATTATTTCAATTGGTGGTAACTCTGAAAATAATGTGAATTTTTCAAAACTTCTAGTTGAGCCTCTGTAGAGAGGTCTGAGCTATACAGGCAAAATATTATTACAATAGAGCCCTTTTTGACAAAAGGAGAACATTTGGAAAAAAAAAAGATATTCTCTTTTTGCCAAAATATTATATTTAAATATTTTTTTGTCAAAATGTCCTTAAACAATTTTATGCATGAATTCTAATCTGAGTGACAGTAAATATCATAAAAATTAACCATTTATGCGCTTTTTTAAAATCGTGGTTCCGAACATAGTCGGATACCTTAAATGCAAGAATAGTTGACCTCTTTGATCAGTCATTCACAGAAGATCCTCTCGATACCAACTGATTTTGACGTTTACATCTAAAGATTTTCTTTCTTAATCTAGGACCCTTCTGTGGCAACCGGATTGTCTAGTCATCGTCAAGAGTATTTCATCAATTTTTATCTTTAATTTATAATTTTAATTTTATTCATATCAAGATTAATTCCTTCTTTTTATGAATTTTCCATAGTTACATTTTAAATTTTAAATATTATTTATTAAAAAGGGCATTTTTTTGGAAGAGTTTTATTGTTATTTAATTATTAGGTGTACCTCATACTGATATAAGTTCATTTCAATGATCATAAGATCATTTGTCAGATAAATGTGCCAGCAGGAAGAGGGTAATGAGGTATGATTCTGCTCTCTTTTTTCTGTCAACTTCTGTTTCACATTATTAGTTGGTATACCCGCTCTTCGCAGAGGTGAGTTGAAAAATCAAACAATAAAAATTGAAGAAAAATATTTTTTTATGTCTTAAATTCAAGTGAATTGCAAATAAAACAAAAAAAAGTTTTTTTCCGCATATCTTTGCTAAAAAAAGTCAAATTTTGAAATCTGTAGGTCTAATAGTTGAAAAAAAGGGATTTTAAAAATCTATAACTCCCCGTAACGCTCATTTGGGTTGACTTTTGAAAACCCATTCTTATCAAATCTCTTCTCAGCTAAAGTTACCTCTTTTCTAAATTTCATGTTTATAGATTTAGTTAGTTATAAAAAGGATTTTTATGTAAAAGGCCCTTGCAAAACCACTGTTGGATGTCAATTTCTTCAAAACTCTTTCTTTGAGGATCTCTACTCCATGGAAGAAACACGCCTGCTAAATTTCAAGTCTAGGTTTAATAGTTCGAAAAAACAGAATTCTCTTTTACCTATAACACGCTTTTAAATCTCGGAACCCTCCTTCGGAATCAGTTTTCATGAATGTATCTTTTGTAGCCGTTCTCTACTCCTTGAAAGGAATATACCAGTTAAATTTCAAATCTGCAGGTCTGATAGTTAAAAACGTGAATATTTATCTATAGCTGAAATTAACTTTTGAAAACTCTTTGGGGGGGATTTTGCAAAATCCTTTCTTGCATGGGGATCTCTACTCCATGGAAGGAACATTCCAACCAAATTTCTAGTCTGAAGGTCTAATATTTAAGAAACGGGAATATTTTTCTCTGACGCCTCATTAACCCCTCACAATCCCTTAGGGTCTATTTTCGAAAAACAATTTGTTAGCGGATCACTATTCTACGAAAAAAAAACATGTCTCCTAAATTTCAACATAGGTCTATCTTATAGTTCAAAAACGAGAATATTTATTTACAACACTTAACTCCTCGCAACCCTCTTTGGTTGTAGATTTTCGAAAAGCCATTTGTTAGTGGATCTTTACTCCATGAAAGGAATGTGCCTGCCAAATTTCAAGTCAGTAGGTCTAATAGTCCAAAAATGGAACTATTTGTATCTATAATCCCCCCCGCCCCTTTAAGCCCTTACAACGCCTGTTATGGGGGGATTTTCACAAAAACACTTTTTGTGAACCCTTCTTAGAGGAACTCTATTACGCAACAGGAATACACTTATCAAATTTCAAATCTGTAGGTCTAATACTTAAGAAACGGGAATATTTATCTTTAACGCCCCTTAATCCCCCTGGGTCAATTTTCGTAAAACCCATTTAGTAGCCGATCTATAACTCCATGAAACAAATTTGCTTGTTAAAGTTGCAAGACTATACGTCTAATAGTTGAAAAATGGAAATAATTATCCATAACGCCCCTTAGGCACATCGGAATATAATTTTACGAACTCAGAAACCTTTCTGTACATGTGTCCAACACACACACACGCGCGCACGCACACACACGAGCTCACACACACACACGAGCTCACACACACACAAGCTCACAAGCACACCCAAAATCTCACACGCACACACACAAGCTCACACACACGCACACATCCATTCATTTTTATTTATATGTGAAGAAATAAAAAAAAATATTACAAATAACTGCTATTCTTTACTTGAAAATTGGCCAGTCGATTGTACATAGGGAGAAAAGATTCCTGTGTTTATCTTGATTTCTTTTTAAAATGTATTACTCTCTAAAACAGTGTTTCTCAAGCTGTGGGGCGCGAGCATATCGAAAATAAAAGATTTAAAAATAATTAATTTACTGGAATGAATTAAAACAACATAATTTCAGATATAATAAAAAATGCACTTTTACTCTGATATAATTTATAGGCAGGCGATATTAAGTCATCAAAAATAAAAACTTTTTCAAATCCTAATTAGCTATCTTTGATCCTATAACAAAATAAAAAAAACTTTTATTTGATTTTTGTAATCCCATGATGTGAGATTTTTTTACTACGCTTACTTTTTAAGCCTAACATACAACTCTTTCAGAGAAAAACAGATCCCAGACCCAGAATCGAAGAAATTTAGGAACGTAAAAATTCATCACTGTCATTATTTTTTGAAATACTGCACATTATAGCTGTAATCTGCATGACCTTCTAAGTTATTGGTACAGTTAGTTATGACCCCTCTCTTACGTGTTTGTTTCTCATTTAGGAAAGTTGTAAGTAATGTATTTCTCTGTTGCGCTTTTTCCATGAAAAACGTTTTACACAACTTTTAGTAGTAACATACATATTATAATGAATACAATTTTTACCCCGAAGTGGTCGTGCGGGACACACAGATTACGAAATCGTTAATTCTGGCAAAACTGTTTATTTGTTACCAAAGAAAAATTAAAAAGTTCTTGAAAGTAGGTATGTTTGATCACTACACCCGGGATAGCTCAATAACACACTCACACATGTAAAACACTATCTATTTTTATTCACCTAAACACATAGTAACTAGAGATACACAGACAGCGCCGTCTGGCGCACGGTTTTTGCGACAAGCATGAACAAGGTAAGTAAACTTTCTCTTACTTAAATTATTCACTGGAATCACGATTTATATCGTGTACAATAAAAAATAATTATAAAAAAAAAAGGATTGGGGTGACTCATTAACCCCGCCTCGAGTGCACGCCTGCTCCCGGGTCAAAACATGTTGAAGTATTTTCGCTTTAAATATTAAAAATAATACAATTACTTTTCATCGGAAATTTATATTATTGTTCATTATTTAACATCAATTATAAATGCTAATTCTGTGAGGCTTAAAATTACAATTCGCTTAAAACTAATTATAATTTGAGCAACCATTTTAAAAAGATAATTTTACATTTTTGTAAACCTTGCCGCGCACTTGGCTTTACTCTCCTTACGATACAGCTATTATATCAAGAATGTCTTATTTTCTTATAAATGAACTCCTGCAAAGAGCGGGTACTTCGGCAGGTTTACTTTTAATGTATCAGTGCTGCACAGAGTATTTAATAACTAATTAATTAATACTAAATTAAGAACAAGTTTAATAAGTATTAACGACTTCCATGGGCTTGTCTTGCAAAGCAACGTTTTAATAAGGAATGCTTATGATTAGAAATTGACCCTCTGAGTTCTTTTTCTATATTTAGCAGATATCTATATTTTGTCTTCTAAGCAGCCACTGGATTTTGCAATATGTTCAATTTAAAAATTAGAGAAAGCAAAATTAACATAATAATTATCCTATTATTTTATTTATTTATTCTTGCTTAAAAGTAGTATACAAAATTAAATACTTATTTTACTAATTTGTATAGTTTATATTTAAGATCGCCTATTGTAGCTTTAGCGTCAAAGTGAATTATTGTTGCATTCAATACATTATTAATGTATAAGGGGGGCGCGATAAAAATTGTGATCGAAAAAGGGCGCCAGTATTGAAAGTTTGAGAAGTACTGCTCTAAAAGAATTAAAGAAATTCATAAGAAATCTCGCTCGAATTTCCTAAAATATGAAATTTTTAAACAAGAACATGTTATACATGCTTTTCGTGTTTAATAAAAAATACACGATCTCAATTATTCCTTTTATAGTTTGCAATATATAACATTATCAGCAATACATAGCAACAATTAGTACTAGTTATTAATGGACTGTTTAATAAAACCTTGAAAAATGCGAGCTGTAAACAGGAGATATGTTCATAGAATTTCAGTGGCTAAATGTGAATGCACTACATAGAAAGATATAAGATTCAAATTTAGCATGTAAGGGAAAGCATTTAAGAACCTTTTTTAGTTCGTATAAATGGATCTCTTTGTATTGGATGCCACATCATTTTATGCTTCACGTGCTCAACGTGATTCAAATTAGTTAACAGATTATCATGTTAAACTCTGAAGCAATTTTAACCAGTCAAAAGAAATTTTAAATAATTTGAGTTATAATTAATAATTTTCAAATAATATTCTCCAAATATTAGTTGTTATCAGTTAATTAGTACTTGTAAGAATATGTAATGCGCAAATTAATGTAATTTAACATTTTTTGAGTAAAAATGATTATTTATTTTCCATGTTTGCAAAATTTAAGCAATTTTGTAGTTTTTTTCTTTACACAGAATTATTAATTACTGTAAAATACAAATTACTTCTAGTGGCAAACAGTATATAGTTTCTTAATAGTAATTAATACTTATTACGACAAAGCAAGCGTAATACTCTTGCACAAACCAATACTTTTAATCATTTTTGACCAAATAATACATTAAACCAATTCCTCGTGAAAAATGCTTCAAAATTTTAAGAGTAAATAGAAAAGAGTGGTTTAAGAGCTAATAAAACCGCTTCGTGTGTTAAATAAAAGAAATAAAAAAATTTTTAAGAAAGCTTGAGATAATGTGATGATGATGTCGTATCCATGACAGGACCAAATAAGATAGTACCATGGACCCAGATGACTGTTCCGGCAATCTGTTCAATATTGTCCACATAGAGATTTGTTGATGAAAAGAGGGACTTATATTTCTCTCTCTCTCTCTTATAGAGCAGCAAGAATAGCTGGACAGTCAAAAATATTAGCCGGTGTTAGATCTGTATCTAAACAGTTATCACAATTCCTATAAGATCTTCTATCCTCCCTATCAAATGTCATTCCTCTATGATCACCTATTCTTAGCTTGGCAATAGTTTTTGTTACAAGGCGGCCTCCATTTATATTACAGATCTGATGCTTTACAGGAATTTTCTTTCTCAATTTGAAATTTGTGACAGTATTTTCGTCTAATAAAGTAACGTTGACAAGGTTGTCATTATTAAGATTTTTAACTTCTTTCGACAGTTTATCTGCGTTTTCTATGCCTGTAATGTCAACATGTTCAGGTAATCATTGAGAGAAGCAGACTTTATCTAACTCCTGTAATCTAAGCAGGCGAGAGCAAATCTCTTCAGTAATCCTTGAACCTCCATTTAGAATTGCCTGGAGGGCTGCTTTTGAGTCACAGAAAATGACGAGTCCTTTAACCTGTTCTAGAATAGAGAAAGTTCAGATAGTTAAGAGCCTCAATTACCGCTCGAAGTTCACAAGTGAAGCAAGAGGCAATGACAATTACTCTTTGATAGTTTGCATCACTTGGAGAGGCCATAATTACTCAGAACCTCCATTTAAGAATGTTTCATCAGAAGAACCGTCTGTACAGGCAAACACAAAAAAACGCTTCAGCTGCGTCACCAGTATTGAAAGTTTGTTAGTCCCATAATTCCTCACCCACCCTCACTAATCTCTAAGATTTGGTTACATCAGTGCAACATCGCTCTATTCTCGTTAGACCTAGAATATTGCAAAAATGTGCCAAAGTTTTAGATTTCCCTCGTGATTTTCCTCTCTATAAAGTTACACTGTAACCTCGCTAACTGCGGACATTTTGACAAGGAGAAAAAAAAGGAAAAAAAAGTGAAGATTAAAAAAATGCATTAAATAATATTTTGGAGAAAACATTTTAAACGTAAAAATCACTATAATATAAAATTTAAGAAAATTTGCTTTATATGTATATTAGAGAACGGCAACAGGTATTCAAACTATGTAACTCAGTGAAGTTGTATGCGAGCATTTTGATTATTGTATTTTTACTGTTATTTACAACAGAAACACCTCTCTTAATGTGGCTTAGTGCTGACTCCATGTAGTGTGATTAGTATTTTGAAAAATAAATTTCAATTCACTCTCTCGCAAGATTTTATTCACTATAATATGGATTGGGACAGTTTGGTTGCAGAGATTACCCTGGCCTCCTGACCTACACACAGACATCACTGGCACCAAGACAGAATCTGCTTCCATCAGAAAACACAACAGATATCCGTCCTACAAAGTTCTCTGGCTTGACACTACTGGCTTCTCAAACGGCAATGACAGGAAGTCTACACGCTACAGGTTACCTTACTCGGAGCTGTCCTTGATGTAACAGATTTCAAACAGTTCGTTGTGTCACTCTGGTACCACAACTGCAGATAGAAATTCAGCCTCAGACGCATTACGATGTGCCACAGCCGTACATTGAATACGACGGTCTTCCCTTTCAATAGTGTGGCCACCCGAAATCGGGTCTTCTTGAGGCAGTACCATCCCTTGACCCCTACTCCCAACAATCATGCGAAACGGACACATTCCAGCCAAGTATTTCTGAAATATTGCGAAAAGAAAATCCACTTTCTCGTAGCCCTCTTATACGACTTCGTTCAAACTAGGTGAGCTGTTGATAAAGCTTATTCGGCTTTATAAAGGCATCTTTAGCTAACATCAACTCAATACGTCAAATTTCACAGACGAAAGACGCCCATGAACTTTACAGCAAGCATTTAAAGCAACCCTGATTTGCAAGTTCTGAGTAGCCTTACTAGTGCAAATTTTAAGCACGAAATTCGAATCGATGTCATCTTCCAGATGTATAAACACGCCTACCCCAAATTTATTTTACCTAACATATACCTTCCTTTTGGTGTTTGCGGATGTTTTTTCGTTAGCGTAATAGCCTCATCGCGTGCGCATCGGTTCTGCTTGACATTCTATTCACGTCACATATTTTCTTTTTTCCATAAATTGTTATACATAATATCATTTTTAACTCATTTATAATGAATGAGAAACAAGAATCACAACGGACATTGTGAAATGGATTATGGCTTCAACTCATTGGATGCTGCTTATGTCATGAAGGATATTAAAACACATTCTCATATGTTAGATGGTAAACTTCTTAACAGCACAGAAGAACCACACTTATTACTACAAGTACATTGAAGAAAATGTTATAACAGAAAAAATACATATTGAATAATCTTAAAGAGCGATGCAATGCCATTGTATTAACAAGCGGATTGAATGAAGAAATTATTCATTGAAAAAAAAAAAAAGCCTTTGAATAATTAAAAAATTAAAAAAATTTCATTCTTATAAAATGCATAAAATGAAAGAGAAAAATTAATGCCAACAAAATTTTGACTGAATTGCTAGTTAAAATTCTGTGAATTCCCCCTCACTTTCTCTTCTTATTTTGTAAGCATTACGCAATAAAGTTTTCCAAAATGTTCATTAATTTTATCTAAATGTAAAAATATTTTGTTTCAACAGAATTTGATGTGAATAAATTACTTAATTTTCTTCTAAAGATGATGCTTCCCCCTTAGTGTGATTCATTTAATGCGGCACTTCGGAGGAATCAATTAACAATTCTCTAAGCAAGGAACTTCTGTATTTATTCCTCGAAAAGTAGTGTTTGAAATAAGTTAAAATAACAAATATTGAATGCAATTTTATCAACGCATCGAAAATAAAAAAAAAAAAAAAAAAAAAAATGATTGGTGATTTATTTAAAAAAGATCGCTAAAAAAACTGTGCGTGTCGGCTCCGACGTACGACTGGGATTTACTCCTTAAGTACGGTTGTCTTATTATATAGTAGGAAAACTGGGTAAACAAACGCATCTCATATAATACTGATATCATTCTATTCACACTTTTCATATTTTCTGATTTGGCAAATTAATATATATATGTATAGTTTTATACATCGATTATGTTACAAAAATATATTTTACTCATAGAACCTTGTTAAGAAGCTTGATTTACTTCCCTATTAATATAACTGTGAGTATTACAATCTCTCGCTATTATTAATCACTGTGACATGAGGCTTATAGTAATTTAATTATGATAAGTGAACGTCGGTAGATGCGTCATTTACGCATGATAAAGACATCGCATCAATGGTTATACCGTACCTTGTCGTTCCTAGTGCATTACCAGAAACAAAATCCAAATTAAGCTCTGATTTAAAAAAAAGTTGTACTTATCGCAATCCTTCATCTTTATCGAAAGCAATATTCAAATCGCCACCAAGTATGAGTGAAAGTACATGTTACTGTTTCCCAGTAGTTTAGAGCCACTTTCTGTATATGATAATAATGTCTCGTGGATATAATCTATTATGTTAGTAACATTCTGATTGACAAAAATGTAAACTGTGACGACAACAATGGGCTTAACATTAGGTAAAGGGCATCTTGTGGCACATATATCTCCCAAATTATATTAAAGTTTGATAACGTACTGGGTTTTCTTCTCACAAAATCATCATGATTACCAATAAAATTATGTTTTAAATCGCACACGCTATGATAGATGGTGACCCCGCCCCTGGATTAATACTTGGTCGTCTATACTGTAATGCGCTAAAATTTTTCCATTTCAACTAATTCCCCCATTGCAAAGCTAAGTTTTTTGATAACATAAAAAATGTGTGTGTTTTACACAATATTACCAAGAAAAATCACGTGCATGTACCTGGAAACTTTAGTAGTTGAGAGAAAAGAGAAACATATCCCCTCCATTCATTTTATTAATCATTATTGGATCACTTGTAGTAAGACGAACAGTAGAAAGCCTGGTAAATAACTCATTTCGTAATGGAAGCATCGCTTCTTTGTTTTCGTCTGACGTAGTAAAAAAGTTAACGCTCAACAATAGGAACAATATGCCCTTCTTGTCCTTTTTACGCTATTTTGATCACCCAATTCAACTTGTGACAATTTACCTACAGCTCCATTGTTCAAACCATCAGCAACGTCGATGTTCGCAGTTATCACATAGAGTTTACCTACAACGAAAATAACCGGTGTTAATAGTACTGAGTTTATGAAGCTTCTCTCTGGCAGCTAATTCTTTTGCGCGATCAGCTTCACATCCCACCAAATTTGATGATTTTTCAGTTGTTATAGTCAACTTCTTTGTAAAAGAGCTAAGGCTTGAGGTGTCGATTGGCTCGAAAACCGTTTTTTGACGCCAATAACTCTATGAACGTAGTAAACATAGTTTACGATTTTTTCTAAAGTTTTTAATTTTTTAAGAGCTTGGTTTTAAAATATACTATCCAAATTTTTCCCACATAGATAACAAATAAAAGTAATTTTTAAAGAAAAAATAGAAAGAAAACTGCATAAATGATTTCTTGTAAAAAAGGGTGTTAGACTTCAATTTTCATCTCGAAAGACACAAAAGCTATTTTAAAAACCAGTAAATTTTAAGCAATTTTCTTCAATTTGTATCGACGTCAAAAAGACAAATGCTAATGGATTTTATTATTGAAAATATAACGTTAAATTTTAAAATAAAGGATAATTATTATTGTTTTAAATAACGGTTTTAAGCGGATCACTTTTTCTTTAAGAGATATACTTATTGAACGAAAAGTGACGGTGCCTCTTTGCCCTGTAGAACCCGTGCCTTATGGATCCGAAGCCCAGTAACATGACCACTACACAAATGGATCACACCTTTCGGGAGGCCGTTACTGGCTTATCAAGTAACCGCTAAAGTACTCAATTTCTGCTTTCCTTCAACAGCAATATGGTGCATGCGCAGAACACAGTAGAATGTATTTTTATTTACGCTGGCACAAAAAAATTTCACTCCTCATAATATTTCATACCAATGGCTTTATATGTAAATTGATTCTTAAGGTAAACTCCAACAATCTTACAGGTTACCAACTAATTCAGATCGCAAGATTAACCAAACAATAAGGAATGGTTATTTTAGCTAACTCAGGGATTCTATACTCGTAGATAGTGATATCTTAATATTTTTCGACACCCTGGTCCTATGCGAATTGTTTGACGCAGCTTAGCTGAATTTGGCTTGTGCTATTAAATTATACAATCAATCAATCTATGCAAAAGTACAATCCACTTGCGATCCTGTTAAGCAGACAGTAAACAGATTACGTTGTTGAACGGGAATGGTAACGTGCAAATGGTAACCCGTAACAATTCAAGTGTGCGATTCACAGTCTTTCAAACCTAGGTACAAATCGACTCCATTGAGTGCGGCCTTTCAATTACGAAATGGTTTACCAGTATAACAGGGGTGATCACACTCGCGGCCCGCAACTAGTAGCAAAGAAGAGATGTCAAGTATGTTAGGACGTAAACACTAAATTTTTATTGTTCTTTTATATATGTTTAAGACTACACGGTACCCTAAAAACTTCATTTTACCGAAAATTTTTTTTTTTGCATGTTTTGTGGCCCATATCATTAAGATGCTTGCCACAAAATTTCAGATCTGTTAGCAAATTAGTTTTTAAGATATTTGAAGTTTTATGAGCTATGGTTTTGGTTTGGTTTCCTTTTTAAAGCATTTTTACACTTAAGTTGAATTAATTAAAAATATTTTTGAGCTTTTAGTTTGAAATGGTTATTAATTCCAATTTATTACTAAAATCATTTCTGCTTGATTATGTTTTTAGTTTGATTGAGTTCTCATAATTAATTAATAAATATTAATTTCACATAGCCAATTTTTGCTTTAAAAATAGTTTATATAACTTAAAAGCTTTATCATTAATTTTTTCCTGTAGAGGAAATGCCATGGCAAATGAGTTTTGGGTTTCTGTGAGAAACAATATTTCGAAGAGATGGAATACTACTGAAAATGATGTATCTAAAAATCAGTCCTCAGCTGATTCTGCAATTAGACTTCCGAATACAAGGTATTCTGAATTCAAATACAGTAGATATAACTGAATATTTCCCTTGATGTACTCAAACTACATTATACTAAACATATTGTACTATATATTTTTGTATTTTAAAGTCGTACGACAAGAGCTAAACTTCCTAAACTGCCCCCAATTTAAAACTGAAAAAATTAAATTTTATGAGCAAACCTGACTATTTTTAGCTTAAGTTGGTATCATTATTATTTTGTACATAAATGCTTCGTGTTTCAAAACTTTTGTGAAATATTAGGTTAAGATAAACTGAATAAACTGACGTCTTAACAAATGTTATCAATATTATGCAAAAATATATTTTTGAATTAAAAATATAATTTTCAGTCATATTTATTAAAAATAGTGTTTTAATGTAGAACATACATTAAAAAGTTATTAAAATTAGAGTTTTACGGGAATTATAAGTTTTTGTTTTATGACTTTACAAACTTTAAATCCGTTTTTCTCAGACTTTTAATTTTGAAGGTATAAGTGTTTTCTAATCCCTAAGGCTTTTTTTTTCCTGTTCAAGATGGAGCCTTGAATTTTTTTGTATAAACTTCAAAATGTATGTTCTATGAAAAAGTTAGTATGGATTTAGGGTTGAGAGCTCTAGTTATTTTTCAAAAAATGCTAAAGTTGATATTTTAAAAAATTCGTGTTTTTCCAGGTTTTTCTAGAAAAATAATTATAAAAAAAACCAACAAGAGAATAGATTTTCAAATCAATACTAAGTATTGTTTGTAATAATCTAAGAATCATATGTAACTTAAAAATTACTAAAATTTTGAAAATTGAGTATTTTATAAAAGTTTGAAAAAACTTCAAAAAAAAAAAAATTCCAAATTTTTTTAAAATTGTAAATTAATGGCTCGTCAAACTGACTTTTTGCTTACAGAATCAGCTTAATAATATATATATAATCTAAATATAAAACATCAATTATTTTTACTGTAACTGCCTCGACAATTTTTTTTTTTTGAAAAAAATGTACCGTGTAGCCTTAATATAATGTATATTCGAAACAAATCTACTTTTCCATGAAAGTTGATTTTTTAGGTCCATTTTAACTTAAACCTTGTTTGTTTGGTCCAAGTTAGCCTTAGAGTTTGGTACCCTTGGTGTCTAGTGACAACCCCTAGGTAAGTGTTTCTCAAACTGTGTGGGGTGCGCCCCTAGCGGGGTGTGACTACAAGGGGGCGAGCACATTGAAAAGTCGAAAACAAAAGTTTATTTTAAAATTCTTAATTTACTGAAAGTATATAAACAACAAAATACATTCTCTCATAATAAAAAATAAAACACATCTAAACTGATATAATACACCTATAAATGTATCAGTACTACATTGTATTTTATATAATTAATTTACCAATGAAACACAAGCTTGTCATACATAAAATTTTGCTATACAAAAGTAAACTCTTATCTTGATAACTTGTACAGTTTATAATGAATCCCTCAGCTGCCGTGGTTAAAAGTTACGCGATTCGCTCCCCACTGCCACCATTTTCCTCGTAGATGCGCGCGCGCATGTGATGTATTGGGGATGGAAGAAAAGGAATAAATAACATTTCCACGGTCCCTTTTATTGCAGTCCAAAGCCTTCCGGAATAATTTTATGGATAATAGCGCTCAGAAAACATCGTTCTTCGGAATAGACGTATATATACGTCCGGGGTAATTAGTGCTTTGGGTGACCGAGATGTTTATATACGCCAGTCCCACTTAAGAAGAAAAATCGTATTGTGGCTTTCGCGTCGAAGTACATTATTGTTGAATTAAATACATTGTTATTGCCGAGGGGGGCGCGATGAAAATTATGATTGAATATTGGGTCGCAAATAGAGCTGAAACTGTGAGAAGAACTGTCCTATGTGGATAATGTTAGTTAAAACGAACGACATACTGATGCAATCCTGTATCTTATATAGCTGATATACACTGCTCAAAACAATTAAAGGATATTGTAAGTTTTATATAAAATAAAGATATAAGCTAATTTTTTTTGCTGAAAATGGAAGAAGAGAATTACAAATGCAAATTTTCTGATCTTCAAACTGTGAAGTATGCTAATTTCAGTACGACTTCAAAACGTCGCTTCAGCGAATGAAATTTGACTTTCAACTGAAATGAAGACAAAGGTTGATCGGCATTCAGTGACTGCTTTGTTTCGAGGAGTACGATATCTCAGCGAAGACATTTAAACGATTCAGAAGCTTGGAGAGTTGTAGGTAGGTTAAAGGAGGCTAAACTCAAGCCGAAATAGCGCAAGCCATTGGAGTGTCACAAAGTGTGATTTCAGGATCTGGAACCGTTTTTTTGGAGACTGAAAGTGCAGGCCGAAAACCAGGAAAAAGGTCGTAGACGAGCAACAACGTCAATGAAGATCATTATTTAGTGTGAACGGCTCAGAGACACCAAAATATGAACGCTTACTCTTCTCCAACAACACCTTCGCTCGGCTACTGGCACCACGGTTTCAACTCAGACTGTCCGAAACCAGCTCCATGGTGTAGGTCTGTATGCTCGCCGATCGATGGTATGTGTTGACTAACATCAAGGCATCGTCGCGACCGCAGGAGTGGGCAACCATGTGAACTAGAGGAGAAATGAATGGAGCAATCTTCTTTTTTCTGGCGAGTCCCGTTTTTCTGTTCATCCGGATAATAGGCGTATTTTCATCTGGAGGAACCTGGCAGTAGGAATAATCCTGCGTTCGTGCACGAAAGTGTGAGATTTGGTGGTGGGGTAGTGTTGGTGTATCGTGGCATCTCCATTGACGGGCGCACAGACCTCTACATTATTTGAGATGGACCTCTGACTGCTCGCCGATATCGGGGGGATGAGATCTTCAGACCTATTGTAGTCCCTTACGCTGCAGCAATCGGAGATGTCTTCATTTTAATGGTCGATAACTGCGGCTCACATCGTGCTAACCTGGTGGAGGATTTTCCTTTCGAGGAAGGAATCGTACGAATGGAATGGCCAGCGTGTTCTCCAGACATGAATCAATAGAGCACGTTTGGGACGCTCTAGGAAGACGAGTTGCTGGCCGCCAACCACCCCCACGAAGTCTCAAGAACTGGAAAGAGCTCTTCTGGAAGAGTGGGACAGAATACCCCCACTCGTGATTAATAGCCTCATTGACTCCATGCCTCAAATGTGCTCAACGTTGCTGGCCGTCCGTGGAAACCATACCCCCTACTGAAAATGATTTCCTTTGAAGAAAACACCTTTCTTATTCTTTTTATCTCATATGCTGGAAATTGTGTTTTGTTCCTTTTGTACAGAAATGCGCAATAAAAATGCATTTTTCTGCCAAACATGTGTAATTTATTCTCATATAACCTACTACGTGTGTCGACCATGTATCAATCAGGTGAAAAGTCCCAGTCACAAGATCCACCTAAAACCGCAATATCCTTTAATTATTTTGTGCAGTATATTTCAACTAACATATATTTCGAGATGTCCAGTGCTTTGATAATATGTGCAAAATTTGTCCTGTAACGGATTCTATTCGAACTTCCTCACTAATCCTCTTGGGGAAAATGCTCTTTTGAATGTGAAAACCACTTTCCGTAGTGAGGACTTGGTTTTATGCAAATGCTCCAGTCGTTTAGTAGGCAAGGTAATCGACAGTGAACATTATAGTGTTAGCGCCCACTTGTAAATCTAAAAGAAGGATCCACGGAGCGGTCCATTTTGCGCCTGAACGAGTTAGCACAGCGACACTCAATCTGCGGCTCACCGAGCTTTATTAAGTGGCCCGGTCATCGCCCATTACTCTCAGAAATGCACTGACTTAAGAGCACTTTAATTAAAATTGGGTGGGAAATTCTTTGTCGAGAAATCAAATATATCAATTTTGTTTTTGCTTTCGGTTTCGTAACGGTGCGAACTAATATTCTTTTTTATTTGGAACGATTATGGTTAGTGACAACAGACAACAATGGAGTAGTGGCAATTTTACACGGGTGGAACTACTTTTTAACCATCTTTCATATCTTGCAAGCGAAAAATATTCGAAGAAAATATATCGTTCCAAGACGATTGGGAGTTGACTATTTTCTAGTGAAAAAACAAACAGGGATCAGTAATTGTTTGATTTGTCACGAAAGTGCTGTATTTAAAAATACCAACAAACAGGAATCATTCAATGACACTTTTCCTCGAAAATCTCATTTAACAAGTGATAAATAGGC
>BMAU01004147.1:0-11415 GCA_019973935.1 Trichonephila clavipes | reverse complement strand
AGACAGGTATCATTCAGGAAACCTGAACGCCCTCCCAAAAGAGAATATTCGCATCAGGTACCAAATGAGAGATCCCCTCTCAGATGCAATGGTTGTGGGAAACAAGGAGTGATAAAATCTAGGTGCCCCACCTGCAACCTCAACGCCTCACAAAGAACAGACGTAGCAACCAATCACATCAATGCTTACACAGCTCAGACCAGAAGTACCTTGATTGACCCTTATCGACATAACTTTCTGTGGAATAAAGGGACGTGTATGTGCAGACACAGGATCTTCACATTCAATTGCTGGGGAAAGGATGTTCCAGATATTTAAGGATAAGGGACTCCTTTTCCAGGAAACCACATTAGCAATGTGCTTAGCATATGGTCAACAGACCACAGGTGAGGCCCTCACAACCCAAGTAATGGTAGAAATTGAGGGGAGATCACACACACACACAGTCTTGTCCAAATTCATAATTCTCCTAAAGGCAAAGGGAAATAAAACACTTCTAGATACATATTTCCTTAGTTCTTCTGGTTTGGTTCTAGATGTGAAGAATACTTGTTGGTACTTCTGAGACAATCCTACCCACAAGTACCCATTTGGTGAAGAATTGGTCACCCCGTCCATAGTTGAGAAGATGTTCAGCAACACCTGCCAATTAAGAGAAGGGGAAGGTGAAAGTTTGACCTCTCTCTGTGTGTGTGTGTGTGTGCCCAGAAGGAGAAACTTAACCTCCTGTAGGAATCCTTCCAAAATGTCTTTGAACCAGGGGGAGAAGCAACAAAATCTTGGAGCACCACATTAACACGGGAAATAGTCCTCCTATCAATGTACTTCCATACAGAATGTCTCCTGTAAAGAACTGTCCTGACTGCATTAAATACAAAGTTTCAAATCAGAAGCCTTCCAGTCTATTACAGACACCTGTGCCAGCCCAACGTTTTGAAACCTTGGCTATTGATCTCTTCGGGGCCCTACCTGAGAGTAAAGATGGATCCTAATCATTGAGGATTGTACCACCAAGTGGGTCGAACTGTTTGCACTACCCAATACTACAGCTAAAGAATGTGCCATTACCTTGATTGAAGAGGTTCTACTGAGGTATGGCATTCCTCGCCGCCTTATCAGTGACAATGGAACCCAGTTTGTGTCAGCAGTGATGCAACAAATATGTTACCTATTAAACTTCCATCAGTCCCTGATCCCTGTATACCATCCACAAGCTAACCCAGTTGAACGAAGGAATAGGGATTTGAAACCATGGCTAGAAATTCTCATCCAAGACAAGCATGACTGTTGGTCAGAGAAGCTACCCTTCATCCGCTTTGCAATCAACACAGCCAAATGAGAAACGGCAGGATAGACGGCAGCCTTTCTGAATTGTGGTAGAGAGTTACGCACTCCAAGTGAAGTTGTTAATGATATCCGAGTCGTCATCCAGAACGATAATTTTGTGACAGAGATAACTCCCTATCTCAAGAAATTCGCTAAGTTTTCCACTCAGATTAGAGAAATGGTTGAAGAGCAACAGGATAGTAGGAAGTTTTACGCAGATAAAAGAGAAAAGCTGCTCCAACATATCAACCTGGAGAATATGTCTTTGTAGCATCACATCCGCTGAGCAACGCTGCGTAAGTAAGAAGTGCAAAACTAATGCCACGCAGAGACGGTCCCTACGTGATTTTAACACAAAAGTCACTCTCATCTTACGAGATTGTTAGTCTTGATAATCCGCGGGTTCCTCTTGGTGTTTACCACACTTCTGCTTTAACTCCTTGTAATAATGACAAAGTAAAACCCCTTATTCCTCTTCGTAAACGTGGCAGTCTACCAAAGGTCCCACAGACTCCTGGTTCCTCGTCGGGACGCCGTCGGAACCAGAGGGGGAGGATGTAACACATGGTAATATTTATTATTTATTGTAATGATTTAACCATTCATCCCAGCGTGTTAAAAATTGTAATTATTTATTTCTCTCGTGCTTTATATTAATGCTCGCGCGCGCGCGCATGCTTTTATTTATAAAAATTATCTGTAATTTTAATTATGGAAAGTTCTGAAACTTTCGATGGCAATAGAAAAGGAGATGGAATATTGAGTTTAAAAAAAAAAAGTCTAGAGTTGTATGTGGTTAGAGTTGGCATTTTTTTTTATTTTCGTGTTAAAAGTTAAAAATAAATACAATAACAAATAAATAAAACTTTTTACTTAATTTTTTTCACTTTTTTACTTTAATTCTAATAATTATTTTAATCAATTTATAATGTGTTAATTGTTTAGAAAGATTAATTACTAATTTTTGAATAATTAATATGGTAACACTATTGTTCTCGGAACAAATTATTTAACTCGCGATTATCAGTGTGACTTGAAAAAGGGCATTTATTCCAAATTATTTAGCAACTGAATATATAAAAAAATTAACAGATGCATAAAGAATAAAAGATTACAGAATTCAAGTGTGAAACATATAGCAAATCTGAAGATCGATACCATAAATTCTCGACATATATGTATGTGTGTGCACACGCGCGCATACACTTTGAGGAACAAATGGGTTAAAAGTAAACATATTAAATTAATTACCCTACTTAAAAGGCTCTTTAAGCTCATAAAATTTTATTAGTAAATGGTCTTTCATACACAAAATTAGTCATAATTACATTACTATTTCTCTCAATTACAAAAAAAAATAAATTGTTTAAAATAAAGCTGTGTATTCTGCTAAGGTGATTAGAATATTTATTAATTATTAGCATAATTATTCTTCTTAAGGCTTTGTAAGTAACAGTAAATATTCTACTTACAACGTTGCATAACACATTTTTATGTTTGTCATATTTTATAATACAAAGAAAGGTTTTATCTCAACCAATTATTTTGAATTTATTTTCGAAAAATTAAAATTTTGATATAGCATATTTCAGGCTTCATGTTATGTTTTATTAACGTCGAACACTTATTAAACGCGAGATCTATTGGCAACGGACTCGTAATTCTAAACCTCGGTTTAATAATGACTTCACCTGAATTGGCAACTCATTCTCCTAACTCCTCGCCGTACCACCAGGAGCCACAGCAGATTTTGCGATCATAAGCCCCTCCCTACAGCGGGTGTCCAGTGACACCAGGACTCATTTTTGATTGGCCATGAGTTACTGACAGGGAAGAGAAAGCTCCAGGATCAAAAGTCCACTATCTCGTATCATGCTCCAATACGCCGATCATGCGTATCATGCTCTAATTTGTTTTTGTTAATTTTCGGGGACAAAACAGTAAAAAGTTAGTTACTGAATAATTAATTAGTATTAATAAATAAAAGTTGTGTGTGTCTTGTTGTTGTGGCTAATGCCTTTTGTCTGACGTAGTCAGAACGAGACGCACGAAATTCATCTTGGCAAGGTGCTAGAAGTACGCCTGCCTTGGCCACCATTCAGGTGACAGTACGAATTAGCTCGGTGAAATTCCCGAAGGGACGATAGAGGGCCCACCCCCTATCTCTACGTCACAATTTAGACATAGAACCGAATTTGAGAGAAGTATTCACCAGTCCCCTGCACTCGTGTGATTTAGCCGACAATACTTTCGAACCCACTGATTTAACGAGCACGTACTCCGTGTGTACTCGGAGGGTATTTGGGTTGCACCGGCATCGAACCCAAGTTTTAAGGTCTGAAGTTCGATGCTCTAACCACTGGGCTACCCGAGGCCATAAAAAAAGTCATTATTAATAACAAATAATTAAATTTTACGTACTACTAGAGGACCCGACAGACGTTTTTCTATAGACACATCTTAAATTCAAAACAAAAGATTTTTGAATATTCGATACTGCGATCGTAACGCAGTCTGCCGGATCAAATGTAAAACATTCCAAGATCAATAATTTATAAATAAAAAATTAATTAAATAAACATTTTTAAACCGAATTATAAATCTAAATCATTATCGAGTCCACTCCTGGAACAGACATTCATCAAAAATCGGTCCAGCTTTTAGGAGGAGTTCAGTTTCATACACACGCACAGAATAATTACACATATAAAGATTATTTTAAAAGATATTAATTAAAAACGCTAAAAGCTTTTGCGCGGACCGTCTGCATTTTTGTAACAATAAAGACCGTGTTGCCCAGCTTGGCAGAAAATCCATTTTCGACACCAACTTACGTCTTTTTTTAATCCCACTATTAGAGAGGAAATATGTATAGAGCTCACGATCTCTACATATTTTATTTGTTTATTTATCTTTGTGGGAATTCTTCAATCGTTAATAAAAATAAATTTTAAAGCGCTCAATGAGCTGAAATGTAATGTACATGATTATTTTGGATGGCAATACACACTTTAATTATAATTAATAAAAATTAATTACCACTTAATGTTGTGATTCTGTCATATGCATATACATATTTATATTAATTGCAAACTATTTAATAAAAATGTAGCGAAAATAAATTTTTTCTGGTTGATCTAAGTAGGAATTGATTTTAATTTTTTTATTACTTGTTTATAATAATAGCGTTGTTACAACAATTCACCAGGAATGCTGAGTTGTATTTTTGAATGTTTTTAATTAATATCTTTAACTAATTGCGATATCGATAGAATTGGGAATCTAATCCATTCTCGAATTTACTTGAACTCCACACAAAAAAATTTCATCGAAACGGTCCATTCGTGTTTAGGTAGGAGTTTAGGTGACAAACACACGCACAGAAGATTTTTATATATAAAGATATGCGTAGAATTATAATCATTTGGGGGAAAACATCTAGGCTATGGAAGGAACCGATTCGGGAAACCCCGGTTCTGACTAAGACGTTTCGGCTACCACAGCAACACAAATATTTCAGATCTAAGTTTGTGTGTATTGCTATTAGATTAATAAACGCAAGCCATTTGTATTTTTCAGAATAAGGAACAGTAAGAACCACAAAGAGATTTTAAAAACTACAAGAATTTTAATTTAATTGTTGATAAACATTAATAACCAGTCAATGAACTCCTTAAGGTACTTTTTAAAAAATCAAGTTAATAACAGAGAAAATTTTTAAAGAAAAACTGACTATTTTTTTTAAAAAAAAAGTCTAATTCCTTAAAAGTGCGAATAGTGTGTAATTAAGGACAGTGATCATCCGACAGCGGGATACTTTACCGTAGTGATCGTTATTCGTTCTGAAATTGCAAAATACGAGATTGATTATGTTTTTAAAACATTACACACATTGTGTAAAATAACACTGGAGATGTTGGCACCCTCCCACGTAATTTTAAATAACATTTAAGCTATGAGGACGACAACTAAACTTGTGACCTCCCTTTTAAACTCCCACACCCTGTCGCTGTCAAATCTGAGGGCATCTTGTTCTTCATTCCAATCTCAGAGTTCATCTAACTAAAACTGCATTGTTTATAGTCAAACTTAGTATTTTTGAATTGATAAAGTATACATATATAGATTAAGTAAAACAATTCAATTTTTTCTTTCAATAACGATTTTATGTTGACAAATCTTTGCCATGGTCTATCTCGCGGAAGTGTCTTTCTCTGAACCAAGCTGAAGTTTCTTTAAAATCATATAGGAAGTGGTATAGAAACATGATATTCAGAGGAGTAGTTGTATGTGACGAGGTGAAATGTAGTTATATATAGATTGCAATTATACTGTCGCAGAGAGATAGCATTTGTGTACTGTCAGATAGATAGCAATTAATTGCCTAAGTAATATATCTGGGCGTTTTACATATTATTAGAATAAATCATATAGTGGAGCCATTTGACCAGGTTTCAGTTCGAATCGGATCTAATCCTTTTGTGTCTGTATTGAGAATCATTATCAGTTGATTGGAAGAATGAATCGGAGGTTTTGGTGCATTCATATAAAAACTGAATTATTTAGAACTGGGTGCTGAAGTTGATTTCATATTTTTGGTTTAGCAGACTAATAAAAAATAAGTTAATTATTTGAGTTTGTTATTCTGCTTGGCATATTGTATTATGTCTAATACTGCAAATTTCTTCTAGGATTCTAGTTACAACCTTACGGTAAGGGGCGTTTTAAGAGATAGGGCAACTATGCCCAGGACCTCGACCTCGGTAGGGGGCATCATCTCGTTCTTGAGTCGTTCTTTTCCAAATAATTTTAATCATCACATGCTATTTTTGGACAAATTCGATAGTGCAACAGCCCATGACGGTCAAGGTCTACTGTGTCCATCTCAGTTTTCATGACCTTAGGCACTGAGATGATGCACATGAGCAGATGTTCCGGTCAGACGAATAGTTTTCCGCGAAAACCCTAATGTTTAGTATCCTAAGAAAGCTTAGTACTCATTTATCTACCCATTGAATGGATTGTCGAGACCAGTTAGTCACAAGTGTGAGAGGGTTTGACGAAGAAGCAGATATGGTATTATAATGATTAATTTTATTCAACTTCTAACACTAGGGAAATGCACCTAAATAACTAAACCAAGGAGCAATAAGAGTTATTAATCCGAAGTTATTTATCAAATATATGAAAGCACTAATCTGGCTTTATATATATATATATATATATATATATATATATATATATATATATATATATATATATATATATATATTGTACGATTCTGGTTTGCAACCTGCTATATAACTCAGGGGTAATCAACCTCTTTTCTGCTGGGTCTCATACATATGTCAGCTATTTCACGCGGATCACAGCATTGGGATAAATTGAGGGAGAGGGGGAAAATACTTAAGACCAAGATAACATGGGAAATTTAAAATGTGGAAAATTGACCAAAATATTAGAACTCCTGTTTTGCTTTTTTTTTAAATACTATTTTTATTTTTGTCACTAACACTAAATTAGAAGCATTTGAGAAATACTCCTTTACAATTTCTGTATCAGTAAACGGTTTCATATGATTACGAGTAATAAAACAAACTTCGTATAATGTCTTTGTTACCGCTGTGATATTACCACTTAAAAAAATTGTTGCTGTTTCAAAGATTATTCAAGAAAGCCTATGTAAGGAACCGCTGCCTGCACCTGGCAACAGGTCGAACGAGAGACGATATAGAGGGGAGGATCTGGCAACGACAGAGGAAAAAAGGTCGGAACGGGAGAGAGAGAGAGAGAGAGCGGGGGTGAAGAAAACGGAAGGTTGTGAAAAGTAGAGACGGCTGAACGATGTATCGTAATCTTGTAACATCTCAATATATTCTTTATTTTAAGAAATGTCCCATAGAAGGTGTGGAATAAACAGTGGGACAAAACCCTGTCTGCAATTATTTTCAATTCACAATGCGAACACGATCAGAAAAGAACCCACAAGTTTACACTGGTGTCAGAAAAGGGATGCAATGGAGCAGAAGTTAAATCAATAAAATATTTCAAATTGATCGGTGTTCGTGCTACATAATTGTGAACAAGGTTCTAGTGGACATTCGGTTTGAAAGGAAATTTTTAACAAGGAAATAGAATCCTGCAGTGTATCTTCAAGTTGATGACCACGTGCATCCCGGGAATTGCCCTGCAGCAGTTTCAAGTGAAAAAAAAACTAGACCTTCTTCATATGGAGTTTTACCATCACCTGCCGAGTTGGGCTATAAACGAACAGATGTCGTATTTTTCTTCATTTTCTGATGAATGGAGCCGTGATCTGAAAACAACGAAGGAAATCCCAGTAGTGTGCAAGTACAGAAACAGCGTTCATGTCGAGGTAAGTGGCTATTGTTCCCTAAGTTAAAATATTGTGTGAATATTTAAAAGAGTAATGGGATTCAGTCATATTTAATTTGTTTTTTTAAAAATAAAATAGAAAAAGCAGATATATCTGAAAAAAGAAAATTTCATTGGTTTATTGCAATATTCTATGTTGTTGGATTATTGTGTAGATGAAATAAGAAAATTGTGTACTTAGTTTATCTGGAAAAGATAGGGTATCATTTTAAATGTTGTAAAATATGGTATTTAGAGTTCTAGTGTTAAACTATAATTTCTTTTTTATCATCATTCTTTACTGTTTTGAAGTTGTCTCAAAAATTAAAATCTGGGTATAGAAAGTGTTTTGCATAACAATTCAGTTTGCAGAATTTTAAAAAAAAAAAAGAATTAGATTAATTTATCTTGAAATAATGGTTGCGAAAAATGTATGTTTGAGTGGGTGAAAAATATCCATTAAAAAATGTGTATATGTATTTCAAGTAGACGGACTTCCTGTTAAAATGTTGTAAATAAGAGATTTTGTAGGTTATTTTGACTCAGAATATGGCATGTTTTTTTTTAATATTATATGATAGTTTTTAATTTTAAGCAAAAGTGTTGCAATTTGTCAGTTAGTTGATAGTTTAATGCAATCTGAGGTTATTTCCTTTGCTCGTAATTTAGGATGTATATGTATATTGGTTTTTTGTTTCCTGCATAAGATTCTTTTAATTAAAAAAAAAGAAACTAAGAGTAGATTTATGATTTGAGAAATAATTCTATGGTAATGTAGCTAAAGTATGTTGTTAATTGTGTTTTTTTATTTTGAAAAAGGTTCTGCGTTCTGATTAGTAACAAATAACTGTGTCTCACATAAGTTTTATTGTAAACATATTTCGTATTGTGTTTCTGGAATTTGAGTACTCTTAGAAAAAAACGAGTAGAATTTTTCTTGCTTGTTAAATATATAGTACTAGGTCATTTAAGTGTTTGTAGTTAAATTTGTCAGAAGGTAATTTGGCATTAGGTTTAGCTTGATTAAAAATGGCATTTCTCATTAGAAGTAAGAAAATTGACTTAATTCAATTAGCGCGGGACTTAGATGAGTCACCTGATCCGTCTATGTCTAAAATTGTTTTAAGGAATTTAATAATATCTAGTAAATATTACAAGGAGGAAGAGGCAAAAGAGTTATTGGAAGTTATTACAGCCGAAAGAGTAGAGACAAAACAGCAGCAAAAACTAAAACGACAAGAACAATTATCAATTGAAAAATTACGCTTGGAAATAGAATTATCTAGGAACGCTAATCAGAGTGCTACTCAAAATAATGGTCAAACCCTCACGTGTAAAATCTTTAGATGAAATAGTTAAAATGGTTAGGCTCTTAACTGTAAAGGTACCCAATAAATCAGACGGGGGACTATTTTTTTTTTCTAGTCTTGAAAAGGCTTTCGCTAGTGAAATGGTTAACGACGAATTAAAACCGAAGGTTTTGTTATGCATGTTAGGAGACAAAGTGTCAAACTTATTAGTTAACCTAGGCGAAGAAGAATTAAAAAATTACGAATCTTTAAAACAGGTTGTGCTCAAGGAGTATGAAACCTCACCAAAAATATGTTTAGAAAATTTTAGAAAGGCCAAACGTAACTCTGACGAAACTTTCTCTCAGTTCGCGTCCCGTTTAACATCGATGTGGTTATACTACTGTAAGTTAAGAGAAGCGAATGATTTTGAGTCAGTTAATCAACTGATCGTAGCAGATAAAATGTTTGAAATGTTGGACTCTGAGACGGCGACCCATATTGGTGTGCTCCAAGGGGAAGAATGGTACAAACCCAGGGACTTGGGCAAACAATGTGATATATTTTATGCTTCCAAAGGGGAATCCTACGATGAACCTGAGAGAGCTAAATGGAATGATAGTGAAAAGAGAAGTTTTAATGGTAGTTGGGGTAAACAGCCATTTGGGGAGAAAAAGTCAGATAATTTTTCTTCTAGGAAAAACTTTGATAAAGGTCAAGTAACTGAAATAAAAAAATTCACTTTGTTTCACCTGCGGATCAGATAAACATTTTAAGCGGGATTGTCCGAAAAACAAAGAGGTAGATAATAAAAGACTTATAATGTGAATAAGGTGTCAACAGAAGGGACGGAATTGGTAGATGGGACGGTAGCTGCTAGAGTTGATTTGCTAGGTAAAGTCATTCCTAGACGGGCTATTGAAGACAAATTAAGTAAATTAGTGAAAACATCTATCAGTGTAGATGGGAAGTTAGTCCATGCGTTATTGGATTCTGGTACGGAAATTACTGTTATCAAGAAAGACTTAGTTCCTGGAATATCGGTTGGAAGGAGCTTCCACGATTTATTTGAAAGGTATTTTCGGTCCAGCGGTTAAATGTCCTTTAGTATATGTTCCAATTGGTCTTGCTACCGGTGGCCAGGTTAATGTGGTGCACCAGCAAGTGTTATGTGCTTTGGCAGAAGTTTTGGTAGAAGACGTGTTTCTTCAACCAGATGTTTTGGATATGTTGGGAGGAGCCCAGAGTGAAGAGAATTCACTGGCTCAAAGCTCTCAGGACCTGAGGGGTTGACTCAGGAAATGTAGATGAAACCGAGGTTTCATCGGGTATTCTGCCAGAGAAAGCACAGGAGCACATTGAGGATTCTCAAAGGAATATTACTTCATGTCGGAATGAAGTGGGAACATTGGGTACTAAGTATGAGCAGGTGACCGCTGAGATGGATAAAGGAATCATGGTGGCTGATAGTTTTCGTTCCGAACTGGAGTGTTGTGCCGAGTTAGCATTGGCTTGGAAGTATGCTAAGGAAGGCAAAGGAAACTACTACGAAGTAGATGGGTATCTATTTCGTAGGATGAAAATACTCGGGAGAGTATTGGGCAGCTGGTAATTCCGAAGTGCAGAAGAACTGAGGTGTTGAAACTAGCGCATACTTCCGTGTTCAGTAGTCACATGGGTCCCAAGAAGACGCTTGAACGAATAAAGTATTCTTTCTTTGGGAGGGTCTGAGGGCCGATGTGAAGAAATTTTGTGAGTCATGTAAAGAATGTCAGCTCACTCGATCGGTTAGGAATAAAGACCGATCATCCAGTACACCTGTGGCAAGGCCTGAATTGCCATTTGAGGTGGGGAATATGGATCTGATATTTTCTGATGAATGGAGCCGTGATCTGAAAACAACGAAGGGAATCCCAGCAGCGCCCAAGGACAGAGAACAGCGTTCATGTCGAGGTAAGCGTGGCTATTATTGTTCCCCTAAGTCTAAAGTATTGTGTGTGAATATTTAAAAAGAGTACCGGGATGCAGTCATATTTAATTTGTTTTTTTTTAAAAATAAAATAGAAAAAGCGATGTATATATCTGAAAAAAGAAAAAAGAATTCATTGGTTTATTGCAATATTCTATGTTGTTGGATTGGCCAATAGCCGAAGATAGAAATAAGAAAAGTATGTGTACCACTTATTTTACCTTGAAGCGGCGGGGTATCATTTTATTAAATGTTATAAAACAAGGTATTTAGAGGGATTCTAGTGTTAAACTATAGCGTTTCTTTTTAATCATCATTCTTTACTGTTTTGAAGTTGTCTCAAAAATTAAAATCTGGGTATAGAAAGTGTTTTGCATAACAATTCAGTTTGCAGAATTTTTAAAAAAGAATTAGATTAATTTATCTTGAAATAATGGTTGCGAAAAATGTATGTTT
>BMAU01004146.1:0-12575 GCA_019973935.1 Trichonephila clavipes | reverse complement strand
ACAGAGAGTTTTTATTTGATCATCTGTTGCACTCCCTTTAAAAATCGTTCGTTGAGCAGGACTTGCAGCAGCTAGCACATGCAGCAAAATGAACATGTCGGCTAATCGATTCATTTTTCTTTTGGAACAAATACCCAATTAATCATTCCCCGATCGGGAAATAAAGACTTACGGAGACGTTGTACTTCTGGCGATCTTGGATGAACATCGACAAGCAAATAACTAAATGGTTCTTCAGTTGCTTTTTTATATGAATCCATGAAAAATTTACCGCGCCCTGAAATGCTTGTCGACCAAAACACGCAGCTTGTGATACATCTCGAATTATTACGAAATAAAATTATGTAATGAATAGCACGTTAAGGCTAATATCTCTCTTTATATTTCACTCTCGGAAAAAGATTTTGTGTTATAAGTATTATGCTGTATTTCTTATGAAGGGATCCCATAGTAAACATTTGGGAAATTTCGCTTGTTATCATTCATCATATCATCGAGTACAATCAAATCGCAATTTTCTTCTTCTGCTTCTGAAGGCAGTCCTGAAACAAATTTAAAATTTTTCTCGTTCAGAAACCAATTTTGTGCGTATTTGAAACACCAGACAATATTTTTCATGGGAACTTCGTACACTTGTTCAGATATGAGTTTCTGCACCAAACTCGTTTTCCCACTTTGGGAAGGCCCCGAGATAATTAAATTTGACGGGTGGTGTAATTTTATCATTTTCAGCAGATTTCACAAACTTTTTTAAATTCTTTTGCTGTTAACTGTACGCCAATTGGTTTTGGTTTCAACTGTTCAGATGTATTTTGCGGTGACCAGAAATAACGAATATCGAATACTTTTTCTCTGTTTTTATAACAAATATGGAGGAATATTTTCCTACCGATATGTTTTGAAAATACACACTGTGTTCCAGTAATATTCACTTCTACCGCTGTTGGTGTGTATACTTGCAAATAATTTATGAATACTACAAGCTGAATAACGATAACAAACCACAGGATAACAAAGGTGTAAATAGTTATGTTTGTACATCTGTCCATCTTTAGAATGTTAAATGTTTACTCAACACATTGAACATCTGTTCGAGGAATGAAGTTTTTCTCAGGATTTCTATTTATAAGATGTTCTGAAAATGATGGTAAAAATTTCTAAATAATCATAGTCATTCATTGGAAGAGATTCTGAAATTTTCACGTAAATAATTCTTCATTTATTTGAATATTTTGTGACAGGGTGTATAATGGATCCCCATAACTTTTGTTTATATCATCCATTTACGTTTTGAGCTTTCTTGTATTACCAGATTCGAACACTGAGAAAGAATAAATAAAAGGCTCGGATACACAGATGTGCTATGGCTTGTTTGACGTCTGTGCAACTCGCAAATACTTGTAACCTCAGATCATCTCAGTTTATTACACCTAATTTTCGTTTTTATGATTGAAAGACCGGCATTTTCAGTATTATAGATAAGTTCGATCCAACTTTGGCAAATTCTCTTTTTTTTTTATTCCTTTGATTTTCACTAGTAGTCATATAGTTGTTGTAAAGAGATGTAGTTTCTTTAATTAACTTCACCTTAAGTAGAAGTAAATTTATTGCAGCATCACGAAAACCTTTTTTTTTTGTTTTTATAAAGGAGATAATTGTGAGAATATAATCGGTTCTCTTTCAAGGAAATGGCTATTAACTTATACTTTTACTACTGAAACCTGTTAGAAAAATTATTTTTATGGGAGCAAAGCAATTTTATTTACTTATTTATTTTTTGTTACCCCAAACAATCAGTTTCAGCACTTCATATTTTTTAATTCCAATAATTTGAATTGATTTATATAAGAGTTACGATGTTAATTAAATATGTTTTTCAATGACCACACAATTATTACAAATTTTGCACAATTATTAATAACATAAAAATGCAACTTTTAATAAAGGTTGAGTGAGTGAATATTAACGTCACACTTTTTCGTTAATCGAGGATTTTTGGCAACCAATCTCCTAATTATGAACCATAATCAAGCGACGAGAATGATACCTGAGCTAGCCCCCCTCTACTAACTTCCACACCACACCAACTGGAGGAGGTTTGAACATAGACATGTGGCAGTGGTAGCCGAGTGGTTTAGGTATCGGATCGTGGCTGGCCTTGTCACGAGTTCGAGTCCACTACCACTAAAGACCCGCCGTGTATGGGAGCGATGCACGTTATATTTGTCGAGCTCAAACGTCCTCCCGTTGGTGTGGTGAGGTAGTTAAGAGATGGGGGGTGCCAGCTCAGGTGTCGTCCACGTCACTTGACCATGGTTCAAAATTACGTGGTCCATCGCCAAAGACCATCGTGTAGCTAGCTGTGCAGTGCGACGTTAATATTCTCTCACTCACTCACTTTTCATCGTTCCTGTGTACGCCGAGATTCGAATAATTACGCATTCCGTGAATTCTGAATTACATCGTTGATAAAAGTGTCGCATAACAATACACCTGACATATTCTATGTTGTACATGTAAATGAAAATTCAAGTTTTAAGTCACATACTCTGTCATTGATTTTAGTAGCAATAATAATAAGTTGATGTTAATGTCATTAGAGATTAGCCCATTAATGTCATAAGAGATTAGCCTCTATATAATATAAATGTAGGTTAAAACGATTTTGTCGCAAAAAGAAAATTATAAACTCCTTTCCTAATTCATTTCAAACATATTGTTTAATTTTACGCCTGAGTGTGTGTTTGGTAACCAAATCACAGCTTCATTTAATAGAAAATAGGCTACATTATGTGGTATTCTGTTTAAGAAAATGTAAATGGTACAAACAAACTGTACTTAAACTTGAATTTCTGAATTGCCTTATAAGAAACTCTCATCAAGAACATAATAAGTTTCGATACAAGTCTAAAAGAAAACGTCATTTTTCTATGAAAATGGTCATTAGAGCACTTTTTCATCATAAATTATTATAACCTTTTAACCACATTTCCATTTCTTATTTTATAAATTAGTGTTATTTCTGGTATTTATGAAAATACGACAAAACTGTGTACTTAGAATTCCATTTTAGACGACATAAACTGGTTGGGGAAGCAACTGAAGACAAAAAATATCTGTTGTCTCTCTCTTGGTCTCTCCATAAAGGAGGGGAGGAAAAGAAGCCCAAACTGTGGTTTTTACGACTGCTTGACCCGTTTGCCCCTCTTCACTGTTCAAAGACGAATACTGCTCATCGTACATTATGCAAGAAAAACTTGTGCTTTCTAGCTGTTAATGTGTTTCCTTTAGCTGTTTGAAAGTAATTTCTACTCCTCCCAAAGAATTTTTTTTCTTCTTTTTTGTCATCCCATAGAATCAGCTCTTTAGCTTCTTCATATTTTTAAAATCCAATAATTTGCATTGATTTATAAAAGAGAGTTACTATGTTAATTAAATATCTTCAATGAACGCACAATTCAAAAATTATTAGTAACATAAAAATACTTATCCTAATAAAGGCTGAAATCTGCTTATAACAAAGTGTTGTTTTATACATCAGTATATAATTTCATTAATTAAAGTGATTAATATACATTTATTGAACATATGTAATGTATATGTATACATATACTACGTTATTTTATTTAAAAGACCAAGTTTAAAAATGAAACTGTATAAATAATTAATTTAAATTCTTTTTCTTAGACATGATCCAAAAAAAAAAGATAATTACATACTTATCAAAACAATTAAACCTGAGTCACAGAACAGCTAACCATAAATTGCAGTACCAATAGTGTCAAAGTGATGTACGTCAATTAGACTTATTCAATGCTGCATATGTAAAGTAAAATTCAAGTTTTGATTCATACAGTTATTGATTTTAGTAACAAGAATAATAATGATTTATTATTAATACCATTACATTGCAGTCAGAGATTAGCTCCTATCTTATATATTAAAATTCGTAGGTAAACAAACGTATCTATGTAGGTATGTATATTTCCCAATTTTCTGGAGAACCACAAGACGCAGAAACTAGCAGAAGGTATCAAAATTTCGGGAATGATCCGAGGAATCCGTTTTGACCATTTATATTCCGTTATTCCAATTAGTTAAGAAAATATTAATTAAAAACCTTAAAATGCATTTAAATGAATAGTGGCGCCATCTGCAGAGAATATCGGAAAAAATTCTGTTGTTACAAAACAACGAAACTTTGAATATAAATAAATTTATTTAAAAATTAATATAATAAAATTATATATATATCTTTCTTTCAATTTCATTATTTTACAATTTTTTTAAATAAAAAATGAGTCGAAATCGGTTCTTTTTTTTTTTTTTTGAATACGAATTATAAGTTGTTCTGTTTGATAAAATATTTTACACTAAAAAAAAAAGTTCATGCTTTTCTTTTTTTTCCGCGTGTAGAACAATATTATACGTAATCTGTACAAAGATTGATAAAATATCTTAAAAATTACGGTTAAAAAAACAATATTTCTTTCAATTTAATTATTTTACAATTTTTTTTTAATTATTTTTGGAACTTTTTTTTCAGAGCTTTTTAAAACATGAACTAATAATTTCGTAATTTTGAAAATTTCTTTTCCATACATAAACAATTCTTTTTTTTTAAAAAAAATGTACTTCTGGGTTTCAGTGGCTGCAAAATTAAACAAAAAAATTGTCTAAAATGCCAATAATAATTAATTAATTATAATTACATCCTTTATTTTTGTTTCATACTTTTGATTACAAAAGCAATCGTTTCAATAGGTATCTGTAAATTTTTCTTTTATTAATTACTTATAGAAATTTGATTTTAATAAATATATGTTTTTTTTTTTTTAAAGGATTACTTCTATTGTGTTTCATTACTAAAGGAATTCTTTGTTAGTTAAAAAGTACATCGTCTATTATTTGTATGAAGTTTGAAAGCATGGACATAAAAATGAAGCCCGAAAAAAATCTATCTTTATTTTAAAGCTCAATTCAATGCTTTTCCCCGAAGGAACCGACGGCGCGATTGTTAAATCGGTTGACCTTAATGAAACAGCAGCTCCCAGGTTCGAAACTGAGGAGGCAAAAACTTTCATTTCGCATTATGCTACTTTTAAAGCTTTACTCTTAGTATCAGAATCGTTTTCTTTTTTATTATTGCTTCACATTAATAATTTTTTAAAATTCTAACGCAATATTTTTTTTTTATAAGTCATACATCGAAATTTGAAGCTATATCTTATCTGTGAGAAGGAGGGGAAGATAGAACAATAATTTTACACTAAAAAACCGTGTTCGGGCTATAGAGAGGGGAAAGAAACCTGTCTTAAATCAAAAATAAGTGGAATGGAGCAAAGAACAATAATTTTACACTAAAAAAACCGTGTTCGGGCTATAGAGAGGGGAAAGAAACCTGTCTTAAATCAAAAATAAGTGGAATGGAGCAAATTTCAAAAAAGGGAACTTTTTTGACATAATTTTAGAAATCACTCACAATTCCAATAGAAGACAGAAAATCCTATGGCTTGTTACGAGTACAAGATGGGCCGTGGGTAGCCTAGTGGTTAGAGCATCGGACTCCAGACCGGAAGGTCTGGGTTTGATGCCCGATGCCACCAAACACCCTTCGAGTACACACGGAGTACGTGCTCGTTAAATCAGTGGGTCCGTAGTTTTGTGGGCTTAATCACGAGCGCAGGGACTGGAGAATATTTCCCTCCCCTTCAGTTTACATGCAGAAATTGTGGAGGTGGAGATAGAGGTCGTGTCGCCATCTATCGTCCCTTCGGGGAACTTCGTCGAGCTAAAATCGTATTGTCACCTGTATGGTGCTCAAGGCCAACGACAGGCGTACCTCTTGCCCATGCCACGATGAATTTCGTGGGCCTCGATCTGACTACGTCAGACAGGTGGCATCAGAAAACAACAACAACGAGTACACGATAGCGTGGAAGTTGGGTCAGATGAAATAATACCCAGATTTTGTTACTACCCATGAAAAAAAAAATGCTGTAGACTAAAACAAGTTATTAGAGTGTGCAAGTTTTAATCATACCATTTATATTTAACTTCTGCGCTAATTTAGTGATGCGACGCTGATGATTCTTAATCAATTACTTTCCTTTTCTTATTTAAAACACTAGTTTCTTATATTCCCAGGTTCGTAAGTTGCATCGCATCATGGCTTAAGTTAAAATTAAACACTAATACTCTAAAGACATAAAACAGTACTCTAAATTAAAAGGCCGATTCTTAAAGTAACAATTAATTTTATTGAATTAACAGATGTAATTTTTAGTAACTGTACAATATACAGCGTAACTAGATTGAGATTTTACTTAGCTTTTTGAGAGAGAGGTGTCGGTTGGAGGGAGTGGGGACATAGTTGCCGCTCGAAGTCCCGCGGAGTCTAGTTCAAGGCCTAGATCTGATTAGTGTGTCTCTCCGTGTGCGAGTGTCTCCAAATCGGGGTGCTTCCCCTTTTTGTTCCATGCCGCTTTTCTCCCAAATTCTAGAGCGGACTATATGCCCTCTCCACTTAATTACCTCTGATTGGTCCGGAACCAGCGCAAAGTTACAGCGCAGAGGTCGTTGCCTTGTTTTCGAGCGGGAAAATTCTCTGAAGCTCCCCATTTATTTATGGGTGTAATGAACCCTGCAGGCGTGGGAAATGTAAGCACCCTTTGCTAAGGAATTTCAGTGGTGAGGAAAGAAAACACTTTCCACCGAACTGAGTTCGCAATTTTGAAGTTCTATTGAATATTCCTGAATGAATCCGCGCCTCCCATCACTAGATAAGTGATTCAAATTGAATTTTTTGAGACAGAAGTGCTTGCCATTGTCACAAACACTTTTTTTCTATTTGTTCACTTTAAACATGCTTGAACTGGTGGGGAAACACCCAATGTGGAACTCTCTTATTATTTTTTTTAAAGAATTTAACCATGTGATTTTTATGCCATTTATTTATTTCTAATCTTTCAATTTAGTTTTAACAAGCATTCTATTTTTTAAACATTTTAATATCAAATAAATGTTGGCCTCGGCATAGACATTTAGACATTTCACCACACCCTGTTTTCCACCTTTTTTGGCAAAGAACGCTGCATTTTTTAGTTGAATTTTTTAAAAAAAATTTAAATGTCTCATTGACGGATTTGTTGTGCCATCAGCGTCATTAGATTGCCGTACTATTTCACTATACGCTTCTTTTTTTTTATTACTTTTTATAAAATACCAGTGTTCCTTTTCTAAATTAGCGTAAAATAAACTTCGATAGTATTCATTTTGAAAAATAAACATTGAAAAGAGACGAATATGCAACTCTTCTGTTCAGATCACGAAAAAAAAAAAAATCAGTCGAAGTCACGGGGTTTACTTCGACCAATGGGAATCGTCCAATAACCCCAGGTTAAGAAACCCAGAGTCAAGTAACTGGAGGTCGAAAAAGAGCTGTGAATTGAAGTTCTGACCTGGGGTTGACTGCCAGTTACTTAACTCCAGGTTTCATCGCTGGGTCAGGTTAGCGGTGAATACAAGGGTTACAAAACTTTATTTTTTCCCCTTTTTCATTCAACCAACACTGCACCCCATATGGTTTTGAATAGTTTGTTTATTTTACTGCAACTGCGCATGCGTTCTGAAACCGACTATATCTATCAATCATTTCTTAGCCACACCCCGTTGCTATAGTAACGAAGGGTTATCTTTTTACAAACATTTTCGCTTTGACGTCATCCGAGTTGCAAACAACGTCATCTGTTGGATAAAGGTAATTTATGAAAATATGGCCGTTGGCCATTAATAAGACACCAGAGGCGTACTTTGAGAGCAGCAGTCTTCATAAACTGTCTCCAAATTCTAAAAACATCTCAATCACTTGATTTAAGCCCAGTAAAACATATTTGATGTGAATTTGAAGTTAGAGTAAGAAGATATGACATATATAAAACAATGTTAACTAAAAACAACAATAATGGAGGAATATTGATGCAGAAATTACAAAAAAACTGACGAAATCTATACCAAGACGTTAAAAGTTGTTATGGAAGCTAAAAGATGTTCTAATAAGTACTAAGTAAAGAAAAACATTCTATAGTTAGCTATGTTGAGAATTTTTTTAAGTGTACAAAGACTTATTGTGTAATTTTTTGGTTATTAATTCTTTTAAATAATAGTTAAAACTATGTTTTAACATTGATTATGTTATTCCAATAAGAACAAGTGGCAGATTTTATGGTGAAACTGTCGAATCAGCCGCTTCTCCGCCAAATTCTGAAAAACTATCAATTTGGCGTGTTGTTTTGGAGTAGCAACCCTACTACAACACGCAACGCCGGAGCACGAAATTCAAGATGGCTACCAGATTTAGCGCATTTATCGATTTGGCGGGATAAGCGGCCAATTCCACAAACCAACCGATTTTATAAAATAAATTACAATTCCGTGTTACATTAAATTTATTTGTCAAAAACATTAAAGTTTGTCGAAAATTACAAGTGTAAGAACACTTTTATGAGCCACTGTATTTAATATAGCTAGAGAGTTGAAAAATTTACTGTTTTTTTTAAATCTAGTTCAAAACTTTTGGAAAATGTAGTATCTTGTGTCATTTTGCTTGAGTTTTGAATGATTTTTTTTCTTTCTGTTTCTCCTTTTGTTTGCATGTAATGTCTTGTGTTAAGAATATTTGTTTTAAAATTTAACTTGCATATATGTAATTGATTATTTTGTTGCTTATTTTTAAAACCATTTATACTAAATGTTTATATCTCAGCTCAAAAGAGATGCATTCCACAAATACTTTATGATAAATTCAGTGGAAACTACGTGAAGTATTTAGATACCTCAGAAATTAGTCAGTCACACACATCTCGTAAGAATTTTGATATTAAATACAAAATTCCGATCTTTTTTCCTCTCTTGTGTCTGAAAGAATAAAATAAAATGTAAAATAAAATGAATGGTACTCTTATAGGTTAGAGACCCTGCAACACTTAGAAAACATGCCAACTTCAGGCTTTATTGATAAATAACAGTATAAATAGTTTTTAAATATTAAGGCGTATACCTATTGCTGATATTAACACGTTTTTATAAGTTTCACTTGTATGTAATGGAATCTTTGAACTGGATTTTTATCCACTTGTAAAGGTCAGATTAATTCGACCGATAACAGTACAATAATTTCCTAATTTCGTTTCATTGTCCTGATTAGGATCTTAATAATTAAGGAATAGTATAAGATAGTATATTGCTTCCATTTTTGCAACATTTAGTGCAATTTTCCATTTGGAGAACCTGTCTTCTAAATCTAAGATATGTCTGTTGAGGGCTCTGGCAATGAGCTTGGGTTCTGTATGGGTCGCCAAAATTGCTGTGTCGTCAGCGAACATGCACAAAATTGTGTTGTCGGGATGTCTCTCGTTCACATATATATTAAATAAGAGGGGAGAAATTAAAGTCCCCTGAGCCACTCCCGTGGGCATGTGGCTAGAATAAGTATCGTTAATTCTGAAAGAAAAGTTTCTGTCAGTAAGGTACGAAGATATTAGTTTGATCATTGGGGGAGGAGTTAAATTTAATTAATTTGAAAATTAGTCCTCGCCAAACTCGGTCGAAGACTTTTTTGAATGTCTAGGAAAACCGCACCAGTCGAGTTTTGTTTTCTTATCGCCTCCACCACTCTTTAGAGTTGGTGTGATGTCGAAAGGTTGGGTCGGAATCCGTGTTGCTCTGGGATAATTAAGTTTATTGAGTCCACTAATGGTATAGTCTTTTTTAGTATTATTTTCTCGGCAACTTTGCCTAGAATTGAAAGGAGTGCGATTGGACGAAAGCTGTCTGCTCTCGTCGGATCTTTCCCAGGTTTTAGAATAGGTATGACTGCTGCGGTTTTCCATTTGAGGGGGAAATAGCCGAGCTTGATTATAAAGGGTGTTTTTTTAGAGGTATATAACTTTAAATTGCAATAAAACAACGATGTATTATTCGATTGACATGAATTTTTTTTTATTCGAAAGATAATCTTGTGGCATTGCATTTTAAATATGATTTCTGGCATAGGACTGCCACGGCTGGCTCGGATGTAGTCCAATCTGGACGTCCAATTTTCGATGACCTTTTCCAACATTTGTGGCCGTATATCGGCAATAACACGGCGAATGTTGTCTTCCAAATGGTCACGCGTTTGTGGCTTATCCGCATAGACCAATGACTTTACATAGCCCCACAGAAAATAGTCTAGCGGTGTTAAATCACAAGATCTTGGAGGCCAATTCACAGGTCCAAAACGTGAAATTAGGCGGTCACCAAACGTGTCTTTCAATAAATCGATTGTGGCACGAGCTGTGTGACATGTTGCGCCGTCTTGTTGGAACCACAGCTCCTGGACATCATGATTGTTCAATTCAGGAATGAAAAAGTTAGTAATCATGGCTCTATACCGATCACCATTGACTGTAACGTTGTGGCCTTCATCGTTTTTGAAGGATTCCACCAGCCCATAAAGCGCACCAAACAGTCAGTTTTTCTGGATGTAACGGTGTTTCGACATACACTTGTGGATTAGCTTCACTCCAAATGCGACAGTTTTGTTTGTTAACGTAGCCATTCGACCAGAAGTGCGCTTTATCGCTAAACAAAATTCGCTTATGAAAATCGGGAACAACGGCAATCTCGTTTTGGGCCCATTCGACGAATCTACGCCTTGCTTGATCATATTTAAAATGTAATGTCACAAGATTATCTTTCGAATAAAAAAAAAAAATTCATGTCAATCGAATAGTACATCGTTGTGTTTATTGCAATTTAAAGTTCTATACCTCTAAAAAAACACCCTTTATTAGTAATAATATTGGTTAGTTCAAATACAGGAATCAGCGGAAGGTGCTTTAGCATGCGATTAGAAATGCAATCTATTCCGCTGCTATCTTGGTGTTAGTATTATCAATATACTCGATAATTTCACTTAGTAGGGGGCGGGGTGGGAGAAATGTTAGCGAAGTTATTTTCATAACATTTCGCAATACGTTTAAAAGGTGATAATACGATTGATATTTAATATTTCTTCTTAACACACTTTTATTAGTTAAGACCTGCATCTATAGAGACGGAATCTTTGAAATATAACGATACGAGACTCGTCCGAGGTCCCGTAAACGGAGAGAATAAATACCCTTCAGACCCGTTTATTAATATCCATTGAAAAGCAAGACTAATTCCAGCAGCCACGTACAATTCCAGCTCTAAATATCAAACTCAACGATAAATGCAACAAAGAATAAGTGATAGTTTTAAAAACTTAAAAAAAACAACAACAGGCTTTTACTGTAGATCGAACTAAAAAAAAATGAAAAATAAAAGTTTTAAAAAAACTAAAAAACACGCTTTTATAGTGAATTGAACTAAAAAGTAAAAGAATAATTCTTTATTTTAGAATAGAATGATTAACGGGAAAATTGATGTCATTGTGGTAAAAGCGTGGGGTGCTTTGTACTACATTTTACACGAACTCAGCATTTCGGAACAAAACTAGTAAGAAATTGTAACAATTAATATAGAGCACCCCACGCTTTTATCCCAATGGCATTAATTTTCTCGTTAATCATTTTACTCTTATTTTAAGAATTATTCTTTTACTTTTTAGTTCGATTCACTATAAAAAGCGTGTTTTTTAAACTATAATTTATAACAAATAGACAACTCTACTTCCAAAATCATCAATTTTATTGCTATTTTCTTTCTGTTACGTCACCATGGAGCAAAAAATGAGCTTTATCTTTATACAAAGTTTTAAAAGTCCAAAAGGAATCTTGTTCGATTTTGGAGAGCCCACATCGTAAATGCTTCTCTCTACGGTATACGGTGGTGAAAGTTAATGGCAAGATTGTATGGATACTGATTAAGAATTACATGAAGAATGTTACATATCAAGGATAGTGGTAAGCTCAAGAGTTTCTGCCAGCTTCCCCAGCGCTGTTAGTCCCTGTAGCAGATTCTGACCCTAATGTTTCCATTTCGACTGCATTGCGAGCCGAACGTGTCTACCTTAGACTTGGTCGTCCGGATCTTACACAATCCTCAAGTGATCCAGTTTCCTCAAATTGCTGAACAAGCTTTATGAGGCTGAAAGATTCGCCCGGAAGTTTAAAAATCTTTATAGGTGGCGCGGCCATCGAGGGGAGAGGAAAGACGGAGGAAGAAAGATGGTGAAAGTCAGCAACATGGTGGAGGGAGATCGAAAATGGTGAAAGGGTAGATGGACGATGATTTTGCTAATTTAGACGCGAGTAATGCTAAGTAATCAAATGTACAGAGTTAGTTTTCTTTTTGTGATGTTTTGTGTTGTGTGTGGCTGTCTTTGGAATAAAACTCTTTAGCCATAAAGTAGTGACTTTGTTGTACCTGGATTAAGGATGACGTTATACGGAGAAAAAGACTTACTCAAAAATGAGTACGTAAACATACTCATTTTGAAATGAGAATGTTTGCATCAGATTTGACCGCATGCCTTGATTGAATTTGATTCCTTATATGTACTCAAAATCCCCAAAAATGCTAATTAATGCTTTCGGAAAAATTAAAAA
>BMAU01004145.1:0-206504 GCA_019973935.1 Trichonephila clavipes | reverse complement strand
ATACACACGCACAGAACATTTATATACGTGTATATAAGTATATATATTACTATCACCAAGTATCAGTTCTCAATTATTTTTATTATCGAAGAAAAAATGGAATGTGTTTGTATATCTGGCAACGATATAGCACGGTGGTCATGAGCACGATCTTTCCACCGGTGCAAATTTTGTCATATCACAGGTTTAAATTCGAATGCCAGTAAAACCAGGAATTTGGAAGCGCTAATGTTCGTTAAATAATAATACTCACGAGTGAGTGAGAAAATATTAACGTTGCACTTTTCAGCTACACGAGGGCTTTTGGCGACGGACCACGTAATTTTGACCCATGGCCAAGTGACGTTGACGACACCTAAGCTGGCACCTCCGCCCCCTCATAATTAATTATCCTTACGTTTAAAATGGTATGAGAGTATGGACAATAGCAAGTGTCATAGCTTAGGTGTTATCTTCTTTCCTTGAGCGTGGTTTGAGACTGGATACCTAGCCAATAAACCTTACGTTCTATTGCAATAGTAAAAAAAAAATAATTAATTAACTTCAAGTAAAAATGAAAACACTATGATCCGAATCTGGTTTTGTGCCTTTCCCTAAGAGAAGGAAGGAGAGTTGCTAGAGCCTAAGACAGGTTGGACTTCTACATGATAGATGGTGACACCATCCATCTCCATCTCCAAATTTTAGACATGAACTAGAGCAGTGATGGCAAACCTTTATGAATCAACATGCCCTTTTTTTCTGTAGAAATCTTTAACGAGGTATCGACGTGCCGGCAAATAACTTTGGTTTGAGGTTATTGGAAAATAATAAAACTAAATACACACAAAAACAAGTCAAAATTCTTTATTTACTGCGTCTCAAAATACATTTTTCACTGTATTGTAAATTTTTTAGTGTAAGGTATCCGACTACTTTCGGAACCGTGATTTTAAAAAAGCGCTTAAATCAATAATTTTCATGATACTTAGTGTCACTTCCATTAGAATAGATGTATAAAATTGTTTTAAGGACATTTTGACAAAAGTAATTTATTTAAATACATTATTTTTACAAAAATTAACTTAGAATAACCTTTATTCAAAATGTTCTCCTTTTACAAGAAAGCTCCTAAAATAACAATATTTTGCTTATATAAAGTAAAGACTTCTCCAGAGAGTCTAAACTATAATTTTATATTAAAATTCACATTAATTTCAAAATTACAACCAATTCAAATAATTATTGGCGTTTTTTTCCTTAAAATTGCTCCCGTCCGTTGTCGTAAAACATGGATAAAACCACTTCTAAGTTACACGTATTTCAAAGATACTACTTGAACCTCAGTACAAAGGTCTCAGTTATATACAGGCAAAAATATTATTAAAATAGAAGCATTTTTCACAAAAGAAAAATATTTAGAAAATTAATCATTCTATGTTCATTTTTTTTCAAAATATTGCACTTAAATACATTTTTATTGTAATAATATTCTTAAAACAATTTTATATACTTTTTTTAATCTAAGCGACACTAAATATCTTAAATATTATCCATTTATACGATTTTGCAAAATCACGGCTCCGAGAGTAGTCGGATACCTTAAGTGTAATTCAAAATAAAGTAACAAGAGTGTGACTTTAGTTGTGGCAAATTAAGATGACAAATAACGTATGTTAGGATTGTAAGATGATAACAAACGAGTGTGCTCCATTCCGCCTCGCTTACCACAACCGATCACTCACGTTTGGGAGCGATGCACTTTAAATCTGTCGAGAGCTGAAACGTCCTTCTAGTGCGGTAGTTAGGAAAAGAGAGGGGGTACCCGCTCATATGTCGTCCTCGCCACTTGATTGTGATTCAAAATTACGAAGTCCCTCTCCAAAACCCTCTTGTAGCTGAACAGTGCGAAGTTAATGTTTTTAATTAGAACATTTATAACCGCGTGTAGCACAAAGTATCACACAAGAGCTTACATAGAAGTAAGCGGGAAACAGACATCACAAAGAAGAGAAGGATAACAATACAAACAACATCCTTGACTTACCCGGGATTCGAACACAGCCTTTATGACACCGCTGTCAGCGTCACTCACCACTATACCGGATGGGTGGCGATGTTAATATTCACTCACTCACGTTTGTTCGTATTCTTCATAGTGAACTTTGTTATTTTGAACTAAAATGCAAACATTTTTGATCGGTGGAATGCTCAAAATATTGCGTCACGTGCCATTGGTTCGCCACCCCTGAACTAGAGGCAAGGGAACTATTTTTCTGCACCCGTGGATTCTGCAGCGAACACTCACAAGGCTGTCGAACCCACTGATTTAATGAACACGTTCCCGTAAATACTCGGATAGTATTTGGTGGCATAGGGTATCGAACCCAGACCCTCAAGTCTGGTATCCATTGCTCTAACCATTAGGCTACCCAAAGCCTAGTTTTTATTTTATCCCAGTAATTATCGTGATAAAATCCGGGGCACCGATATTTGAGTTTGAATCCTAATTGCTTTATGAACTCGTCGTGTAGAGAAATTGACGCATTCTAATTGTGACTGGAATCAAAGCATAGTGTTCAGATCGGAGTGATATTGAATTTAGGAAAATAGGGTGAAAGCTTAGGTTTTGTTCTCGTCACTTAACTGCAATTCAAAATTACAAAGTGCATTGCTAATACACTTCCTATTGCTTTTTAATATAGCATAAATAAAAATCTGTCGACTGTTGTTCTTATACTGTTTGCGGGACCCGAATTATCAAGAAAAAAAATAAATTTTAATAATTTAAACATCAAAACACATTCAATGTTCGGTTGCGCAATTTAGTAGAATGTTGAGTCAACCAATCATTAAGTTTTTCTGCCAAACATGGCAGTAAAATGCAACATTTTAAGGTTTATAAGAAAGAGGGTCTTGGAGTGTCCAGTCACTGAATTGTAATTCGAAGTTTTTATCTGTTTTAAAGGTTTCAGGTTAAGTTTTAAAATATCGAATAAGAATTTGAAGATTGATAACAACAAAGATATAATTGCATCACCTGCAAAGATGGATATGAACGTTAACAAAGCTCCTCGAAGTGAAGTTTTTCAAACTAAATCGATTTTAGATCGGAAAGAGAGTGTTGAAGTAAGTCTTGTTGCTAACATCGTGACTTAAAAACATGTACGTTGTCTCCTTGATTAAATCTTGTCGACTTCTGTAAATATGTTAAATTGTTAGTTCAAACTACATTAATATAAGCTTAATGAAATTTGGTCACCTTGTTTTGGCGGGAAATACTTTTGCGCTTCGATCAGCTAAGTTATTCGCTTATTTGTCTACGTGAGGGTACTAGTTTGCTATTTTAGGATTAGTACTTAACCGGGATCTTTAGTTTGAGGCACCAATGCGGATCTGACTGTTGACACAAAATGAAATAACTCGAGAACTCTGTTGTATTCTTTTAATACCAAGCACTTTATCTTGATACACTGTACAATGGCTAACTTAATGAAGTGTTCACGAATGTGCCTTCAATTACATGAAGCTTTAACTCTCGAGTTAAACTGCTAGAGGATATTAGCTTCTAATTCCTTTGAAGAAATGCAATTGTTGGTATACATCATGGATCTTTTTAACTAGTGTAATTTTAATATAACGGTGATCTCGCTCTATGGTAAATCAGTTTCTCATAGATCAAGTAATACTTGTACAATCTTGAAGTGGGACACGGGTGAAGTCTAGTGTCTTGTCTCTCTAAAATGCTTAATACTAGACTTCGCGTAGCCATTAAAAGTAACTGTAGAACAAGTAATTTAATAAAATTTGTCTATTCCTACTCCGGCCAAGAAGAAAGTTTACTTGAGGTAGCTTTATGTTGAATGATTACAATTAATATAAATATGTACATGCATTTTTAGACTTAATCTCTGTATTCAGTGACAAAATAGGAAGTGGATTTTCCTTGCAGTTTTCCGTTCTCTATATGGTGTCTAACTATTTTTGTCTTGCCATTTATTCATTAAATTTAATTCTAGTAAAACGCTATAGGGGAAGGAGAAATAGCATTCCTGTAAATTAGGCCATTCCGGGTGGGATATGAATCCTCTACCTTTAAATTTCAATCCCAACGCGCTCTTCACTGCGGAACAGGGACTCGAGGAGCGGCTTTCCTTTCTATATGTGATGTTGGACTACACTTGCTATTTATGCGTTAATTAAATCTGACTAATTAATATTCGTATGAGCTATATTAACAAATATCATCCGCTACATGTTTAAGAATGTGTTTCAACTTGAGTGGATGAATAAAAGGGTATACTAGCAAGTGAAAATTTAAAATATATATATAGGGGTGAAGGAAATAGTAAAATCAAAATCTTTTTAATGAGGTAAAACACGTAACAAACGCATGTCTTGTGCCATTACTGGGAATGGCTGCATTGTCTCGAGATATGAACGTTCTATAAGTATTGATTTGATAAGATCTTTGCTTGAAGTCTTGACTACGAATGTTTCTTATCGAAATTCTGGTTCTGAATCTCACGAAATCGAGAATATAGACACCTAAATCGTCTGTATTTCAGGCACGAGTGTTATCGGTTACTTGCGTACCGCCTGCTCTCTTCAGCAGAAAGTCTTGTGGAACTTGTACCGAAAACGCTAGTATATCCTGGCATTTAGAGACTTAATTTGAAACTGGTAGACATTATAAAGCATTAGTGTAATGGGCAGCGTTTTTCTTTCAATAATGCAAGAACTCTCTAAACTTTCATAATTCTCAAACCTAATGGTAAGTATTGATGTATGCCTAAAAGTAATCTAATCTTTCTTTCAGGGTGACTCTCTTCCAAATGCCGGCTTCGATCTTTGGAGAGGCTATCTTATCCTTCAATGTGTAATAATTTCTGCATGCTCCATCGGTTATTCTTTATTTAGAAAGGACTGCTTCGGCTTGCAGTACTATATTCCCTACGATGTTCTTCTTTTCGGAATTATGCTAACCTTGGTTTCAACAGTAAGTATTGCATCTGCACGAAATTTGACGATAGTATTAAAATGTATGTTTACCAGACATGCATGAATGTTTAATGCAAATGCTTCTAAGGCTTGCTTGGAAAGAGATTGAACTGTCCAGAGAGTTCAGAGTTGATACACTGCTTAATCCCTAATGTCTTCTATTTCAGTTTGCACTAGGAGCATCGTATCTCTACGCTCAGTTGATGTCTGAAAGGTTCATAAGAATTACTCTGCGGAACAAACTAGCAGCGGCTCAGACTGACGAATTCATCAGATCAATGCACTCTGCAAATGCCGACATGGCAGAAATGTCTCTCACGCAGTTGGATGAACGTATAAGGATGAGGGTTGCTAAAAACGATGACGTCCTTAGACTGAGTGGTGCTGAAACTGATCAGAAGATTAGAAAGTTGATTTCAGAAAACGATCAACAGATTAGACTGTTGGCTGCAATGAATGATGAACGGATAAGGCTTTTGACTCCAGAAAACGACGAATATACTGAACTAATACCTCCAAAATTTTCGGAAATTAAACCATAGACTCAGACTAAAAGCGAAGCGTCTGGTTCTCGCCAAACTGACTCTACGACTGTTGGTGCAGAGCCCGAAGAAGACTGAAGAACTAGATTTACGTATTGAAGAAAAGAACGGTTTTTTCCGAATGTACGGATAAGCTCGTGGGAAAACTCTGAGGAATCTGTGAATGATGAAATGGAATCTGTAGTCTCTTTATGAATACAGCAAAGGTGGCTGATAAACCTTGGAGTTGATACTCGAATCGAACGTTTTTATCGGACATATCACTTGCATATTTATTTTACCTATTTTCAGAGGAAACTACATGCCTGACGCTTTAAAAGCTTGCTTTTAAAAAACTAGATTAGAAACTTTTTATTCTTTTTGTGAATTGACTATTTGTTTGTAACTTGTCTTGTACTAAGCAATAAATATTCTAATGGAACATTACTCAAGGTTGTTAACGTTTGTATTTTCTCTCGCTGTATGTTTGATTTTGGTTGATATGCAGTCGAATTTATATCTTAAACGGTAATCACTAATTTAAATACCCTATCGAATATGTCTGAGTTTTCTATATTTGGAGTAAAAAAGTTGTACTTTAGTCCAGCAGCGTGCTCTAAAAGAAACTCCTGGGAATTACGTACTTGAATTTAAACAAAGTTAATTTTGAACTAAGGAAACTCGCAATAATTTTGATTGCGTTACTGGGGGTTGTGTAAGGTTAATATCAATCGTAACCCTCTTTGGAGTAAATTTGAATAATCGTCGTAAATTTACGACGATTATCAGTTTACAATCAGTTTCCCTAAATAAAAGTAGAGTTGTATCCTAATTTTAAATGAACTTGGTAAAGAAATGGCTAGATAAAATCAATATTATGAACTTTATATTAAATCTGAAGAGGGAAAGGCTGATTAATACTAAAGCTTTTAAGCCCACTGATTTAATCTGGTTGTATAGCACATTTACACACCATGCGACTGTTTTCATCGGTAAGTGGATGCACTATGAAAGGATGTACTGCCTGGAGTTGAGGGGGGAGAGTAATGGAAGTATTAATACTCGCCATAATTTCCTTTGCCAAAAATTTATAACCAAGCTAATAGCATTTTAAGACTGGTCACCAAACTCAAGGTTATTTTGGAATATAAATAGTATTTTTTTATAAATATAGAGAAAAAGAGATCAGTATTTTTCAAAAGACGATCAACCTGCTTCAAGAGTTATGCATCTCTAAAGTAGATATTCTTCAATGGATCCCTCCTCCTCCAATCTGTGAAAATTGCAAAATAAACATCTATATTCATGAACTATTTCAAAACAAGGATCTTCCCGATGACATAGTACAAAATATGTTTAATTACATTCAGCCCAAATTTAATAACAATATCATAATATCAACCGATGGTTCAAAAAATACTAATCGAACATCAATAGGAATTTTGATCCCTAAGAAAAAAAATTCGACAAAATTTCATACTAAAAGAAATCATTTCAATATTCACAGCTGAAGCTATAGCCATATGGACTGCATTAAAAAAATTGGGTTTCTGAAACAGAAAACTATATCATATTGACGGACAGCTTATCAGTCCTAAAAAGCATCCAAAATATTAATAGAAAATCCAATACGATAATAAATTTAAGTTCAACTTTACATCAGTGCCTCCAAATGGCTCGATGAATTACATTCACTTGGGTACCAGCTCGCAAGGGAATAGGAATGAAGGGATAAATGCTAAAGCCTTCCAGAGCCGTAATATTATTTCTTGGATAACTTAGGAAGATCTACATACATTTCAAAAACACACAAAATTAAAGTTAGTTAGTTAGTTAATATTAACGTTGCACTGTTCAGCTACACGATAATTTTGAACCATGGTCAAGTGACGTGGACGACACCTGAGCTGGCACCCCCCTCTCCTAACTACCACACCACACCAACGGGAGGACGTTTCAGCTCTCGACAGATTTAACTATCATACACATTTCAAAACCTGTGACAAAGCAAGCCAAGTCCGAACCTATACCACTACCGCGGCCACTACACAAAATTAAAAGTGAAGAGATATGGGAAAAATAGCAGAAGACATAAAAATTATTTTTATATTTCTCATCTTGAAAAATGGAACAGACAGGCAGCAAAAAATAGAAATATAGAAGTTTTAATCAATAAGTTGCGAGCTAAAAATTACCATTAAATGATATATATTTCCTTTTAAACAGATTCTCCTTTGTGTGCAGATTATAAAGTACAGAACAGGAACTTGTGAACATTTTACATTAAACTGTTTCAAATACAAATCGCAGCGTGAAATTTTGGAAAAACTTTATCTCCAACCACGGAGAATGGTCTTATTCCTCAATAGCGAAATGTAAAACAATAGAGCATGTTCAAAAAGTTGAAAAATTTCTGACATCAAATAGATTCTAAAATTCTAATTACTCTATACTCTACTTTCATCAATCTCAGTTGAAGCACAGCGCGATATTTCAAATTAGTGATGGACAGTGCAATCACGAACTGTGCGTTACAACTTGGATTAAAAACTAATCAAAATTTTATCGGAGCATAAGGCGTTAGCCAAGTCTCTACTATCACAGTGATTTCACTGTACTGAACTGAACTGAACTAATATTTATGATATTTAGTGTCGCTTAGATTAAAAAAGGTACATAAAATTGTTTTAAGCATATTATTAAAATAAATTATTTAAGTGCAATATTTTGAAAAAAAAGAACATAGAATGATTAATTTTCAATATATTTTTCTTTTCTGAAAAATGCTTCGATTTTAATAATATTTTTGCCTGTATATAACTGAGACCTCTGTACTGATGCTCAAGCAGTATTTTTGAAATATGTAACTTAGAAGTGGATTTATCCATGTTTTACGACAACGGAGGGGAGCAATTTTAAGAAAAAAAAACGCCGATAATTATTTGAATTGGTTGTAACTCTGAAATTAATGTGAATTTTTCAAAAATCATAGATCAGACAGACTCTCTGGAGAAGTCTTTACTTTATATAAGCAAAATATTGTTATTTTAGAGTATTTCTTTTATAAAAGGAGAACGTTTTGAAAAAAGCTTATTCAAAATTAATATTTTGCCAAAATAATGATTTTAAATAATTTCCTTTGTCAAAGTGTTTTTAAAACAATTTTATACATGTATTCTAATCTAAGTGACACTAAATATCATGAAAATTATTCATTTATGCCCTTTTTTTAAAATGACGGTTCTGTACGTTGTCGGATACTGTAACTAAAAAGTTGATGGAATACTGGAGTACCTGCTTCCCGCAGGGAAGCTCATTCTCCTTTCATAATAAATTAGATAGTTACATGAGTTCAGCTTTCACTTATCCCATTGCTGATTTATTATAAAAATTAAGTGGTGATATTGAAAATTAAACTACTATGAGTATTAAGAAAAATTTTACTGTAGGTGTAGGAAAATGAGAATTTAAGTGTATAGTGTGAAACTGTAACTAAAACATTTACAACAATATATTGCAAAATGTATTTTGACGCTGTAAATAAAGAGTTTTGAGTTGTTTGTATATTTAGTTTTATTATTTTTCCAATAACCGCAAGCCAAAGTTATTTGTTGGCACGTCTATACCTCGTTAAAGATTTCTACAGAAAAAGTGGCACGTTGATTCATAAAGTTTCGCCATCCCTCCTTTAGTTCATGTCAAAATTTGTGGAGATGGATGGTGTCGCCCTCTATCATGTAGAAGTCCAACCTGTCTTAGGATCTGGCAACTCTCCTTCCATCCCTTCGGGAAAGACACAACACCAAATATGGATTATAAATAATTAAACATATTCATGATTAGTGATTTTATTTTTACTTGAACTTAATTAATTAATTTTTTATTACTATTGGTAATAACTCTAATTGGAACGTAAGGTTCCTTGGCTAGGTGTATAGTTTCAAAACACGTTCAAGGAAGAAAGATGACACCTAAGCTATGTGACATGCTATTCTCCATACTCTCATACCATTTTAAGTGTAAGGATAATTAATTATGAGAAGGCGGAGGTGCCAGCTCAGGTGTCGTCCATGTCACTTGGCCATGGGTCAAAACTACGTCGTCCATCGCCAAAAGCCTTCGTGTAGCTTAACAGTGCAACGTTAATATTCCCTCACTCACTCATAAGTATTATTATTTAACGAACATTAGCACTTCCACATTCCTGGTTTTACTGGCAATCGAATTTAGATCTGTGATGTGACAAAATTGCACCGGTGGAAAGATCGCGCTCATGACCACCGTGCTATCGTGGCCACATATACAAAAATTCCCTTTTTTCATCGCTAATAAAAATAATCGAGTACTGATACTATATGATTATAATCTATATCTTTCTATACGAGTATATAAATCTTCCGAGCCGGTGTATGTGACTAATAGAAAACTGCCATTATTTTCCTCATTAATAAGCCCGGTAATTATATATATAATATATATATATATATATATATATATATATATATATATACACTGATGGACAATTGCTAAGGACGGATAACACTATCATCCATAGCAACCACAAAATGAAAGGAAGCAAAATGTGGAAAATTATAATAAGTGCGGGATATTACTAAGAAGAAGTATGAGTATGCAAATTTTTGTTCCACGTCTGTTCATCACGTCATAGCGTTCATAAGAGCTTTAAAGGTTTTGACGCGTGTGGACAGTTGTTGTTTCAAGTCAAAGTTTTACAGAAAAGATTTAATACACGAACTTAAAATTTTTGGCATGTCTTCCCGACATCACATAGATGATTTTATGCGTGGCCGAATTATTGGAAAGATCGAAGAAGGGCGAAAAATAACAGATGTTGCCAGGAGTTCGACATCGCTCACAGCGTTGTTTCACGGCTGTGGAAGTCATTTTTAAACTACTGGAATGTGTAGTAGACGGCACGTGGGAGGTCGTGTTAGAAGTACGACGCCTTCAGAAGACAGATATATCGTCCTATCAGCAAAAGGAACAGGCGCACCACAGCTCAGCAGGTGGCAAATCAGTTTCTTGCTGCCTCAGGGGAAAAGCAGATCTCGAAAACTGTTGCCAGACGTTTGAGGGGAGAAGGACGATACGCACGCAGACCTGTTGTTTGTGTCCCATTGTCCAGACAGCACCGTACTGCCCGTTTGCAATGGTGTCGTGAGCATCACAATTGGATTTTACAGGACTGGGCACGCGTACTATTCTCAGATGAGAGTAGGTTCAGTCTGTCATCGGATTGTAGACGCCAACTGATCTGGCGCGAGAGTGGTACTGCTTATCGTCCAGAAAATATCCAGGAAAAGGACCGATATCCGACATGCAGTATCATGGTGTGGGCCGGCATCATGATCAATGGCCGCACGCGCCTACATGTGGTTGCGAATGGGACTATGACGGGCCAACGATACATTGATGAAGTTCTACTTCCTCATGTTCGTCTTTTCCGTGGTGCTGTCGGTGATAAATTTGTTTTATGGACGACAACGCAACAAGTCTATCGAACACTCGCTGTTCAGGATTGTCTAGACACCGAGGGTATTCAACGTCTCTTATGGCCAGCGTGTTCTCCAGATCTAAACCCATTGAAAATGTGTGGGATGCTTTGGGAGGCAAGTTGCTGGTCGAAACTATCATCCGACAAACAGGAACACCCTCATCCGTGCACTCACAGAGGAATGGGATAAATTGCCTCAACAGCTACTGGATAATGTTGTGCAAAGTATGGTACGACGTGTGGAATGTTGCATCACACTCCACGGTGAACATATCCCGCACTGATACCTTTCTTTAAGGTGCCTGCTGACTTTTAGATGCATTGTTCCATTTCTCCATACGCAGATCAAATGAACATTTTTTTCTCTTTCAGATGTTTCACAGCTTTTGTACTTTCCAGAACAATAAATATTCTTTATTCTAATGTCTGAACAGTGTGGCAACTATATTTTATCCTACTAGGCCTCATGTCTCGCTTAATGTTATGCTACATAGCAATTTGTGATCCGTCCTTAGCAATTGTGCAGCAGTGTATATATATATATATATATATATATATATATAATATTATAAATATATATATAATTTATATATAACATTTTATTTATATATATATATACATATATATAATATGTATAATATATATAATATATCTTTATTTATAAAAATCTTCTGTGCGTGTGTATGTCACTAAACTCTCCTAAGCGGCTGGACCAATTTCGATGGAATTTTTTGTGTGGGTTCAAGAAATTCGAGAATGGTTTAGATTCACAATTTGGTCCGATATCACAATTAGTTAAAAAGATATTAATTAAAAACATTCAAAAAATACAACTCAACATTCACCTGCATTGTTATAAAAACGCTATTGTTATAAAAACAAGTAATATATATAAAAAAATTTTAATCAATTCCTACTTAGATCAACAAAGAAAAAATTTATTTAAGCTACTTTTTATTAAATAGTTGGAATTAATATATATAAATATTTATATACATATGATAGAATAACAACATTAAGTGGTAATTAATTTTTATTAATTATCATTAAAGTATCGTATTGTGATCCACAAATTTTGAAAAATCGCCAATTTGGCGCGTTTTTGCGTGTTAGGTTTCGGAGTTGCAACCCTACCACAACACGCAACGCCGGAGCGCGAAATTCAAGATGGAGGCAGGAAAATCATTTAAAAATAGCATTTTAAAGTTTTGAAACTGAAAATCGCTGCAGAAATAAGGCATTTAAAAATTGAAATAATTTCACTTACCTTTAAAAAACGCTGCTATTTCCGACATTTATGATGACGATGAGTTAGTTGCCTACTGAAATTATACCAGTGTGCTACTGCATATTTCTGAGAGTACCTTCCAAAACATTTTTATTTTTGCATCACTAACAAAACGGTGCACAAAAATCCATATTACTCAATTCAAACCAAAAACCATTTCTTTACACTCCTAAACACATGATAGGTATCCTCTTTCACACTGGATTGAATTTTGCAGCACAATTCTGAAAGGATCATTCACTTTCTTGCCCGTTCTTTCTCTCAATTCCATACTTTTTCCACATTTCGGACATACATACGATGGATCCAATCAAACCTTCTTTCATGCACCATTCTAAAACAGCTTTCTTTCAAAGCACAGGCAACATGGTAAAAAAGCCTTTAACAATAGTAATCGTAATTTTTCATGCATTCATTCAAATTAATCCTCAGAGCATCGTGGACATCATGGCAATCTTTTGAAATTTATGTGGAGAAAGAAATAAAAATATTACCTGTAAAAACTAATTCCCAAAACGAAGCCGAACAGCTGACCCAACCGGAGCAAAAGATATAACCGTTTCCTCATTAACGGAATTTTAGTAATAAATGCTTTCTGCTCATGCGCGAGAAAGACCGTTGAAGAATTTAACTGTTAAAATAAAAAAAAAAAACGAATTTTGAATGCACTAACTCGCCGCGATGTCGTTAAAACTGTTAAAATGAAAAAAATCTACTACGCATGCTAAAAATTTCGCCAAAAAACTACTCTCCTTCATTGGAAAGCAAATTCAGAAGGGTTACCAGATTTGGCGCATTTATCGATTTGGCGAGAAAACACTTGGCGCGAGAGGCGCCCGATTCGACAAATCAACCAAACTTCCTTTCAATTGAATAATTTAACACGTGAGAAAAAAACCTTTTCAAATTTTGACATAAGTCGCCAAAAGTGTCGCTAAGGCGCCAACGGGGCTGTATTTGTAATTTTTTAAATAATTAGTTTTAATCAATTAACTTTTATTAATTATAATTATAAATTATTGTATTGTCATTTAAAATAATCGTGTACATTACATTTCAGCTCAATTGAGCGCTTTAAAATGTATTTTATGAACGATTGAAAATTCCACCAAGATAAATAAATAAACAAACAAATAAAATATGTATAGAGATCGTGAGCTAATAGTAGGAATTGAAAAACGTAAGTTGGCGTCATGGGCAACATTCTTGAAGCCACTATTTTAATTGGAAAATTTCAACGTGAAGTTGTACTTCTACCACGGATCCCAATGATTCCTTCAGAGTGACCTATACCCTTTTAACGTTTACAATTTCCAATTCGCTTGGCATTTACTATGACTATTAATGAGTCACAAGGTTAAACAATGAAGATTTGCGGTTTAAATTTAGAAAATCCTTACTTTTCTCACGGCCAATTATATGTTGCGTGTTCCAGAGTTGGAAAACATCGAATTTATTTGTTTATACCCCTCAAGGATTAACCAAAACTATTGTACATCTAATGGCATTAGAATAAATTAAGTTTATGTACAATTTAATAAAATACCTGTTATAACATAGTTTGAGTCTCAATTTTTTCATCTTTAATTTAAACAAGTTTAAGTTTTTATGTTCACATAGCCATTTTTTACATTTCACTTCGCTCATAGTATACTCATCCTCACACTATTGATTGATTGAAATGTGATAACCGTACATGTAATGACGTTAGACATTGTAATAACTTTTTTAATACAAATTTTATTCAAAACGATCAGATTGTTAAAGTTTGCTCATAAAAATTTGGAATTTTTGAATTTAAGATGATGTGTGTACACAGGACAACGTCTCTTGGGTCCTCTAGTATATGTATATATATATAGCTCGAGTTTTATCCTTTTTTTTCATTTAATTAAAATAAGTTCAAGTTTTTCTCTATTCAGAATAGCTTCTACTATATTCAATTTTAATTCATTCACTTACTCACACGCAATCCATAAGTCGAATTGTGGTAATTGTGCTTGTAATGATGTCAGGTATTGTAATAACTTTTTTAATAAAAATTTCATCAAAACAGTCCAGATTGGTACAACTTATTCAAAAAAAGGTTAAAATTTTTGGATTTAAGACGTTTGTACGGGACAACGTCTGCTGGGCCGCTAGTATATATATATATAAATAGATGTTTGTATGTGTGAAATCGTCTCACTTCATTACCATTCAACCGATTATTATGAAAATTTGTATGTATATGTATTTTTAAGGGAGGGTTTTGTGCTATCCTCTTTGTCACATTTCCCCACCAGGTTAATCTACAGCATAAACTTGTGCGTTTTTCAATCAATCAACATATTGCCAACGAGGTCACCAAGCACAGAAATTTGTTTTGGATTGGTTCTCCTTTAATGTTAATCTATATCAATGGATGTTAGTACATATGAAATTGCTTCACTCCAGCATCGTTCAACCGATCACTATGTGAATTGGCATGTGTATAAGTATTTTCTTCGGATAAAGACGTTTGGTGAATTACCTTCATATTGGTTAAAAATTCAATAAAAAGGTCTGGGAGCAATTCATTTTCCTTTGCCAAAAGCATAATTCAAGGGAGGATTTTATCAAACCCCCAAGTAACGCGATTAGATTAATTGATGATGTAGCGTCAGTTTCTAGCTCTTCTCAATGATGAAATTAGTTTTTATATTAGAGATTCAAAAATAATCATCGTGTCATAAATTCTAACCGCAGTAGATACAATTTGGTTAATTTATATCGCAACTCCCACAAAAAAAATTGAACCGGCAAGGAAGTTCGTATATATAATCCCACTTTATTCTCAAAACTTCCATACTATGCCTAGTTAGGAAAGAGATTAAGACTAGAGATAGTTTGCATTAGCGATATTCAGAACAAAAGCATTTTGTTACTGATCATAAATATACAACTACGATGACTGTTCAATTTAATTTCTCAGTGCACCAGTGCTCAAACTTTCAATATACGCGATCAACTATTCAATCATTTTCATCACATCTCCTCCATACAATAACAATGTATAGAATTCAATAATACTATACTTTGACACTAAAGCTGCAATATTAGGATTTTGACATCTTATGTGCCACCGACGTATATAAACGTCTCCCTCAGCCGAAGCATTAATTTTCTGATAGTATATATATGTCTTTCAGAAGTTTGATCTTTTCTATGTAGTTACTATCCATAAAATTATTCCGAAGGCATTGGAATGCAAGAAAAGTACCTTGACAATGTTTGCGAAGGATTTACTTATATCAGCTGATTTCTTTTCGTCTTCCCCTCACAAAAACATCAAAATACTCTTGTCTACATGTTAAACGGTGGCACTGGGGAGAGAATTGCGTAACTTTTAATCGGTAGCTAAGGAATTAATTATAAACCGTACAAATAATCAAGATGAGTGTTAATACAAGCCCATGGAGTCATTCATAATAATCAAGCTTATTCTTAACCTTGTATTGTTAAATTAATAAAATACATCTTACAGTACTGATACATTTATAAGTGTATTATATCCGTGCAAATGTATATTTTAAATTTTATTATATCAGAAAGCATTCCGTTTTGCTTACTTTGAGTAAATTAATTTTTTAAATTACCTTTCGCTTTCTACATGCTCGCGCGGCCCCCTCCCAGTTTGAGAAACGCTGCAGTATGCTATGTGGGAATTAGAAGGGCGGCGATTTAGGGACTTGACGCTATTGAATACTTACAGCTGCGTTCACTTTGAGTGGATTTACAGTTAAAAAAACGCCAGAAGAGCGCTATCGTTAAACTAGAAGACTATATATATACATATAATTGTAATAAACAGTATAAGGGGATGGTGGAACTTCAAAATCTCAAAAATTACGATTTTATTTTATACTAATAATATTCCATATACTTTACAGATTGATTCTGCCGAAGAATTTTTCATTTTGATGAATAATTGCTGAGTGATCTATAAATTAAACATGAGTGACCATTTAAATGGGCGTGGCATTAAACATGAACGCCATCGACCATTTTTTAAATGCCGATAGAAACGTGCATTGTTTATTTACACGTATTAGCTTGTTTTTATGCTGTTATAACATTTTATTCGTTTTGAACGTAATTTTTCTTACGCATTGAACTATTCAAATTTTTTGTACAGTAATTTAGTTTTTGCAGCATATTCTCGATATCATTAAAAGCAAGGCCATCAAAACGTAAAATGCAGAGTTTTATTTTCAGGACTATCACACATTTTTCTGATAATGACCTAATGCAAGTGGTCATGCATCCTCTAATTATGATAGAAACACTTCATTACTTCTACTTGTGTCTCTTCTGTCACACATTGTTTATTTATCAAACTCGTGGAAGAATTTACTGTCGACGGTAAAGTGCCTAAATGTTTTTTATAGCTGTATGACATCAACAGAGTTGGTTTTGCTCTGCATGTTATTTATTTTCCAGTGCTCGTTGAACGTAATTTTTTTTTTTTTTGACATTAACAAAAAAATGGTTTCGTCTCTTTTTAGACTTTGATTGGAACTACTCGGTATGAATGCAATGGACAAAAAATCTTTGAAGCACATTAAAATTTTGTGTAATGAGATGAAACATCAGATCAATGCACAGAATTAGTTCATCTTGATTTAAATGATCATGTTTTAGACATTACTGTGACATTTGATGGATCTTGGCAAAAGCCTATAAATCAATGGTACAGGAGTTGTTATAGATTTATTGATAGATAGTTATGTGTGTGTGTGAAATTCTATCAAAATTGTACAGAATGTACTGCCGCAGTAGAGATGGGCGATAGTCTCAATTCGGTAGGACTCTGAATGTCAAATAAATCTTACAGGTTCCTCATCCAAAATGGAAGCTGCTTTTTAATGGCATGCATAAGGAGTGTAATATGTGTTATACTTGCATATTGTCGGTCATGCATTCCAACATCTGATGCCGTTAAATATATGAAAAGAATGCAAAGTCAAACATATCTCAAGCGCCTGGACATTTACGCTAAAAGATTGGCTCAAGGTGTTTGCAGATGCTTGGTATGCCACAATAGCTAATTTTACAGAAAAGCCATTAAAGATAATTGCAATGATGTCTCTTCGCCACACTTTATCATTATTCTTCCACACACCAAACCGACTTCAGTGCTTCTCAAACTGTGGGGCGCGCCCCCGCCCCCGGGGCGTAAAGCGAGAAGATTTAGGCTTAAAAGAATGAAGTAAAACAAAATGCTTTCTGACAAAATAAAAATACTTTATGATATAAATTATATATATATCATCTGGTTTTCCAAAAATTCTCAAACGCTCATTAGCTATCTTTGATCCCAAAACAAATTAAAGAAGATATTTTGTTTTCTTTGCTGTAATCTGAGAGATTTTTTACGACGTTTCTTGTAACCTCTAGAATAGTACTTTTGCCTCTTTGACCTTCAAACTTACGATGCTGAATGTCTTTAAATAAATAATATTTTTTTTCACGTAAAAACAATTGAGCAGTTAATTGGCCAAGATGTATTTTATGACTGATTGCATTATAAAAAACGTTTTACATAATTATTTTTATAACTGACATCGATGTTTTGTATCGAATACATTTTTCATGGGAGCGGTGTGAGGCGCTGAATCAGGTAAACTGTTTATTCGTTAACACAATTTCTTGACAGTGCTCGATATGACAGTCTTAATGGAAACTAAAATGAAACATTTTTTTTTTTGAGAGTGCAAACGGTTTTTACAAAATTGTTTCGTTCCCTCTTTTAGACTATGAATATGTATAATTTCCCCCTACGATTAACGGGATTGGTGTTGTAACTATTATGGTTTTATAAATGTAAATGAGCATTAAAAAAATAGGCATCTGTGACTGAAGTATGAATGCAAGCAATGGACAAAAATCATTTTTCGTGATAGCGAAAGTAAATATGACATATAACAATTTGTCCGAAGAAAATAATGAAAACTGAGATGAACACATCAAAAAACTATAAGATCCTGCTATTTGTAGATGGCAATAACGAGCAAAATACTGACAGTATTGCAAATAACGTTCCTGTTTGTTGAGTGAAAGTGTCTGTGATTTAATTAAGGTCACGCATCTTTCTTTTGATTTTTCTCAAATCATCAAAGAAAAATTAAAAGAAGTAGGTAAGTACATTTTCTCTTAGTTAAATTATTCGAAATTTTATCAGGTAATTATAAAAAAAAAGTTTTTTGACATTGCCTCGTCTGTGACAATTTATCACGCAACTTACCGGATCTTCAGCGATATCATCAATTCGACGGGAAACAGTATAATTTGATAAGGCTGCATCTTTTTGGCAAATTGTCTTTCCAAACATAGTTTCTACAATCTCAATTGCTACAGGAGTTGTTATAGATTTATATGGATGCAACTCTTTGGCAAATTTCTCCAGTTTCTAGAATCTCATGCTGCAGGCAAAATAAGTCTTCGGCAATAGTGTGAACATTGGCTATCAAAGTATTGCTTTTCATTCACTGAATGTTTTTTAAAAAATGCCGTATGATTTTAATTTTGATTCAAAGACTCTTTTGTTAATGTACTCACCATGAAGCGTTTCGATAAATGTCCAAAGTTTATTAGGTTTCAACTTCTGCTGCCAATATGAAAATCACACAGGGCTTTTCTTCTCCATTTACTTCAGAATGTAAAAAATTCAAATTCTTGAGAATATTTCAGGAACTATGCTCGTCTGTGCACTTGTTGATGCTTTATTATCGTCGAATGTTCGCTTATGACTTAAAAATGATTTTTTGTTCCAATTTTCTGCAGTAATACTTAATAGCTAACGCAAATTATTGTACATTCAAGATAGATTTGGTAGCTAAAGATGCATCGAATGGAGTGTAATATACGTACAGCATTATACATGTTTTGCGCAGACGTATAGTTTGGCCAGACTCGCAGATGCTCGCGAGAATTCAAAAAATATTTTTCCAACATCTGATGCAAATTTTCAATCGTTAAAAATATCTACGGAAGTAGCAATACAGTTCTTTCCAAATTTTTAATTCATTAATAAAAAATGAATGTATAGTAACAAACAATCGTTGATAAAATATATTCATTCAAGTCCAAAAGCATTTTACAGTTCTTTCAGCTTTCTTTATAGAAGGAAAACTGTCCCCCTGTAACGAATGGATAGCTGGGCTTTAATCTTTAAGGACAGTAGTTCAATTCCATCCGAGATGGCCTAATTTCTAAGAATTGGCTTCTTTTGCTTTACTATTTTTTCTTACACTAATTAAATTTAATTAATGAAATAGTAACGAAAAAGAATATTCAAAAATAGGTTGCAAGGAGAAAATCGCTTTCTCTTTTTGTCGCTTAACATTGTGATTCTGTCACAATTTGTATTAATTGAAACTATTTAATGACTAAAATAAGTTTTTCTTTGTTGGCCTAAGAGGGAATTGACTTAAAATTTATTTTTATATTACTTGTTCTAATGACATTTGTAAGAAATGCATGATGGACGAAATAAATTTTTAATTAAATGTCATTTGCAATCGTTCCAATTTAAAAAAAATGAAAAGTAACATATTTATTATAATTATTACGTAATTTGCTTAAAATATATATTATATAAAAGTAACACAAAATTTAATCAAAGTTTATTATTCATTACACGATGAAAATTATGATTGAAAATTGGGTCACCAAGTTGAGAAGCACTGTCTTATTTAATTTTATTTATTTTTGCAAAAAGTAGTATACACTGAAACTGTATACTTACATGCTATTAATTTGTATGGTTTATAATTAAGATCGCGTATAGTAGCTTTAGCGTCAAAGTGCATTATTATTACATTTCAGTACATTATTAAAGTATAAAGGGGCGCGATAAAAATTGTGATTGAAAAGTATTGAAAGTTTGAGAAGCACTGCCCCTTTCTTGGTGTTTTTCAAAGTCATTCAGTTATGAAGACAAAATTAACTGAGGAGGTTGTTGCAAAGATTCTCCCTGAGTATCAGCGATTAGCAAGCAACGAAATATTGTCTCGGTGTACTTCAGGTAAGAGTCAAAATGCAAATGAAAGTTTGCGCAATGTTATCTGAAGTCACTGGCCAAAAGAAAGTTTCCAATCAAAGAAAAGACTGGAAATATCTGTTGTAACAGTTGTTAGTGAGTTCAATTTTGAAGCCATGTTTACCTTGAAACATGTACATCAGAATGCTTCATTACCCTCGATGCAAATCAGTAGAGTAAGAGATGAGCGTCGATTAAAGCAAAGCAGAAGTAAAACTTCTCCAATAGCAAAAGATAAAAGAACTATGAAGCGTAAAATCTCAAATAAAATACAAAACAAAAATATAAAGTCTGAAGGATTGTCATATTGTGCTGGTCAATTTTAAGTGAATGTTTTGCCACGCTATATTTTTTGTATAAGTATCAGCTTTGCGGATGCGTGTTACTTGAATTATTGAATATATAAACTAGAGGACCCGACAGACGTTGTCCTGTGTACACCCATCTTAAATTCAAAAACTCCAAATTTTTTTATGAATAAGCTTTAACAATCTGGACCGTTTAGAGTAAAATTTGTATTAAAAAGTTATTACAATGTAATTATGTGCCAAATTTTATACACTTCTGGGTTGCTTAGAAGTGAGACACACACACAAACTATTTCCGATAAAAATAATTTTAAATAAAAAAAATTAATAATGTGTGTAATCAATTAGCTACACAAATAGATTTGTAGGTTAGGTTAATTGTTGTCAACGCACGAGTAAATTTAATAGAAAATCATGTAAAATACTCACTTCAATTGCATACTAAATTTGGAGAATGTATAGTTTTTTATGCACACTTCAAAACTCTTCAAACACTAATTACATCTGGATGTAATAATTTAATTAACACACGATTTATTTCAACAAAATAATAACACGAAGTGACAAAATATTTTCCTGAAATGATCACAGCCCGAACTGTCGGACCAACTTGAATGATAATAAAAGATTTTGAATATTCGATACTGCTATCGTAGCGCATTCTGCCGGATCCAATGTAAAACATTCCAAGATCAACAAATTATAAATAAAAAATTAATTAAATAAACATTTCTAAGCCGAATTATAAATCTAAACCATTCTCGAATCCACTAGAATAGACAAAATCTTTCATCAAAGTCGGTCCAGCCGTTTAGGAGGAGTTCAGTTACATACACACGCACAGAAGAATTACATATATGAATATTATTTCAAAAGATATTAATTAAAAACGCTAAAAAGCGTGAATCGTCTGCATTTTCGTAACAATAAAGACCGGGTTTGGCCAGTTTGGCTGAAAAACAATTTTCGACGCCAACTTACGTCTTTTTCAATGGACTAAATTCATGGTACGTCACGATCACGTGATGCCGTCAAACGGTGAATATGGCGTTATTTGTTTACTGCTATTGCGTACGATTATTTTGTTCTTAATGATTTACATTTTACTTTCTGAAATGTCTTATTTTGCTGAAATGGTTGCTCGATCAGTTATTGAAAGGATCATTAGAAAGAAAAAATCATTTTTTAATATCATGATAACAAATCTAAGTGGTTTGATAGCATGATGAAGCGTGGGGATTACATACTATCTTCCCTGTGTTCATGTGTTTGACCACTCTTTGAATAATGTTTTCAACACCGTAAGATAAATGAAACTTCTTCAAAAAGGATTTTGGATAGATGTATACTTACTTCTACAAGAATGTAAATATTTAAAAGCAAATATTTGTTTATTTTATATCGAGTTATATTGAGAACATATTATGTTTAGTTAACTTAAATTTTACCTATTTTACACATCTTCAGAGTAGTTAACAAAGTTACTTCAGCATTTAATTATCTAAAATTAGAACACAAGAATCTGATATGTAACCATACATATATCAAAAAGAAGTATATATATTTATAAAAATTATTTTACTTAGTAATTTTACAATATTACAGGGAAAAAGAAAAAATACAGAGAAATGGAAAAATATCTTAATTTACTGCAGCTCTGTTAATGTTTATACTAGTTAATGAAATAAGAACCACTTACAAACATTAGAAATCAAAATTATCATTTACCATTTGTAAAATTACACAAAACAAATTGTGCTACATTTTAATAAACTTTATTCGATGCACTACTTAAAGTAAAATATATGATTTATCGAGAATTGAATTACAAATATGGTAATAAGATAAAGCATTAAATTTTTTTAATTAGAATGTGTATATAGTAGAATAAAAATTTGCGTCCCTATATTAAATATAAAAGTCCTGCTTACTCCTACTTGACCAAAATAAAAAAAGACATTTTTGAATTCATAATTCTTTTAGAAAAAAATAAAAATTGTAATATATTTGCGTGGTATCAATTAACACATATGTTTTTCAGAGTTTGACTGTATGGTATAAAAACCTGTCTCACACATATACAAATTTTTTTACTACATATGTATAACAAATATGCATTTATTGGTATTTGCACAATTTGTAGATTTATTATAGAGATTAGATTTATTTTATACTTTTGCAAAAACAAATATCATGATATAAGTCCTGAATAAATTTTTTGCATTGAGTTTGTTGCAAATATTGACCTAAGAAGAGTACTTTGATCAATTTTATGATATTTATCGAAGAGAATTACAGAGAATCTCTTTTCAAAATTATTGCTAAGAGGTTAAGTGGCCAAAATCACTGATATTTTTGTGTGACATGTTTCGAAAACAAATTTTGGGCTCTTGTGTATTTGCAATTCATTGTGTTATAAAAATAAGATTCATTTTCATCAAAGGATAAATATTTATTATTAATCAAAAACTTTCATATTAACTCTATTTAATATGAGATAAACAATAGCTTAAAGAAGTATGTAATTCAATAAGAAACTAAATTGAATTTGTGAAAATCATAGCATTTTTTCTGATGAAATATTCCTTAGTATTATACAACTATTTAAAACAAGTTGTTCAACATGTTATAAGCTCTTTATGCAAAGGCAATTAAAAAAATTATTGAATTTGTAATGTAATTTTTTAACATAGTTCATACTCGCATTAATAATCTGAATTTGTGGTCCAAGTGTCTCATATCCATGCATAATATTTAGTAGCCGAGATATAAAGGTGAAGTTCATATTACATTGAATATTTCTTAAGAATTATATATTAATATGATTCATTTCTTTAATTTAATAGTGAAATAGTATTTTCTTTTATTACTTTATACAATCATTTCTAAAAAAATTCCAAACATTTTTAAAGGATAATTACTAAGTAAATCAGACAGTCAAAGATAGGAATGTTATTTTATTAGAAAAATTTTCAAATATCTTTAAATGCCTCATAGTATTGTACAAATTATATATGAATTATTTATACGCAATACATTCTGTAAAGGAAAAATTCTTTTTCAACAAATAACTGTTCCACAGTGAAATAAAATATTCATTTTAATTTTAAGTGTAGGTAGGTAAACTCGAGTAAATATAATATATTTTTTAGAAAATTGTTATTTACCATTTCTAAATGATGTACTGGGGGGAAGAGAAATTTCATGCATAACATTATTTATATACATAAATTCACACCTGTGTGAAGAACAGGTATACCAGCTAGTAGCATATAAGTACAAAGGGGAAAAAAGTTAAGAACTTCCTATAGTATTGATAAATCAAACCAAAATTACAGGGTTATTTCAAATGTCTTACACTTATAACGCTTCACATAGTGTTTAATGTCCCCATTGGTAAGCCATACTATTATAAAATTTGCAATCCATGAAGCTGTAAGAAAATTCAATTTTCATGACAGGAGACATATATATGAATCATATATACTCACATCCTTAATTATCTTTACATGCATAACACTGAGTTTTCAGGAATTAAACTATTTTAAGGATTTGTGCAAAAAAGGAAAATAGTTAAATCATGGATAAACAAATACTTTCTTAAGTAGCCACTGATATTTAAAAAAAACCCACTTTTACCAAAAGATAATTCTCTTCATTTATCTAAAACTTTCATATTAACTAATGTTCTACGTACACAGGCTTGAAGAAATAAACTTTTTTGCAAGTTTGATATGTACTTAAAAAAAATAAGATAATAACATATCAAATTAATGAAATCATTTCTAAAAATTGTTACCCCTTTTTGTAATGGTTTCATTCCCATTAAGAGTATTGTATTTTAATTTAAAGAAAGAAATGACATTAAATTTTATAAAAGCAAAGAATAATTATAAATAATTTAGAAATCGATAATTTGTGTGTGGAAGGTAAAAATCAGAGAAATATTTCTTTAGTTTTTGTAAACATTCCTCCCACTAATTATCCTCAAATTGAAAAAAATGCAGAATAAATATTTTCTCTTGACTTTGAATTATTAATTAAAATTACAAACATACATTCTTTTTATTTTATTCCCACCTAACTGACACTGTGTTGTATAAAAATAGGTGTAAGCTCTTTTAAAGAAATTATATCAATGTGTGTGTTATTCGATAATCATACAATTTTAAAAAGTAGTTTTAATTCTATGCTCTCAACCATTCTTGCTCAAAACTATATAATAAAAAACTACTAAATTCATTAAGAACTAAAATAACTAAGAGCCATACCTAAGTGTACCAAGAACTATAAATAAATGCTAGGATCCAACCGAATTAGGATAAATAAATATGCCAGCTAACACTAGTCGAAGTAGACAATTACCGAATTAGATAAATAAATTAGAATAAAACAAAATAATGTAAAAGAGTTGTTAAGATTATTTCCCAACAAATATATATTATAAATAATACAAAAATACAATGTGATATCATGTTTTTAATTAGATAAATTTAAACCAAAAGAATGTCAACAACTTCCATATGGTTATATCATGGTAAAAAGTAAGCACGCGCTTTTGTTGCCGAAGGAATCATATAATTACTTACTGGCGTCAGTCTGTCCATAAAGTTACTCCATTCCTACCATTGGCTCACGATCTCTATGCATAGTTTATTTGTTTGTTTATTTATCTTGGTGGAATTTTCAATCGTTCATAAAATACATTTTAAAGCGCTCAATTTAGCTGAAATGTAATGGACATGATTATTTTGGATGACAATACAATAATTTAATTATAATTAGAAAAATTACTTGATTAAAACTATTTAAAAATTACAAATACAGCCGCGTTGGCGACTTAGCTACCCTTTTGGCGACTTATGTCAAAATTTGAAAAGGTTTTTTTCTCACGTGTTAAAGCATTCAGTTAAAAGGAAATTTTATATACACGATTGTTTTGGATGACAATACGATACTTTAATTATAATTAATAAAAATTAATTACCACTTAATGTTGTAATTCTGTCATATGTATGTACATATTTATTTTAATTGCAACTATTTAATTCAAAAAAAGCTAAAATAATTTTTCTTGGTTGATCTCAGTAGGAATTGATTAAATTTTTTTACTTGTTTATAACAATAGCGTTGTTACAACAATGCAGGTGAATGTTGAGTTGTATTTTTTTGAATGTTTTAATTAATACCTTTTAACTAATTGCGATATCGGACCAAATTGTAAATCTAAACCATTCTCGAATTTACTCGAACCAACACAAAAAATTTCATCGAAATCGGTCCAGCCGTTTAGGAGGAGTTAAGTGACAAACACACGCATAGAAGATTTTTATATATAAAAGATACAGCTATTACCCACCCGCTTCACTGGGTATTTCACGATGTTGTATATATGTATACTGTTTACATATATATTAATTATTGATATCTAGCATTAAGAATTTGATTGTATTGAAAAATATATTTATAGTTGTTACACTCTCGCCCCTTGATATAAAAAGAACATAAAGTATAATATCTAATTTTTATTTATATCTAAAATAGAAGGAGACAGATATTTTTCGCTCACTTAACATAATAATCAAGTGGATTTCCACCAAAGCAACTTTCAGTGGATCTCTACAACTTAAAATAAACATGTGTGCTAATTTTGAAGTCTAACTCTAACAGAGCAATAACGGAATTTTTATCATCAATACCTCGTTGAGAGCACTCTTAGCGGATTCCAATTCAACAAAAGAAGCATGCAAACCAAATTTTATTACTGTAGTCTTAGCAGTTCGAAAACGGGAATTTTATCTATCAATACGCCCAATAACTTTCCCCGCTTCCCCCTGGAGTTGATTTCTGTAAAATCCATTCTTAGTGAAATTCTATTCAACTAAAGAAAAGTGCTCCACAAATTTCAAGCAAATAAGTTAAATTCAAAAACAGGAATTTTTCTATTACACGCCTTAATCCCTCGCAACCCCACTTCTTTGGGGGTCCGTTTTCGCAAAAATCTTTGTAAAAGGAACTTTATTCCATGAACGGAACATACCTTCTAATTTTCAAGCAGGTGTTTCTATTAGTTGAAAAGCGGCAATATTTATCTATTACGCCCCTTAATCCCCCTCAGTGACCCTTGGGGATCAATTTTCCCCAAACCTATTTTGTAGTGGATCTCTACACCATAAAAGGAATTCACTTATCAAATTTTAAGACTGTACGTCTAATACTTTAAAAATGGAAATAATTATCTATAACGCCCCTTAAGCCCCCGCAACGCCACTTAGGAAACGATATTCACAAAACCAATCTTACGGCATATCTATACTCAGTGAATGGAATCTGCTTACTCAATTTCAAGATTTTACGTGTAATAGTTTAAAAAAGGAGTTTCTTGCCTATAACGCCACCTAATTCTCCACAACGCCACTTGGGGGTCGATTTTCACAAAACGCATTCCGTAGGGGATCTGTAGTTTATGAAAGGAATCCGCTTATTAAATTTCAAGACAGTACGTCTAATAGTTTAAAAATGGAAATAAATATCTATAACGCCCCTTAAACCCCCGCAACGCCACTTACGAAACGATTTTCACAAAGCCCATTGTATGACAGATCTCTACTCAGTGAATGGAATCTGCTAACTCAATTTCAAGATTTTACGTCTAATAAAGAGTGTTTTTTTCTAGGTATAGAAGTTTAAGTTGGCATTAGTTTACAAGATGGCGACAGATTTAACAGCTGTCAAGTGATTTATTCTCAGTTTGGTTTGGCAATTCATCCAAACGATCATCAAGCAAGGCGTAGATTCGTCGAATGGGCCCAAAACGATGGCCGTTGTTCCCGATTTTCATAAGCGAATTTTGTTTAGCGATGAAGCGCACTTCTGGTTGAATGGCTACGTCGACAAACAAAACTGCCGCATTTAGAGTGAAGCTAATCCACAAGTGTATGTCGAAACACCGTTACATCCAGAAAACTGACTGTTTGATGCGCTTTATTGGCTGGTGGAATCCTTCTTCAAAAACGATGAAGGCCACAACGTTACAGTCAATGGTGATCGGTATAGAGCCATGATTATCAACTTTTCATTCCTGAATTGAACAATCATGATGTTCAGGCGCTGTAGTTCCAACAAGACGGCGCAACATGTCACACAGCTCGTGCCACAATCGATTTATTTAAAGACACGTTTGGTGACTGCCTAATTTCACGTTTTGAACCTGTGAATTGGCCTCAAGATCTTGTGATTTAACACCTCTAGACTATTTTCTGTGGGGCTATGTAAAGTCATTGGTCTATGCGGATAAGCCACAAACGCTTGACCATTCGGAAGACAACATTCGCCGTGTTATTGCCGATATACGGCCACAAATATTGGAAAAAGTCATCGAAAATTGGACGTCCAGATTGGTTTACATCCGAGGTAGCCGTGGCAGTCCTATGCCAGAAATCATATTTGAAATGTAATGCCACAAAATTATCTTTCGAATAAAAAAAGTTCAAGTCAATCGAATAATACATCGTTGTTTTATTGCAATTTAAAGTTCTATACCTCTAAAAAAACACCCTTTAGTTTAAAAAAGGAATTTAATTCCCTATAATGCCACTTAATTCTCTGCAACGCCACTTGGGATTCAATTTGAACAAAACCCATTCTGTAGGGGATCTATACTCTATAAAAGGAATCCGCTTACCAAATGTTTTTCAAGACTGTACGTCTAATAGGTTAAAAATGGAAATAATTATGTATAACGCCCCTTAAGCGCCCTCAACGCCCCTTGGAGGTCGAGTTTCGTAAAAATCATTATGTAGGAAATCTCTACTTTATGAAAAAAATCTGTGTACTAAGTTTCACGATTATACATCTAACAGTTTAGAAATGGAAATAATTATCTTTAACGCCCCTTAAACCCCGTAACGCCCCCTTGGGGTTCGAACTTTGCAAAATCAGTTCTTAGCTGACGTCTACTCCATGAAGGGAACCGACCTACCAAATTTCAAGTGTGTAGGTTAAATAGTTCCGGAGATATCGTGATTAGACAGTGAGTGAGTGAGTCGCTTTTCTCCTTTGTATATATATAGATGAATTATTTAAATATTTTTAGATTTTTGCTGTAATAATCTCTTATGTTTTATTTTCATGTATAGGTAAGTAATTAAGTAAAATGTTACTTTATTTTTTTTATTTTACCCAAATAATTGTTTAAAATGCATTTTTCTCGGTTCATAAATTTTCTCCTTTCCTTATTACGTAAAATGCTCCTTGCTTTTTATATCATGTCCTATCTCTTATAAATTTTAACGAGTTGTGAAAGATAATGTAATTCATAAAATTTGTGAATTAATTTTTAAAAAAAATTTAACGGATCATGTTTTACATTGTTTTGAATACCTTAAATATGTGAAAATTGGTGAAATATTTCTTATAGCAAAGAAAATTTACCTCCCCCATCATTAAATTTTATTCAGAATTTAAAATCCATGCACAGATATATTAAGTTATAGTTCATATATATATAAAACAAAAATTATGTACTTATCTTAAAAAATAATGCGCAAGGAGCATTTTTAAAAGTTTAAAAAATTAAATTTTTTTAAAAATAAAATATTTAAATTATGAAATATATAAATCATTTACTATATTGATTCCATCTAATTAAGCTAACTAATTAAAAAATTAATTTCAAAGGTCCACCGTCCCCATAAGATGTAAGCAAATAAATTCGAAAACTTTTTCGACCAATGAGATTCAATCGGCAATTTAGACTAGTAGTCGAGTGACCGGAAAACAGTTACGAAGTCTTATGCCGAAGTCTTATGTCTCTGCTCTTAATAAATCTAACAGGGTATTTCTTGGGAGACCTAGGGCTAAACGTAAGGCAGCATTGTAAATCGTTTCTAGTTTCTGTCTGTTGCTATTGCTAGAAAAGGAAAAAGTTGACTTCCATAGTCAAAGATAGAACGGATTGTGGCATTAATAATATTTAAAAGATGATCAGATCTTGTTCCTATTTTCGAAGAAGATAAGGCTTTTAATGGCATTTAAATATTTGAATCCTTTTGACGTAGGTAATTAATATGATTTTTCCAGGTGATATTGGGGTCCAAGATGAAACCCAGGATTTTTTTTCAGACTCTTCACTTCGGGAATAGGTTTGTCACATATTTTAAGCAATGGAGGTATTGTGCTTCTTTTTCTGGAAAAGTTGATTAGACTGCTTTTTTCTGGAGAGGTGGACAATTTCCATTTTTAACACCAGACTGAAATTTTATTTAAAGATTCTTGCATTTCGCCTATTGTTTTATTCTAATTTGTACCATTATTATATAAAAATATGTCAGCATAAACCAGAAGATGGCTGTCGTGTTTAATTTTAAAAATATCTGACATATAAATCATAAAAAGGAAAAAAGGACTTAAGATACAACCCTGGGGGTACACCATAATTGTTTCTAACGATTTTTGAAAAAATGTTCCTCCATTTGATTTGAATTGTTCTCTGATGTAAGAAGTTTTGAATCCATCGTAGTAATCTACCAGAGTATTCAACTTTGTTTAATTTAGAAATAAGGCCATTTGGCCACACTGATTCATATGCTGCTTTAATATCCAACGTTACCAAAATAAAATATTCTTTGCGTTCTTTAGCCAGTATGATGTCATGTTGTAATTGAAGTAATGCATTAATACTGCTTCTGTGAGGGTAAAAACCATGATGATTAACATGAAAAATTTTGTTTTCAAAACTGAGAAATCTGGCATTCTATGTAGAATCATTCTTTCTAATAATTTGGCAATTACTGAAGTAAGAGAAATAGGACGGTATGACGAAACTTCCTTGGGATTTTTGTGAGGTTTTATGAACTGTAGGATAATTGCGTGAGTCCAATCTTTTGGAATTTGACTTGAAGACCAACTGTCATTAAAGGATTTCAGAAGGAGATTTATTGCTTTGATGGGGAAATGGTTTATTGATTGGAGATAAATTTTATCATGCCCTGGACTGCTGTTCTTTTGATGAGATATTGCTGTTTCTAATTCTTCTAAAGTAAAAGGTTTATTAATATCCTGGCTATTGTCCGGAATAGAAATATTTGGAATACTACCATTGTTTTGTTTTGCGTAATATTGTAAAAAACACTTTGCTTGGGATTGTTCGTTTGTTAATATGGTTCCGTTATTTTCAATAATATTAAATGAAGAATAGTTAGGATTTGTTTTATTTTTGATTATTCGGATTATTTTAAAAAGAACTTTAGGAGAAGATATTTTTTTCACAGGTTTTGTGCCAAAAATTTTCTTTACAGGCTTTGATTGTTCGCTTAAGTTTTGGGCTTACTTCTTTATATTTTATCCAGTCTTTTTCTTTAAAGTTTTTCCCTGCTTTATTAAGGAGTTTTCTTTTCTTTTTTTGCTCTTAAATGCCCACATGCTTGTGTCTACCATGGAGCTCTTGAACTGATCTGTTTTTTTCCTGATTCTTGAGATAATATTTGAGCTTTTTTAATTTCTTTTATAATATCTATATTTATGTTTTCATTTAAATTTAAATTTTGTTAAATAATATTGATAAATTTGTTCCAATTTGTTTTTTGTTTAACATTATTAGTTGCTGAGCTGTTTGTTCTTTTGTAATTAATAATTATAGGGAAGTGGTTACTTCCAAAATTATCGGTATTTCTGGACCAGGATAAATCATAATTTAAATCTATCGATGTTAAAGAAAGATCTATAGATGTAAAAATTCCCGATGAATGGAGATAAGTTGGACTTTTATCGTTTAATAATATTAAGTCTCTTTAAATGATCCAGTCAAAAATCTTTTTTCCATTGCACTGGAATTTTTTGATACCCATATTTCATGAGATGCGTTGAAATCTCCCAATATCAAACTGATTATCAATATATAATGCTATTTTAGATAAATGGATGTCTTTAAAGTTACCCGGTGGGATGTATATATTAAAAATTGTGATAGGAACTAAATCTATCTGATTTCTGACTATTAAAATTTCTAAGTCTTCACTAATTTCTAAGAATATTTTTTTTATTGCGCTAATATCTTTATTTAAAACTATCTCATTAACCCTCCTCCTCTTTTAATTTCCTTATTAATTCTGAATATATTCTTATTGGGAATTGTGGAAATATCATTTGGATGTGTAACCAAGTTTCTTGAATTATTAAAATACTTGCTTTTTGAAAAATTGGTGCGAAAAAAAATATCTGACCTCCTGTTTTTAATTTCATGTGCATTCCATTGGATTATGTTCATGATTTAAAACGATAAAAAAGGTGCGATACTACGAATTAGCTTAAATATTCAAAAAAGAAAGTAGATCAATATTGAGTTTTTAGCGAGAATATAAGACAATTTGATTATTTATTTAAGTTTCTTTATTTTTTTCCACTACACTTTCTAATGTATTTCCTCTCTGTTCTGATATTTTTTTGAATCTTTTTGCTTTTTCATTCTGTTTTCTATTTATTAGACAATCATTATCTTTTGGAATTGTTATATTGGATGCAACTTTTTTTAGGGTGGATTCCATGGTATTCATTAGGGAAGAAAAGCTCAAATTTATTTGTACTACCTCGGTATTCAGTTCTGTCGTGAAGCGTTGTAATATTTGCTCTAATTTCTGTTCGAATATGTTATTGTTTTCGTTAAATTTCAACTCTAATTTCGCAAACTTTTTTTCAAGATTTTCTATCTTCTCTGTTTGGTCATTATAGGTTTTGGTCGAGTATGATGTTTTTCCCCTTTGGAATTTCTCAACTGCTTCGTTTCTCGAGATTTGTTGCTGTACTTTAATTTTTAAGATTTCAATTTCTTCTTGATATCTTTTGCAATCTTTATCATTAGCTTCATGCCCCTCTCTACAAGAGCTATATTTTTTTATTTTTATTTCTTTGCAATAATTTTCAGAGTGGTTTTTGTGAGCAAATTCGGCATTTTATTGAACTTCTACAAAATTTTTAATGTGTCCAAATTTCTAACAGTTTGTGCATTGCCTAGGTTTTTCATAGTAGAGAGTAGTTTTAATCATTTCAAATCCTATTGGAACTCTTTCGGGAATACTGCATCCAATTTGGGTAACTTTAACTGTTTTGATAGGTTTAAATCCAGATTCTGTTTTTTTTGGTAAAACGTTGGATATCAAAAATTGAATAATTGTAATTTTCTAATTCCGAATTTATGTCGTCTATTTTATATTTTGTGTCTATTCCTTGTAATATATAACTACTGGTTAGGCCAGTAAAGAAAAATCTTGTACGTATTTTACACCATTCATTTCTTTAATTTTTAAAGCTTCTTTGGCGGTCTCGCAATTATTTGTTTTAATTATGATCTCACCGTTTCTTGTTTTGCTTATACTTAGAATACTTTTTTTTAATTGTGAACGCTTTCATTATATTTTCTTTTAGTTTAAGTGGATTACCATTCTGAAAGTTATTTTCTGATTTTAAGAAAATTGTAATATTTGGACTCGTATTTAAATTTTGTCTTTCCGCAAACTTGGTCTATGATTCTATATCTGTTAGATATATTTATTGAATGAAAAATTTGAGTTTCCATTTTCTACCTCCATATTATTTGGGTGAGGGTAGTCACCCATTTTGTCTTTCCTACTCCAACATTCAAAATTGTATAAATACACTATCTTGTGTAAATACTTAAATTAAAAGCTGTTATCCGAAAATAGAATAAAAGTTATATGAACTAAATTTCAATACAAAATAAAAATTCAAAACGATCTCACCCGCTCGAATCCACATGAAAAGTCAAAATTATTCAATATTCTTAGCACATTCTCACTCAAACCTCAGTTGAGCAGCCCGGGCCAGCATAGTTCAGTTCAGTTCAGTTCAGTGCAAACACTGAAAAAGTGGAGACCTGGCTAACGCCTTATGCTCCGGGGCCAGCATAAACACACACATGGAGAACTTGAGATTACGGTTTAGGTGAAGGAAGTTGGTGGTCGCTCGCTCCTGCCACGATGTCTGTCCATAAATATTATCCATTTATACGCTTTTTCAAAATCACGGTTCCGAGAGTAGTCGGATACCTTAAGTGTAATTCAAAATAAAGTAACAAGAGTGTGACTTAAGTTGTGGCAAATTAAGATGACAAATAACGTACGTTAGGATTGTAAGACGATAACAAACGAGTGTGCTCCATTCCGCCTCGCTTACCACAACCGATCACTCACATTTGTACAATCAGTGTAGGGGAGCGATGCACTTTAAATCTGTCTAGAGCTCAAACGTCCTCTCGTTGGTGTAGTGCGGTAGTTAGGAAAAGAGAGGGGGTACCCGCTCATATGTCGTCCTCGTCACTTGATTGTGATTCAAAATTACGAAGTCCCTCGCCAAAACCCTCTTGTAGCTGAACAGTGCGAAGTTAATGTTTAAAATTAGAACATTTATAACCGCGTGTAGCACAAAGTATCACACAAGGGCTTACATAGAAGTAAGCGGGAAACAGACATCACAAAGAAGAGAAGGATAACAATACAAACAACATCCTTGACTTACCCGGGATTCGAACACAGCCTTTATGACACCGCTGTCAGCGTCACTCACCACTATACCGGATGGGTGGCGATGTTAATATTCACTCACTCACGTTTGTTAGTATTCTTCATAGTGAACTTTGTTATTTTGAACTAAAATGCAAACATTTTTTAACCGGTGAAGTGCTCAAAATATTGCGTAACGTGCCCTTGGTTCGCCACTCTTGAACTAGAGGAATGGGAACTATTCTTCTGCTGCGAACACTCACAAGAATATCGGACCCACTGATTTAACGAACACGTTCCCGGTGAGTACTTGGAGTGTATTTGGTGGCATAGAGTATCGAACCCAGGCCCTCCAGTCTGGAATCTAATGCTCTAACCATTAGTCTACCCAAAGCCCTAGTTTTTATTTTATCCCAGTAATTATCATGATAAAATCCGGGGCACCGATATTTGAGTTTGAATACTAATTGCTTTATTAACTCGTCGTGTAGAGAAATTGACGCAATCTAATTCTGACTGGATTCAAAGCATAGTGTTCAGATCGGAGTGATATTGAATTTAGGAAAATAGGGTGAAAGCTTAGGTTCTGTTCTCGTCACTTGACTGCAATTCAAAATTACAAAGTACATCACTAATACACTTCCTATTGCTTTTTAATATAGCATAAATAAAAAAATCCGTCGATTGTTGTTCTTATACTGTTTGCGGGACCCAAATTATAAAGAAAAAAATAAATTTTAATAATTTAAACATCAAAACACATTCAATGTTCTGTTGTGCAATTTTAGTAGAATGTTGATTCAACCAATCATTACATTTTTTCTGCCAAACATGCGCAGTAAAATGCAAAATTTTAATGTTTATATGAAAGAGGTCTTGAGGAGTTCAGTCACTGAATTGTGATTCGAAGTTTTTATTTGTTTTAAAGGCTTTAGAATTAGCTTCAAAATGTCGAATTTGAAGATTGATAACAACAAAGATATAATTGCATCGCCTGAGAAGATGGATATGAACGTTAACAAAGCAACTCAAAGTGAAGTTTACCAAACTAAATCGATTTTAGATCGGAAAGAGAGTGTTGATGTAAGTCTTATTGCTAACATCGTGCCTTGATAAACATATACGTTGTCTCTTGGATTAATTCTTGTCTACATCTGTGAATAAGTTAAATTGTTATTTTAAACTATATCAAATATAAACATAAAGAAATTCGGTTACCTTGTCTTAGCTGGTAATAATTTTGCGTTTCGATCAGCTAAGTTATTCGCTGATTTGTCTACGTGAGGACACTAGTTTGCTATTTTAGGATTAGTACTTAACCGGGATCTTTAATTTGAAGCACTAATGCGGATCTGACTGGTCATACAAAGTGAAATAACTCGAATTCTGTTGTATTCTTTTAATACCAAGCACTTTATCTTGATACACTGTACAATGGCTAACTTAATGAAGTGTTCACGAATGTGCCTTCAATTACATGAAGCTTTAACTCTCGAGTTTAACTGCTAGAGGATATTGAGCTTCTAATTCATTTGAAGAAATGCAATTGTTGGTATACATCATGGATCTTTTAACTAGTGTAATTTTAATAAAACGGTGAACTCGCTCTGTGGTAAATTAGTTTCTCATAGATCAAGTAATACTTGTAAAATCTTGAAGTGAGATACAGGTAAAGTCTAGTGTCTTGTGTCTCTAAAATGATTAATACTAGACTTCGCGTAGCCATTAAAAGTAACTGTAGAACAAGTAATTTAATAAAATTTGTCTGTTCCTACTCCGGCCAAGAAGAAAGTTTACTTGAGGTAGCTTTATGTTGAATGATTACAATTATAAATATGTACATGCATTTTTGACGGAATCTCTCTATTCAGTGGCAAAATAGGAAGTGATTTTCCTTGCAGTTTTCCGTTCTCTATAAGGTGTCTAACTATTTTTGTCTTGCTATTTATCCATTAAATTTTATTCTAGTAAAACGGTATAGGGAAGGAGAAATAGCATTCCTGTAAATTAGCCATTCCGGGTGGATATGAATGCTTTAAATTTCAAGCCCAACGCTCTCTTCACTGCGCAACAGGGACACGAGGAGCAATTTTCCTTTCTATATATGGTGTTGGACTATACTTGCTATTTATGCATTAATTAAATGTAACTAATTCGTAAAACTGTAACAAATATCATGCACTATAAATTTAAGAATGTATTTCAACTTCAGTGGGTGAACAAAAAGATTATTAGCAAGTGAAAATTTGAACTATATATAGGGAAAGTGGGAATTTAAAGATGCCATAATTGTTTTCCTGAGGAATTGGTAAAATCCAAGTCCTACTAATGAGGTAGTATATGTAACAAACGTATGTCTTGTGGCATATATGGGAAATGGCTGCGTTGTCTCAAGATTTGGATGTTCTATAAGTATTGATTTGATAAGATCTTTGCTCTTGAAGTCCCGACTATGAATAGGTTTCTCATCGAAAGTGGGTGGCCGCGGTAGCCGAGTGGTATAGGTATCCGATCGTGGCTTGCCTGGTCACGAGTTCGATCCCAGTACCACTAAAGACCCGCCGTGTAGGGCAGCGATGCACGTTAAATCTGTCGAGAGCTGAAACGTCCTCCCGTTGGTGTGGTGTGGTAGTTAGGAGAGGGGGGTGCCAGCTCAGGTGTCATCCACGTCACTTGACCATGGTTCAAAATTACGTGGTCCGTCGCCAAAAGCCCTCGTGTAGCTGAACAGTGCGACGTTAATATTAAATCAAATCAATCTCATCGAAAGTGGGGTTCCGAATCCCACTATTTTGAGTAGATTGACGTCTAAAGTTCGGTAACGAGTAATGTCTATTACTTGCGTACCGCCGGCTCTCTTCAGCCTAAAGTCTTATAATTTTGGAACTTTTACCGGAACACGGTAATATATCCTGGCATTTGGAAACTTAATTTGAAACTGGTAGAAATTATAAAGCACTAGTTCATGGCAGCATTTTCTTTCAATACAGTAAGGTCTCTAAACTTCGTTCATAATTCTCAAATCTAATAGTCAAGTATCGATGTATGCCTAAAAAGTAATCTATAAATTTTCTTTCAGGGTGACTCTATTCCTAATGACCACTTCGATATTTGGAGAGGCCATCTAATCCTTCAATGTGTCGTCATTTCTACATGCTCCATCAGTTACTTAATATTCAGAAAGGACGCTTTCGACTTGCAGCACTATATTCCCGACGATGTTCTTCCTTTCGGAATTATGCTAACCTTGGTTTCTATAGTAAGTATTGCATCTGCACGAAATTTGACGATAGTATTAAAATGTATGTTTACCAGACATGCAAGAATGTTTAATGCAAATGCTTCTAAGGCTTGCTCTGAAAGAGATTTAATTGTCCAAAGAGTTCAGAGTTGATACACTGCTTAATCTCTAATGTATTCTATTTCAGTTTGCACTAGGAGCATCGTATCTCTACGCTCAGTTGATGTCTGAAAGGTTCATAAGAATTACTCTGCGGAACAAACTAGCAGCGGCTCAGACTGACGAATTCATCAGATCAATGCACTCTGCAAATGCCGACATGGCAGAAATGTCTCTCACGCAGTTGGATGAACGTATAAGGATGATGGTTGCTAAAAACGAAGACTTCCTTAGACTGAGTGGTGCTGAAACTGATCAGAAGATTAGAAAGTTGATTTCAGAAAACGATCAACAGATTAGACTGTTGGCTGCAATGACTGATGAACGGATAAGGCTTTTGACTCCAGAAAACGACGAATATACTAAACTAATGCCTCAAATTCTTTTCGGAGTTTAAACTTTCGACTGAGAATAAAAACGAAGTGCCTGGATCTCGCCAAACTGACTCCATGACTGTTGGTGAAGGGCCCGTTGAAGAACTAGATTTAAGTATTGAAGAAGAGAACAGCTCTTTCCGAATGTACGGATAAGCTCGTGGAAGATTCTGATGAGGAATCGGTGAATGATGAAATGGAAACTGTAGCGTCTCTTTATAGTCGCGTCTCTTTATGAATACAGCAAAGGTGGCTGATATAGTCTTGGAGTTGATACTTGAATCGAACGTTTTTATCTGACATATCACTTAAATATTTAATTTACTTATTTTCAGAGGAAACTACCTGCCTGACGCTTTAAAAGCTTGCTTTTAAAAAGGTGGAGTGGAGACTTTATAATCTTACTTTTTTATGAATTGATCATTTGTTTGTAACGTGTCTTGTACTACGGAGCAATAAATATTTTAATGGAACATTTCTCAAGCTTGTTAACGTTTCTATTTTCTCTCGCTGTATGTTTGACTTTAAGATCTAAATTCGATTATTTATCTCATAAACGGTAGTTACTAATTCTAGTATGTTTTCGTACAATGTGCAAGTTTCTATATTTGTGATAAAAGTTCAACTTTAGTCCAGCAGCATGCTTTGAAAGATGCTTCTAGAAATTACGTATTTAAGTTTAAACGAAGTTTAATAAATAATTGGTCTTAACTGTGGAAAAACGAAATATTTTTGCTTGGATTACTGAGAACTGTATAAGGGTTAAGATAAATCGTAACCCTATCTGCAATAAATTTAAGTAATCGTCAGTTTGCTTTTATTTTGGGGAACTGACCGTTAATGTCTATACTAATTTCAAATGAATAATGAAATTATTGAGCTATATATCAAATGAGAAGGTAATATTTAAACTGGCCACCATTACTTCTCCTTTGTGACTTCGCACAATGACACGTCTTTCGACTGTATTCATCGTCGTAAGGCCTAAACCTGGGGATGAGGAGAAAGTAAGCCACCGACCATAAGACCTCGTCCCTATCTTTCCGGTAACTCAACTGCCACTCTAACATCAGTGGCGTATTGTACACTCCCGCATTGCGGAGGCCTAGGGTGCCCAATGCCCGACTGCTGCCGAGCGCCTATAGTTTGTAAATTTCAACCTGAGGTGAGGCAAATATTCTGTTACGCCACTGTTAAACGTACAAATTCAATCTTATCGGTCAAAAAATAATACTCAAATGATTTGCTTAGATCAGTGCTTCTCAAACTTTCTATACTGGTGACCTAATTTTCAATCATAATTTTCCTCCCGCCCCCTTTACATATAATACCAATGTATTGATTAAAAGTTATTTTACATTGACGTAAAGGTACAAGGTTATTCTAGTTATAAACCATACAAATTTTAAAGATAAATAAGGCATGTAATTTTATAACATGCCCATAGAAATCACTGATAATTATTAAACTTGCTCTTAACTTAGTACTGCTAAATTAATTATGAAACACATTGTGCAGTACTGATACATGTAAAGGGTGTTTTTTAGAGGTATAGAACTTTAAATTGCAATAAAACAACGATGTATTATTCGATTGACATGAATTTTTTTTATTCGAAAGATAATCTTGTGGCATTACATTTTAAATATAACCAAGCAAGGCGTAGATTCGTCGAATGGGCCCAAAACGAGATTGCCGTTCCTGATTTTGGTAAGAGAATTTTGTTTAGCGATGAAGCGTACTTCTGGTTGAATGGCTACGTCAACAAACAAAACTGCCGCATTTGGAGTGAAGTTAATCCACAAATGTATGTCGAAACACGGTTACATCCAGAAAAACTGACTGTTTGGTACACTTTATGGGCTGGTGGACTCCTTCTTCAAAAACGATGAAGGCCACAACGTTACAGTCAATGGTGATCGGTATTGAGCCATGATTACTAACGTTTTCATTCCTGAATTGAACAATCATGATGTCCAGGAGCTGTGGTTCCAACAAGACGGCGCAACATGTCACACAGCTCGTGCCACAATCGATTTATTGAAAGACACGTTTGGTGACCTCCTAATTTCACGTTTTGGACCTGTGAATTGGCCTCCAAGATCTTGTGATTTAACACCGCTAGACTATTTTTTGTGGGACTATGTAAATTCATTGGTCTATGCGGATAAGCCACAAACGCTTGAACATTTGAAAGACAACATTCGCCGTGTTATTGCCGATATACGGCCACAAATGTTGGAAAAAGTCATCGAAAATTGGACGTCCAGATTGGACTACAACAGAGCTAGCCGTGGCAGTCCTATGCCAGAAATCATATTTAAAATGTAATGCCACAAGATTATCTTTCGAATAAAAAAATTCATGTCAATCGAAAAATACATCGTTGTTTTATTGCAATTTTTAAAGTTCCATACCTCTAAAAAAAACACCCTTTATAAGTGTACTATATCAATATGTGTATTTTATTTTTTATTTATGTCAATGTATTTTTTTTTTTTGCTTCCTTTCAGTAGATTTTTTTTAAGACTATCTTTTTTTCTCTTATTTTATCTCGCGCTCCTCTTATAGAGTAATCCTACCCCCAGGGGGCACGCCCCCCAATTTGAGAAACACTGGCTTGGATTTTAAATAAAGTATTGCAATTACTAGTTTCCTACTCTTCTCGTTGAAAGTGGAGATTAACTTGGACGCTATTTTGGTGTTCTTTTAACTGTGGATTCAGTAAATAGTGAGCATGACTGCTGGTAATTAAATAACGTAAATTGAAATCTCCAAATCGCCGAGCTTTAAATTACACTAAGAAAAATTGAACAGTCTCTGTAGTTGTGTGAATTTATGATCAGCAACACACAATGCTATTGTTTTGAATATCGCTAATGCATACTAGCTCAAAAGACTTATTCTCTTTCCTAACTAGTTATAGTATGGAAACTTTGAGATTGTAGAATTTACAAGCTCCCTTTCTATAGTTCGATTTTTTTTTCATGGGAGTTGCTACACAAGTTAAATAGATTGTCTGTTTTTTTAATTCATATATTCATGGCAAGATGGTTTAAGCTTCAATAAATTTTATCACTAAACTAGAGCGGAAAACTGGCATTACGTGACAAGCTAATCGAATCGCGTTACTTGTGTGTGGGGGGAGGGGGTGGTAAAATCCTATTTTGGATCATGCCTCTGGCAAAGAAAAATTGGGGCCATAGCTTTTTAGTGGACTTTCTATCCAATATGAAATTAATCTGCCAAGATGGTGAATTAAGGTGTGTGTTAAAATAGGTTCCTGCCTCTGAAACCTTGCAACACTAATAGAGCTGCAGCTTTTTATATTGGTAGTCGATAATGTACATCACATTGTTTTATTAAGGTATTAGACTACGTTCGGAACCGTGGTTTTGGAAAAGCTTATAAATGGATAATATTTATATTTAGAGCCTCTTAGATTAGAAAAAGTATATAAAATTCTTTTAAGAATGTCATTACAATAAAAAATTATTTAAGTACAATATTTTGACAAAAAATGAACATTGAATGATCCATTTTCAAAACATTCTCTTTTTGTGAAAAATGCTACTATTGTAATAATACTGTGCCTGTATATATCAGACCTGTGTACAGAGCTGAACTAGAATTTTTGATATATATAACTTAGAAGTGGATTTATATATATCCATATTTTACTCCAACAGAGGGAAGAAATTTTAAGAAAAAAACTGTGATAATCATTTTAATTGGAGGTAACTCTGACAACGTAACTTTTTCAAAAATCCTAGTTCGGACTCTCTAGAGAATTCTTTATTTTATATAAGCCAAATATTATTGAAGCATTTTTATAAAAGGAGAACGTTTTGAAAAAAGTTTATTCTAAGATAATTTTTTGCCAAAGTATTGTATTTGAATAATTTTTTTCGGCATAATGTCCTTAAAATATTTTATACATATTCTAATCTAAGTGACACTAAATATCATGAAAATTATCCATTGATGTGCTTTTTCAAAATCACGATCCCGAAAGTAGTCGAATACCTTGATACAAAACCAATTTTTGGTCTTCATTCGTTGATCTGCCCGAACTACATACATCTAACACGATATTAAATTAAACTGAATTCATAATTCTCCAATTTTATATGAAATATTTTTAATCTACAGTCTCTAACTTTGAAATTGAGAAATATTGTTATTTTAAGTTGATAAATCTAGAAAGCGGCATTTAGAGGATTTGGCTGACAAAAAATGAAGCTAATTAATTCTTTGTCTCATGTATCATTTTCTGAAGTGTACATATTATTGATTTTCTATTGCATATTGTAAACATATCATTGACACAATGACGTCGTGATTCCAAGTTTACTTAATATCTGGGTAGAGAGGTATCAATAGCATTAGAGTGAAATTACTTTTCATTTTTAATTAGTTCTCAGTTTATGTGACACATATTGTACTTTAGGAATAAATTTTACACTTCTAGTTATCGTATACTTGATATTGACAACTAGTTGAACTCCTATAGCTGATCTTCCCTCTGCCTAACAGCCTTTAGCATTTATAGCACCCAGCCGATCTCCGGTCACCTTCTCGTCAATCTCTTTAAACGTTTTTGTCGGGCCTTTCTCAGTTCCAACAAATGTATGAATAAAATATGGATCGGCACATGACAGTCTCAGTGTTTGCCCCAACCACCATTGAATCTTTGGTTCAAAAACCTGTCTGTACTGCGATGCTCCTGTCAATATGGAATTGCTATAAAATGACCTGTCGTTCAAAACCGAGAATACAATTCTTGTCATTTTTCCTCACAATAATGGACCATTCCTTTCACGCATGTGTAGCACGGCCATGTGTTGGATAAAATGAAAGAAGGGATAGCCGTTAAAACAGGAGAGTCCTAACAGTATTTCATTTTGAAGCAAAACCATATAGCATGACTTTTTACCACTGGACGTGAGAGAAAAGAGGTAACAAACAGCCGTTTAAGAGTAACGATGCTAAATCACAATTTAAGTGATTCATTCCTGTCAACAAGTCACTGCATTCCTGCGTGACAATCCGTCATTCAACATGCTTGCAATTTATCATTGTATAAAAAACAACTTTATGCATACATTGTTCGTTTTGACACACTAACTTTCATAGGATAATAGTGAAATTGCATAACGTTTTCTTTGATCACTTTATTCAGATAGAATACTGTGCCTTTTTGATGTATTAAATAAGATTCGCATAAATATTTGGTTTTGATTTTCAATTCTTTTGTAAGCTGTGATTATAGCAATTATGTAAAGATTAAGAAATAGTACTTATATGTTAGTTTTAAAAATCACGAGAAATAGCAAAAATTTAAATTTAATGGGACTCTGAGAGTAGAGTCTAGAGTAGGATGTTAATTAGAATTCTTGGTTGTACTTGAATGTATAACAAATTAAAATTTACTTAAATAACAATTGCCATTGTTGCACCCTCCCAACAACCATCTTTGCTTAAACTGTACGTCAAAAACAATAAGAGCTTTTTTTTTTTACAAAAGAGCAAAATAACTATACAATGGAAATCGTTTAATGCGAAACTGAGAGTACTGAAATATTTTTTTGTGTTAAAAAAATTCCGTGATGAAGAATATTGCAAAAAAAAAGCCTATATTAAACAAAATTAAGTTTATTAGAGTACACTTTATTTACACTGATGTGTTTATATTCATGTATTTAATAAAAACCAATGAAACAAAAACATTTGCAGAAACATATAAGCATTTTATATTACAAATTTTTTTTTTTTTTTTTTTTGAAAAACATTTCTTAAGTTTTTGAAAATGATCTCATATTCTTCTTTTCATTTTTTTTAAGCATAAAATTGTCAATAAATGTTTCGATGCCTTCCATTTTTTTTATTTATTTTACCATTGAAACTTACGTCTAAATAACTGCGCAAGCTTTTTATGACTTCTTTATGTTTCGTTTCATTTTCGTCACCGGAAGCTGCATCAATATATTTTGAGATTTGAACGAACTCCAAAATGCTTTTTCTGTGATAATTGGGGTTGTGCACACATTATCATCATCTACTTTAACGAATTCTTCCGATGCTGCAGTAGAACAGTCCTCTAATACGGCAACTTTCTCAAACATTTCCTGGGGTCTCAGGGGTGTTAAATTTCTCTAGAGGTCTAAAAATATAAACGATTTTCAAATGCGTATAATTCTTTTAAATTTAAATTAAATGATTCGAATCTTTTACGTATTATTTAAAATAGAATGGGGCTTCAGAAAAGTATAAAATGTTTAAAATATAATAATAATTTTAAAAGTGATAAGCATATGAAAATTCTATAATAAATATTAAGTATTTTTTGCTTTGCGCGCACTATTTTCTAAAATATTAGCCTCTGATGTATAAAACTTTATAGAATTATATACACACACACACACACACACACAATGCATCATACTCTTTAAACCCTACCTAATTTTAGTATTATATATCTTTTGTATTTCAAAATATTTGTAAAGTACTGCAATTTTTTAAATATTTTTTATTTATTAAAATATGTAAGTTATTATTATATTTATATAAAAGTAGCTACAAAGTATTAAGGATACATTTGTCGTTATAAATCAACTTATATAGCTAGTAATTAAACCTACTCTTTTAGAAAATAACATGCAAGACGTAAAACTTAATAAATATTTCTTATAGAAAAAATTCTTATTTTCATATGCTTATAATTTTTAAAATTATTATATTTTAAACATTTTATACTTTTCTGAAGCCCTATTCCTTTATAAGTAATGTGTAAAAGATTCGAATTATTTAACTAAAATTTAAAGAAATTATACATGTTTGAAAATTGTTTATATTTTCAGAACTCCAGAGAAATTTAACACCCCTGTGACCCCTTAAGTGTCTGTTCGGTCTCAGACACTTAATGAATCCAGAAGGAAAATGACTTCCAAAAAGGAAATATTTTCATGTCAAGTGGTTTTCATTTCGTTTTAAGAGAGTAAAAATGTATGCAAGCATATAGTAGTTTATCGGGACTGTGGAATTATTTCATGTTAACTGATATTTCGTCTTAAGCGTTTTCGCGTTAAACGTATATCACTGTACTGGTATGTCAACATTTTAAAGAATAATTTACAAAAAGTACTGTTAAAGGGGGACTTAAATCAAATCCGACGTCTCAGTACGACAGTAAGTCGAAGTACAGGGGGATTCGCTACCAGATTGACAAACTTGCAAAGTGAACAGAGAGTACGTAGACAACTCGGAATATATAGGATTACAAGGTAGCAAATGCCGTAGTTTCGAACAGAGAAAAACAACAGAAACAGCAACACATTAAAGAGACAGAAAAAAATTCAGAGGTTGTACTATAACCAATGTTCGGAATTACGACCCGAATTTGTCTAGCTGGCTTGACAGTTGTGCTGCATGTATATCCTTATGTTCTGGAAAATTCTAGGCATATCACGTATTGTCCTGTCAGCTACAAATATTCGAGCGATGAGGTAGAAGGAACGGGCGCCTCGTACGCCAAAAAACCCAGTTAACTCGTTAAAAAATAGTCTCAAATTACCTTGCGAAGGTCGTGGAATTTGCAACGTTCCGAGTAACGTGCCCCCTTACAATCATCATCTTCACTCTATCAGCTTGTCTACTAGTTCCTCATTAGAATACGAGTTCATTCTACTTTCGGGAAACGGATCACAGATGAGGGCTTCCAGCAGTATCGGTGTTCACGAAACCTTTCGTTCAGCACCAACTACTAAAAGACTGAATAGAAGAATCTTCTAGAACGTTAGTTGCATACAGTGCCACTGTCAGGCCTGCCAACGACCTCAGGTTATTATTTTGAGCACCTGCTGTAGTACAAACTTTCAATATAAAGCTTTCTATTACATTAAAATGTTGTTGTTTCTGTTCTTTTTCTCTCCTTTACATTATAGGTCACAACTACATCATTTACGACCCCATATTCCTATGGGATTCCGAATCGTCTTTGTACCTCCTGAAAGTTTGTCGGTTTGAAGATAATCATGTCAAACCCTTTGCACCACTGCAAGTCACCCCGGCCTACCCCAATTTCTCGACTTAAATGTTATGGAAAACTTAAGGACATAGATGAAATAAATTTCACCCACATGTATGTTCCATGACAAGTTAAGATGACCTTTTTTGGGGGCAAACTTTCAGTTTAAGTAAGAAAAGATGATATTGATGTCATTGCAAAATGAAATTCGGGTCAAACGATATGAACCTTTGTTTTTGTGATATTTTTATACCAAATTATTAAAAGTGCACTCAAATTTATGGCATAATATTCTTAAATCTGTATGTGCAGTTTTTAGAAACGTGAATGCGACTACATTTTTTTCTTAAAGCATTTGAAGAAGATGAACAAGAGTATCCGCAAAAACATTCCTGAAAAGAATAAAAAAAACATTCCATTGTAAAAATATACACTTTGCACACTTTTGCTATCTAACTAATTTAAAAGTTTCATATCTACAATGTATTTATTCAGTGATCCTACACTTTTATGTTCAATAAAAGTTTAAAATTTGAAATCATTTCAACTTTGAATTTTATGAAATTTCTTTCAGAAGGCATTGCGACTCTGTAATAAACTGAATGTAACGAATTCCATAGTGAGAATGATGCACTATTTGAGAACTGACTTCTGCGTCACAGGATTGCTGAATCGATTACATTGCTCTAGTTCTACAGGGCGTGTGTTGCCAAATTCGACAGACAAATTCAGAGGGGTGATAGTAGGCAGCATAGGGTCGACAAATAACCGTAGAACATGGGGTCGCAAACAGAGTTTAACCCGTGAAAATCGCGAAAGAAGTAGAGATTGGGAGGACGATGATTCAGATAAGAGGGATTGACAAACCAATGCGCGGATACACTACACAAATATCTAAATTCGGCGAAATAATTTATTTTCCTACAGTTGGGTTGGGCATTACGTCAATCGCGATCTACTGGTGGACCACCTGAAGATTAGCAGTTGGTAATTATAAACGGAAATATTCAAGATTGGCTGACAGTACGCAGACTAAGACTTCATGACTACAGGTATAGTTACGAGAACTTTAGATGAAAATTTTATTTTTTTTAATGCATTTTGAATTGTTTGATTATAAATGCACGATTAGATCTTATTACATTTGTGGCTATTATTATGTTTGTGTGTAAGTATTTTGAGTTTTGCTTTAAACGCGGTTTTAAAAAGTGAGTTTATTTTATTTACGTAGGCCAGAGTGTTTCTCAAACTGTTTATTTGTTACCAAAGAAAAATTGAAAAGTCCTTGAAAGTAGGTAAGTAAACTTTCTCTTAATTAAATTATTCACTGGAATCACGATTTGTATCGAGTACAATAAAATTATTCATAAAAAAAGGATTGGGGTGAATCAATAACCCCCCTCGACCGTATCGAATGCGTGCCTGCTCCCGGGTTAAAACATGAAGTCTTTTCGCTTTAAATATTAAAAATAATACAATTATTCTTCATCTGAATTTTATATTGTTGTTCATTATTTAACATCACAATTACAAATGCTAATTCTGTGAGGCTTAAAATTACAATTCGCATAAAACTAATTATAATTTGAGCAACCATTTAAAAAAATCATTTTATGTTTTTGTAAACACTGTCGAGCACTTGGCTTTGCTCTCCTTACAATTCAGCTATTATATCAATGTTTTATTTTCTTATAAAAAAACTCGCGCAAAGAGTGGGCACTTCAGCCGGTATACTTTTAATGTATCAGTGCACAGAGTATTTTATGACTAATTAATTGATACTAAATTAAGAACAAGTTTAATAAGTATTAAAGACTTCCATGGGCTCATCTTGCAAAGCAAAGTTTTTATAAGGAATGCTTATGATTAGAAATTGATTCACTGAATTCTTTTTCTATATTTAGCAGATATCTATATTTTGTCTTCTAAGCAGCCACCGGATTTTGCAATATGTTCAATTTAAAAATTAGAGAAAGGAAAAATAACATAATTATCCTTTTTTATTTATTATTTTTTTTTTTTTGCGTAGAAGTAGTATACAAATTTAATACTTATGTTACTAATTTGTATGGTTTATAATTAAGATCACCAATTGTAGCTTTAGTGTCAACGTGCATTATTATTGCATTCAGTACTTTATTAATGTATAAGGGGGGCGCGATAAAAATTGTGATCGAAAAGGGGGGCGCCAGTATTGAAAGTTTGAGAAGCACTGACGTAGGTAATAATAAATACGGAATATGTACTTAAATTATAATAAATATTCCTGACCTCGCCACACCCACGACTCTGGGAAGTGGGCGCTCTCGTGAATTTTTCAAGGGGGACGCAGTCTACCATTCTCATATCCTACCCCAATACGCAGCCAAACATTTCTTTTTCATTTTATAGACTGTCAGGAACAAAGAACAATAAGAAATAAATTATTTTAATTTTTATTAATTAATGCTAATTATTTATTAAAATAATTTCTTTTTGCGTCTGTCACTGAAACTGGGTGCACTGCAACACTTTGAAAAAATTAGAAGTAGCCCACACCCTGGAAAAGTCTGCCCACCCTTTCCGCATGTCCTCCCAGAGATGATATTGGGAGTACCGGTCACTGCGCATCCGGAAGTGTGGTTCATGCACGATGGTGCACCAAAACATTTTTCCGATTGTGGGATGCAACCACACCTCCATGCTACATATCTGGGTAGGTGGACTTTATACAAATATTGGCAAACTAACTACTTTCGACAATTTTTTTAAACTAACCATTTCAGCATATTTCAAAGATTCTATTTTCGAATAAATTCGAGGATAATGTATGTAAAATGTAAGCAACTTTATAAACTTGAAGAGACTATTTCAAACAATTATTTTTTCCCGATTCAAAATATACCGATTTTGTTTTTAAGATTTTACTTTAAAAAAAAATCCAAAATCAAATGCTTAAAAATACGTAAGCGTATCGTTTATGCATGTTATGGGGCAACACACATATCTTAAAATTTGTGGCAAAGCTGCAATTAAGTTATTTTTTTGTTAGAATTTATTTAAATACGCAAACGTGGAGTATTTGGTGTTGCATCTGCTAACTTTGAACCGCATTCAAGTAACTAGGACAACACTCAACTAACGCTCTTATTCCCCGCTAACCTGAGCGCCGGTTAGAGGAAGGAAACCGGGGGTTCGCCCAAAACGTTATTCACCATCGCAAGTTAATAACTTTACTCCGGTTCAAGTTAAAAAATCCTTACCCAGGGTCACAGCCGGGTTAGTTTTAACCGCACATGCGCAGTAGCGATTTTTCGAGTGTTACGTTTTCGTGCAAGTTTTGAAGTGCAATGAGTTTGGATAGATTTTTAGTTTACGATGAATACCATTCAGAAAGTTTCCACTGTTACTCAATTTGATTTTTTAGAAAAACTGGAAACCAGAAAAGTCAGAAATTCTATTATATGTAAGTGCAGCTTCATCAAAGCCAACACCAACTCTTTTTCGTACTGCGTAAAATAAATTCTGTTGGTATTCACTTTAAACAGTTAGCGATACACGAGGTTAAAAACAAGCTGACACGAGGCGAAAATGGAAATTGTAGCTCCAGCCGGAAGTCACGGGGTTTATTCCGACCAATGGGAATCAACCAGTAAAATCCAAGTTAAGAAACTCAGAGTCAAGTATATGGAAGTCGAAAAAGAGCTGTGAATTGGAGTTCTAACCTGGGGTTGACTGCCCGTTACTTAACTCCAGGTTTCATCGCTGGGTCAGGTTAGCGGTGAATACGAGCGTTAGCACCCCGTTAACTTTTTCCATACACTTCCGTCATTGCTGAATTAATTCGATATCGATGTGCATCTAAAAATGTAATTAAAGATCCCGTAAAGAATACAAAGTCAGAACCAGCGTATACGTCTACCAAATTCGCTAAACAAGAGGGATTTATAACGTTAAAAATAAAAATTGCAAACACTCCAGGAAATGCCGACACTGAAAGGGGAATTTCCATGGGAAAAATGGTATACACTCGAAAAGCCGTGCGATGCCTAACCATGCAGCTAGCTACTTAATATTCCTCTGAGGTATTACGAGAACTATTAACTTTAAACGAATGCTAAATAAAAAGTACAACCCTCTAATATAATGCTTGAAAGTTTTTGGACCTAATATCTTAAACGTGTGCTAACCACAGGGAACGAGGGTTCTGTAAGTGAATTTTGAAGGTGACTGAGTTTGACCCGTGCAGCGCATGATCTCAAAATCAACGGACGCAAAGGAACATGCGACAAACATCTGTCCCTCCCCGTACCATGTTATTACCCCTCCATCTAAAAGAATTCATCACTACTCTGCGATTAGTTTTGGTTACTAAAGCAACTATTTGTAAGGCTTAAGATATCGAACTACCCTAAAATCATGATTTTTTACAAAATGGACAATTTTTTTTTATGATTTTATTTTATAGGTCATCTTATTAGGTTCATATAAATACCAAAGTTTTTATTTTCCATTCACTAGAACAAAAACCACAGGTGTTTTAGTAAAAGCAGATGCCATAACTTTACATAAGATATCAAACTTTAAAAAGCGTTTTACTCAGAATGTGTTTTTTCCGCAAAGTTCAAACGGGGACAGCTATTGTTTAAAAAGTTTTTAAAATAATTTGCTGAAATTTTGTGCGTATGTTCTGTATAACAGCAGAAGTGTTTTAACCCAATCACTGTTTTATTACAAAATTTACAGTTCTTTATGTGAATACAAACACTGTTTTTTGAAGCAATTTCATATAACAGCTAAGATAAAGTGCTCTAGTTTTTGTAAAAAATAAAATCTTATTCTGAAGGTCACTTCAAAAAGGAATAGCAAAGTAATACATCAAAATTGAAAAATTGAGAATTTGTTCATTTACTATTTGTACAGAGCGGGCTCTAGACCCAAGGAATTCTAAAGATCCCTCTAGATCCCCCTAGACCCAAGGAATTCTAAAGATCCCTCTAGACCCAAGGAATTCTAAAGATCCCTCTAGACCTTTAATATTATGCTTTTCTAAAGAGTAACCTCCCTTAAGGTTGTTAATTGTCTAGCAATATAACTGTTATGGTCATTATCGCTATTTAAACTCTATCAAACAGAAAATATCTAGCATTTTAGTTAAGACTTCCATATTATTCTATCGAAGGACTCTGAAACCTAGCTCATCATAATTAAAAGTAAACAGTCTTTAGAATTACAATCTTTAACCCATGACAGATAATGTTAAATTCGGTTGTCCTCGAAAGATCCGACATTACATTAGATCGATTCCAGATGGTTGTTGACCACCAAAACAAATCCAGAATAAAAGGGATAGGACCCCTTAGAAAATCCGATGCATCCAAAAATGTTATCTGGTGAAGGTGGATGGTCACTGCATTTTTCATTTTACAAGCAGGGTGAATTTTTCTGCCACCATCATAGGAAAGACATTTCAGGTGGCTATTGGTTAGTCTAGCCAGAGCAGTCTGGGAGCTATATGCTAAAGTCTAAAAGCAAATATAGTGATCGCAAAAATCTCATGGTTTGTGCTGAAAATTAGAATCGAAGATTCATTCTTGTTTGCTACACTATTTTTGGAATCTAAAGTGATCTGGTAGTCAGAATTTTGTTTAAATGAAAACTGTGAAAGCCAAGAAGAGTATAACAAATTATCCTTGGAGCAAGGTTAAGGCTGTTTTCGGTTAATGTTAAAGAATTGGAGCCGAATTTGGAACATTTTTCCCACATATAAAAGAAATGAAAAATTAATGATATTCCGACTTCACTATTCTTTAGAGACCAGCATTTTTTTTTATCATTTTCTCTGGTATAAAATGCGTTTTGCAATTTTATCCTATACCGTAATGTTAAATGGGCTTTGTTTTCACGTATTAAAACAAAAGAGCATTCACGGAATATTTTGAAATTTTTTAGAACACAATATTGTTAACAGAGGTACGAGCTATAATATTGCAAATTTCCGTGGAAACTGGGTCATTTTCCTGTTCGAAAATGTACTTCGCGTTCAGTTAGAGCTCTCGCACTTTCACCGAGACAGGCTGAAGCAACAGCAAAAATTAAGTAAAATACTCGTTAAATTTGGTATAGTCGAATAATCTGCAGAGTTTAATTGTTCAATAATACCTTGTATTGGTTATAAGCGATATAATATGCACATAAAAAAAATGGAAATTTCACTTTATTAAAGAACTAGCGCATACAACATTGATCATAGCAAGGATAAAGTCTTGCACGTATAACATCGATTACAACCAAATTTTAAAATATTTTGATGCAAGTAGTCTAGAAAAGCTAAGAAGCCAAAATACATTGACTAGGAACAGATTTAACATCCTCCAGTATATTTTATTCATCGATTATTGCGTTGTACTCGCCTACGGAAGCGTTCACGCCGCCGTTCTTGCCGTGCACGTTCAGCTTCAGCAGCCTTCTTGCGTCTTTTCAAGGTCCATTGAATCTGGAGAAAAAAAAATTGAACAATGATTTCTTTGATAGAATTTCTAATCTATCGGGTAATCCCCCTCTAATTTCCGAGAACAACTTTTTAAATATATTTTTATTAGAAGTAATAAATTTAAAACAAAAAAAAATAGTCCAACACCTTATAAAAATGGAAAAATGGCAAGGAAAAAAATCCCTTTCTATTTTATCACTTAATATTGCGATTCTGTCATATGTATATGCATACTTATATTATTTGTAACCATTTTATAAAAAGTAACTAAAATATAAATTGTTTGTTTACCTAAGTAACAATCTACTTATTTTTCTTTTTATATTACTTGTCATGGATTAACACTAGAACACACATCTGTAATAGATTGGCCACAGAAGCTCTTTTAATTTTTCTATCCGCACTATTTGGTAGTAATTTCCAAAATATCTTGCGACTTTCAATCATTTTCCGTGATGATTATGCAGAAAAGTTGTGGTTTTAGGCTAACTAGGAGATTTTTTACAATTAAATATCCCTAGAATGTCCGCTGGTGTCATTTCGACACCAAGGCACTGTATTATTGCAAGTTAAATATATTTTGTTGAACGACAGCTAAGTAGATACCATTAGTAAAACAATATTCCAGAAGTAATATCTCGCATTTGACTTAATGTAATGTTATTTTTTCATAATGAAAATGAATCAGTTATACTAAAAACGTTGTGTCTAAGTGTTTTATTGCATTGTATTTGCTTACCTGCTTATAAAAAAATTAATTTGTTTCTCGTACCTTGTGTAGAGCAGACACGATGTGAAACGATGACTCTTAGAAAAGATCAAAGCCATGATGAAATTGTAAATTTGTTACGAGAGCTTTCTTGGAATGAATCAGACGGTGGCGATACCGTCTTGCTCCAATTAAGATTCCAATAATGACAAGAATGAGTTCCTCGTAGATTTGCAACTAAGCAGCGGTCCAACAATCTTCACGAAACATGTCAACGTCAGTTTATTCTGATATAAAGTGTCATAATATACGATTATTACATGAAATATTAAAGAGTCTTGAAACTAAACCCTAGTGTACATTAGTCCTGCAATTATGTAGTTATTACATTTTACATACATTTTATATCGTGGTGTCGAAACGACACCCCGGTGAACGTTTAAAGGTTATTGAAATCGCGGACATTCTAGTGTTTAATTTATGTCCGTGAAATTAAGAAACTAATTTTCTCAGTGTATTCCATTTAGTGTTATGGAAATTAATCTCGTACAATAAAAAAATTGAATATTTTAATTTTTTAAAATCTTCCTCAGACATTCGACCTACAAATGTTTGAGCAACATTTACTGCTCATTTGACACAGTTACATCGACTCAAGAACAATTTGTATCAAAGTTTAGAACTAATATACGAAAAAGACCTAAATTGTAAGGAGTCGAAAATGACAAGGACAAAATTCGTAACGATATCCTGAAGGAATAATCTTTATTAATGTAAATAATCTACCATAAGAAAACAAATATAATCGGGGTACTCTAATTGCAAGACGCGCCTAAAAATAATCTCTTGCAAGACTTGCACTACTAATGACTCGCCATGCTACTATACAAATCTACTCCACTGTCACCAGTGCCCTTCCATGAAAACGGCTCAATTTATTTAACAAGAGCTCAAATCAGGCTTATGCCATTCCTGAAGAACTAAAATCCTGCGCTCTGTAAACGATAGAATAAATCTATATAGTGAATGAGTAGCTCCATATCTACTCCGACGGCTCATACCTGCCTGAATCAAACAGATGCGGAACGAGATGGTTCTGTCGGCTCTTTAAAGGCTCATTGGCCGTGGGAAAGAACGTCACCTACTAAGATGACAAATTCGTGGCTGTCTGAAGCTATAAAGCAATTATCTGCTGGCCTAGCTCGCACAAAAGTTGTCTTCATAGACTCCCAAGCTGCAATTTTAGCTTTAAGTAGTAATACACCAACTGACTACATTAACACAATTCAGTATCGAACTACAACTGCGGAGTTCATCTTATATGGCTGGATTGCAGCCATATAGTGGATTCTAAGTCATGTTGGGGCTTTCGGCAATGAAAGAACCGACCAAAAAGCCAAGCAGGGAGCCGAGTCAAATCAACCGGAAGTCAATTTGACCCTCAGAAGAGCAAGGAGCATTATCTCCACCTACACATCGACAAATACACTGACATGGCCCCAAAACGAAGAGTTTTGGAAAACCATGGGAAACTCTGGCCACAGTGGGTCCAATCCCGAGCCACCTAGAGAGAGCCGAGGCTGTTGCCGTCTTTTGCCTAACTACTGGACATGAATTTTCGAAAGTATACCTCCACTGGCTTGGCGTGGATGATAACGAGGCCTCCCAATCTGTGGTCTTGCCAGAATGGATAGCGACAACCTGCTCCAATCTACTGGACCCTATGACGACATCGTCAGTCGGTAATGGGAGGCTTAGCGTCAAATGCCCACAAAGCCAAGCACGCAGGTTAGATAAAAAAATAAACAGATTTAAAATTCATAACACTTTAGATCAAGGGTGTCAAACTTAAAGACTGATTTGTTCCAAGCAAACATTAGGTGGGCCGCAAAAACAAAAAGTCAATATTCATAGAAACGAGGGTTTATTTTGAATAACACATTATAATGAATATACATAACTGTGTGCCGATATATAGGCTTGACAGGCAAAAATATTTGTTGTAGAGCTGCGATTTTGATATCCCTGATTTAGATGCTTGTATTTGAGAAATTCTTTTTCTGTCCCTCAACGTGAAGAAATTCGTTGAAAAAAAGTTCAATTTCAAAATTACCGCAACACTAAAATTTAGATAATTCCCTCAGTCTTTGAAAGTCCAAAATTGAAGTTGTTACAAGTTTTTAAAATAATACGAAGTAATTAAGAACTCGTGAAGGCAGGCAAAGCCTTTCGAAGCTTTGACTATCAATACTGTGGGGAGAAAATTTAAAGATGTAGAGCAGGAAGCGAAGTCATCGTCAGCAACTGTGAGGGAGATAAATTTAGTACCCGAAAACCCGACTTTTACGCAGTTTTTAGGTCATAAAAATAGTAACTATTGGCAAGGTTCTGGAATATGCCGTTTCTGCCCTGCCGATATAGGCAACATTTACATATTGACCAACAGGAGAAGTACTAAAGAATTGGTCGAAAATTTATGATAAATCCGACGAGGATATTCTAGTACTTCTCTCTGAACTTAGTCCAAGAAAATTGGCATGACTCCAGTGGATCACTTCCCACCTTTGATTGTGCAGTAACGAGACTGCCGATACATTTGCAAGAAATTGATGTAATCTTTCAATCACAAACTCTGCAGATCTAAATCCTTTGCAAATCGACTCTCCACAAAAGTAAATTACTCTCCACGTGGCTTCTCCAGCCGGATCATAACCAGTATGCTGCTAATCATCCAGGACTATCATATAGTGGTCCCAGGGTTTTCCATCTCTACAAGGTTTAGAAGTGGATATTTAAGTCCTATAAGAAATTCCAGAGTTGCGAAAGGATTTCTCCCAATTCCTTCCTGTCAGCCTTTCTCGCTTGTATGGGTGTTTCCTGGAGGCCTTTGATGGTTTAGCAGGAGAGCATTTTCAAACTCCTTTACGACGAGATCTTTTAAAACTGATACAAACTTCTCTGCATCCGGGAGATAAGCAAGAACACAAAAGTAAACCCAAATGCCTTAAATTCACGAAGATCATTATTTTTTTTATCAAGTTGTGATCCAAAAATGGAATTCTGGTAAATTTCGATTTACAATCGTCAAACATTACTGAAAGCTACACTTGCTAAATTTGTTGGTAGTGTTGCAATTTAAATAAAGGGATTTGCAGATTAGTTACAGTTTAAAGGTCTACTTTCATTAAGAGGTCTCAGGGGTGTTAAATTTTTCTAGAGGTCTGAAAATATAAACCATTTTCAAACGGGTATAATTCTTTTAAATTTAAATAAAATGATTCGAATCTTGTACATATTATTTAAAATAGAATGGGCCTTCGGAAAAGTATAAAATGTTTAAAATATAATAATTTTGAAAGTCATAAGCATATGAAAATTCTATAATAAATATTAAGTATTTTTTGTTCAGTGCACGCTATTTTCTAAAATATTAGCCTCTGATGTATAAAACTTTATAGAATTATACAATGCATCATACTCTTTAAGCCCTACCTAGTTTTAGTATTATATATCTTTTGTATTTCAAAATATTTGTAAAGTACTGCAATTTTTTAAATATTTTTTAAAAATGTTTTTATTTATTAAAATATGTAAGTTATTATTCTATTTATATAAAAGTAGCTACAAAGTATTAAGAATGCATTTGTCTTTATAAATCAACTTATAGCTAGTAATTAAACCTACTCTTAGAAAATAGCATGCGCGACGTAAAACTTAATAAATATTTCTTTTAGAAAAGTTTCTTATTTTCATATGCTTATAACTTTTAAGATTATGATTATATTTTAAGCATTTTATACTTTTCTGAAGCCCCATTCCTTTATAAGTAAAGTGTAAAAGATTCAAATTATTTAACTTAAATTTAAGGAAATTATACCTGTTTGAAATTTGTTTATATTTTCAAACCCCTAGAAAAAATTAACACCCCTGTGACCCCTTAAAGACACATTTCCTTTAATTTTTTCCCTTAAAATACCCAAATTAAAAGCTTCAAAACTTTGCAAGTAACACATTTACGCATTTTCCCCAAGTTTACATTCCGTTGTGAAAAATATTTTTAGCCGTCAAAATGGCTAGCTTATTTGAATATCAAGTCACCATTTTGTTCCCGTAAAAAGGATACGCAAAATTTAGTGGTATATATATATTTATATACACAGACACTAGTCGCAAACCTTTTTATTGTGTAGCAAGCCATTCAATGCACTTTTCCCGTGGGGGATGGACAAACTTATACAAAACGCGATTTGAAGTGCATCACCCGACTGCTGGCGATATTTGGAGAGGATGCATAAGCGACACAGCCAACTCTACAGTGTTTTCCCATTGATCAGTACGACATCATGAAAATGTTAATTTCATGAAATTAATGCTAAAGTCTCGATATAATTTTTGGAATTTAAAATTAGCAATACATACCGCTGCTGCAATAGTTGAAGGTACGCAGGCAAGGAAAAAACCCGCAGCTGAGATTCTTCGAACCATTACTTCATCGAGTTGTTCAAAAACAGGTGCAATTATCAAGGATAATCCAATTACAGTGCATAATATACAAATAGTCATCCAGCAGTCGATCGTAATTAGGAGTACTCGTTCACCCCTGCAGGTTCTCGGCTAAACAAATTTCAAAAATGGAAAATTTCAAAAAATTTACTCTGGTTTTATATTTTAAGAAACACCTACGTACTAATTCACTAATATTTGAAAATTCAATAATTATCGGAATAATGGTAGAACGTTAAAAATGGACACATGCTTGACATGACACGAGATTTTAAAATCCCAGAAAAGAGTAAAAATTACCCAACAAATGACGCTGGATAGCAAAATAGCGACACCGCATGAAAATGGTATGTTTAAACAAACACACCTGCAGTCAGAAAAGAAATGCATCAGCAATTGCGGTATGTTGTCTTTCCCAGTGAGGGAGGGAGGGTTATATTAATATCGCACTCTCTAGATCTGTCCAAAGGTTATTCGTGATGGACATCGTAATTTTGAACTATGGTCAAATGAGGATGACACAAGAGTCGGTGTCCCCCTTTAACTTCCACACCAACGAGAGGACGTTCGAGATTCTACATATTTAACATGCATCGGCCCCCTTCTGCATGGCCGATCTTCGGTGGTACTAAGCTCTGACATACGACAGTCGGCCACGTCTTTGACAACTAGGCTACCGCATCCCCTTTGAATTTTTCAGAAAAGGCATTGTTGGTAAAGCTACCAGAAAGAATCTGTTAATGGAGGTTTACGATTTTACCACCAAAAGATAGTAAAATGTTGTTTACGCACATCTGTTGGTGAGGATTACGTGCCGAGTCACTCCACTCTATCATGCTTGTTCTCCCAGTTCCCTCCCCCAGACGTCTATTCGTGTGATTTGTTGCTGGGTTATTTGAAGTCGCAAGTCTACCGCGATCGCCCTACCTCTTTCAGGATGCTAATATACAACATGCGACTTCTCTCGCCATAACTACAGATATGTTGTACAGTGTTTTCTCAGCATTGTTCCTGGACTACAAATATTGTTAACGAATGATACATGTTATACACAACATCGTTTATTACCAATAACCGTTTTGCTGTATTGATTTCACTATCAAAGTGTCATTTCAAGCACCTCATTCATGTTCATTTCATTTCAATTTTTATCCGTTTCTCAAAATTCCTCGAAATATTGAAATTTTCAAAGTGAACGCACTTTTCGTACACCTGGTGTATTGGGTTGATGCACATGTAACATAGGGTTGGCCACGCGTGAACGTTTGTACCTGCTATATTTTTGGCACAACTTCATTTATTCTTGTTCATATTGTTGAACTAATTATCAGAAAACGCAATTCCACAAAGGAACTAAATTTGATATAAGAGTACTACGTGCCGAGAAACTCTTAGCAACCACATTACCACAAAATAAAAATATCAAGGTAACCATATTGTAATACCATCACACATCTTGGGAAACAGAAACAACTTGGTGCGTAGTACTCTTATATCAAATTAGCACCCTGGAGGTGTTACGCATTCTGATAACTAGACCGATGATATTGTGGGTATTATCCATTGCCACATTCACATTTCAGCAAAGACTTCCTCATGAATATTCCTATTCGTTATTTGTATTGAAATTTGAAAGGAATTACAAAAATATATACAATAGATATTGGTGAAATTTTTTTTGTACTCGTGTAAACTTTGTAATAATGCTGCAAAAGTGTTGCGCGCAGTATAAACCAGGCATTTGGGCAGAATATTTTCAACTATCGAAAAGAGTAACGTTGGCTTAAGAAATTTAGGTATACTGAATTTTCTCCTACAAAAGGAACGCTTGTAATTCTCTAATCCAGAGTTTCTCAAACGGCGTAATCAACTTCCTAGGAGACCCCGAGCATATTGAAAAGTCCGGAAAAAACTTAATTACTGGAAGCAAACAAAAAAGTATATTCCTACATAATATAAAATACACATTTACACAATACACTTTCAAAAGCGTCAGTACTGCACAATGTATTTTATAATTAATTTGGTTGTACTGAGTTAACAAGTTTAATTAAAAGTGGCCCATGGGTTTATCATAGACAAAATTTACAAAAATTAACTCTTATGATAATTTGTTCAGTTTATAATTAATCCCATAATTGCCGATTAAAAGTAATGCGATTAGCTCCACAATGCCACCGTTTAACACGTATTTTTTTCTCGGGGGAGTAAGAATTGATTGATTAAATATTAACGTCGCACTGTTCAGCTACACGAGGGCTTTTGGTGACAGACCACGTAATTTTGAACCATGGTCAAATGACGCGGACGACACCGAGCTGGCACCCATCTCTCTTAACTACCTCACCACACCAACGGGAGAACGTTTCAGCTCTCGAAAGATTTGACGCGCATCGCTGCCCTACACAGCCGCTCTTAAGTGGTACTGGGCTCGAACGCGTGACAAGGCAAGCCAAGATCCGATACCTATACCACTCTGCTACCACGGGGGCGGTGAGAAAAAATACACAAGCAAAACCTCCGAAACAAGTACATCCTTCGCAAACACTGTCAAGTTTATTTTCAATGCATTCTAAATCCTTCGGAACAATTTTTATGGCAGAAATTTTATTACAGAAAAGATCGTACTTCCAGAAGACATGTATATATGTCCGGGGTAATTAACGCTTTGGCTGAGCAAGACATTTATGCACGTAGGTGGCTCTTAAGAGGGAAAATTATTATTGTAGCATCAAAGTATAGTATTATTGAATTGAATAGATTGCTATTGTAAGGAAGGGAGATAGGAGAGGAAAACTATTGATTATTGAGTCTAATATTGAAAGTCTTAGAAGCATTGCCTTAATTACTTGCAAAGTGATGCTCTGAAAACATTGGTGTCATAACGTATACAATTGTACCTATTAAAATGACAGAACACCAATGAAATGTATCCAAAAATCCAAGTTGTACAACCTCTTTACTTATTAATCAGCATGCCATAATACTTTTTCAGGACAATATGCTCGGCTGAACACATAGTACAATTTTACAATTGTAAAATTTCATATGAAGTTTCGTTGCACCCAACTTAGTCACTGAATCAATCATTTTTAAAACATTAAAAAATTAAGGGCTCAACAGTGAAAATATAAAGAATGACCGGAAATATTCAAATCGGAATTCAATAATGAAGATCCGAATATCTTTAAGACAGACGTCTACGCAATTGTCTCGACGGAAATGCGTGTTTAAGTAAAGGAAGTATATTTTGATTAAAAAAATAGCTTTGGAAGAGATGTGCACATAAAAACCCGACATTTCAGATGCACCAACCCAATAGATAATAATCAGGATTTTTTTTTATTAAAGTCAATTACTTAATTGAGAACAGTTTTCACAGAGATAAGATAAATAAGTACACGTATTAATTCAATCACAATATAGATCTTTAATTTATTCTCTTATAAGATCATTTATGAAACAACGATAAGCATCATAGAACAACGAGAGGGAGAGAACTACGAACAAAAATACACCATAACAAAATTGTAACTTCAAAAGCAATACTTACATCATGTGTGTGGGGTGGAGAAGGACCAGGTGTGTCATACATTTCTTTGATTCCAGGGTCCGAAAATAAATTTTTCACGAAACAGGTGTATTTTATTTAAAATTAAAATATTTTAAAACCACATTACTATAATCTGTTAAATGATATAAGTAGCAAATTTAAGAAGTAAGACCCAGTTTATATTAATCACCGGAAATGTCTGCGGGCACGTTTTTTCACGTCACAGGGATATGTATCTATAAAAGATCCTCCATCCCCTATCTGAAATTGTGTTTTTGCACTAACAAGTGAGAGCCCTGGATGGGAAAACAAATTTCATTGAGTTTGTAGAGACGAAGATCTTATTGGATGTTAGGGTAAGGCAGGTGGATGACGTCAGTCTGAGAGGTGTTCTTGGTGGCTTCAGTGGGAAAAATCTTGAGGATTTTGGCGGGAAGTACTGGTTGTTGGTTGATTGATTGAATATTAACGTCGCACTGTTCAGCTACACGAGGGCTTTTGGCGACGGACCACGTAATTTTAAACCATGGTCAAGTGACGTGGACGACACCTGAGCTGGCACCCCTCTCTCCTAACTACCACACCACACCAACGGGAGGACGTTTCAGCTCTCGACAGATTTAACGTGCATCGCTGCCCTACACGCCGGGTCTTTAGTGGTACTGGGATCGAACTCGTGACCAAGCAAGCCACGATCCGATACCTATACCACTCGGCTACCGCGGCCCCGTACTGGTTGTTGGCGTAGAGGCAACATCATTGGTTGATTGTAATGAGTAAGAAAGCTCTGTATTGGCTGCCCTGAAGTTGGGGTAATTAGGATGAAGGTAAAAAAAAAGGCTTGCCTTGTGGGTGCAGCGATAAGAAATTAAGTGATGCAAAGAATTTAAAAATTAAAAAGGGGAAAAGATTTATAGAATATATATAGCCTGTGTGTATGTGCATTTACCACACCGGTGAATGAAAAAGATTAATATTAAGGAGGATTGTATGAGTCTAGGAGTATTCCCCTAGGTTTCTTAGTGAAATCGTTTGTTATAATTTTGAATAAAAAGGAAATTTAAATTAGTATTGAGGAGGTTATTAAAAACGTTAATTGCGAGAGTTTGGATGAGGAGTTTTTAAAAGGTTTAACATCAAGGGCTTTATAAATGTAAGAGTTTCTGGTACATCTACCAGCTCTTGAAATATTTCTAAAAAAGAGTTTTGAGAGACTTCTAGTATTTTAATATTGGTATTAGCTGCGTAACCCCACACAGGGCAAGCATAACTTAAGATAGGACGCAAAACAGCTGTGTACCGAAGTGCCTTATAGTTGAGTCATTTTAGAATTCCGGTTAATTAAGAGAAATTAATCTAAGCACGATCCAGAATTTGTTTCTTGTATATAAAATGTTTTTTTTCCAACAGAGTGCTTTATCTAAAACTATACCCAAGTACTTTGTACTCTGGGACCAGGGGAGTATAGAGGGGGAGGCATGCATGGCTTTCTTCTCGTGGTAAAAATCACAGCGGTCGTTTTTTCAACATTGATTTTATTTTTTGTGTTAAAGAATTTTTCCATGAGAGATAGGTGCGTATATAGAGCTAGTCTGATTGTGTTGTAATTTTTGCAACATGCATTTATACAGGTGTAATCGGCATAGAGATTGATCATTGTTTATGGGTGTAGGGCAAATCATTTATGTAAAGGTTGAATGATATTGTGCCGAGGAGAGAACCCTGTGGACAGCCAATATTTATACTGTATGAATCCGATAGTGTGTTATTAAGTCTGACTTGATAGTAACAGCTTACGAGGTAGGAATACATAATATGAATTAGTGAAGAAAGTGAATTTTAAAAAGAGACCACTGAACCAGATACGGCCAAGAGCCTTCTGAATACGAAGAAAGACAGCTCCAGCGGATCAGATCTGCTGGCATACGGATTACTGGTTTGTGTTAAAGTTTGCTTGGTTAGTTTTGTGTATGAAATTTGTATTCTTCTGTGAGTGAGTGAATATTCACGTCGCACACTGTGTTCAGCTACACGTGAGCTTTTGGCGACGGACCTCGTAATTTTGAGCCATGGTTAAGTGACGTGAGCGACAATTTAGCTGGCACCCCCTCTCCTAACTACCCCACCAACGGGAGGATGTTTAAACTCTCGAAAGATTTAACGTACATCGCTCCCGTACACGGTGGGTCATTAGTTGCAATGGGCTCGAACTCGTGACAAGGCCAGCCACGACCCGATACTTTGACCACTCTGCTACTGCGGACATTCTTCTGTGAGACGGCAAACGCAATTTGGGATATGATCAGAATTACATGGATTTATTTCTTTGATTAACAGTGTTTCTCAAAGTGTGGGGCACCACCCTGGGGGCGCGAGCATATCGAAAACTTAAAGATTTAAGAAAAATAATTGGAAATAGAAGTAAAACAAAAGACTTTCTTCCATTATAAAAAAAAATACACAACACTGATATATTTTATGTTTATCAACTGGCGTTTTTCCGACATCAAATAGCTATCTTTGATACCAAAACCAAATTAAAGAAAAAAACACATTTTGTTTAATTTGCTGTATTTCCTCAATTAGAGATTTTTTTATTACGTTCTAACGTAAAATATTACTTGTTAAAAGAAAAAACCAAAGCACACACCCTGAGAAAAATTCTAAGAAGATAAACAATTCATCACTGTAATTATTATTGAAGTACTGTACACTAGTTGTAGAAAAGGAAGACATGATTCACTTTTCAGCCAGGCTGCATAATACATTTGCTGATCAATTGATTGACCTTCAAATTTACTGGTTACATTAGTTCCGTCCCATTTTTTTATGTGTTTGCTTTTTGCTTAGGGGAATTGTAAATAATTAAGTGTTTTACGATATTCAGAAAATAATTGATTGATTTGAACGATTATTTGGCCAAAATTTATATTTTTATGAGCATTCTCACAAACAAATACAGCATAGTGAAAAACGTCATAATCCTTTTTAGATCATCCGTATTTTTTCTGAATACACTTTTAACAAGGGAAAGGTGGCGCGGGACATCTGTTATCTCTATTGAAGGAAGTTGAAAGAATGCATATTATTCATGATTGAGAAACGCGATGAACATAAAAAGAAAGGAAAATTTTCAAATGCTCCCTAAAGAACTCCATCAACTAAAAATATAAAGCCAAAAGGGTACCACAAGGTTCAGTTCGCCTTGTCTAAAAGACACAAGAAAGAAAAAGTTCAACTTGCTATTTGTTGATCACCAAAGGTATCACGAGTTCGAGACCAGTACCACTAAAGACCCGTCGTGTAGGGGAGAGATGAACATTAAATCTGCCGAGAGCTCAAACGTCCTCTTGTTGGAGTGGTGAGGTAGTTAAAAGAGGCCAGCTCAAGTATCGTCCTCGTCACTTGACCATGGTTCAAAATTACGAGGTTCGTCTCCAAAAGCCCTCGTGTAGCTGAACAGTGGGACGATAATATTCACTCACTTGATCATGAAAGCTCATTAAAACTACAATAACTTGAACATAATAAAACACCTTTGCCAGAAAATAACTTTTCTGTAATATTAGTGAAAAGTGTCTCTGATTTGCGTCCTTTATTAAGGTTTTGCACTTTTGAATCATTTTAGTTCAGTTTTATTGGATTTTTTGTCTCAAATCATCCAAGAAAAATTGAATAATCCTTGAAAGCCGGGGTAAGTATACTTTTTCTTAATTAAATTATTCACTGGAATTCCGATTTGTATTGTGTGCAGTAAAAATAATTATAAGCAAATGATTGGGGTGACTGAGCCCCCCTCTCTACTTTTAGCGTAAGCATCGAGTGCGTGCCTGCTCCCGGGTTAAAACATTTTGAAGTCTCCTCGCTTTAAATATTAAAAAGTAACACAATTATTCTTCATCGGGATTTTATATTCTTTTATATAACATTAATTCTAAATGCTAATTCTGTGAGGTTTAAAATTACAGTTCTCTTAAAGACTTATTTACAATTGTTTCATTTATCTAAAAAAATCATTTTACATTTCTGCATGCAGTGGCGTGCACGCAGTTTTACTCTCCTTACAGTTCAGCTATTATATCAAGAATAATGTTTTATTTCTTCAAAAAAATTAACTCGTGCGAAGAGCCGGTGTTTCAGCCAGTATACGTTTAATGTATCAGTACTGAAGAAGGTATTTTATAAATAATTTCTTAACACTAAATTAAGAACAAGTTTAATAAATATTAAGGACTTTTATGGGCTTGTCTTGTAGAGGAAAGTTTTTCAAAGGAAGGTTTAATATCAGAAATTGACACTGTGATTTATTTTCTATTTTTAGCTGTGATCTAAATTTTTTCTTCAAAGCAGCCACCGCAGAAAATCCGGTTTAACAAAGGTATGATGTTGAAAATGGTAATAGTATACGAAGTTCTTTTGTTTTCAGTACAGAAAATTCATCATCTACCTCTACCCAAAATTCAAATAGGGATTTATTACAAAATTGACTTTTAATTTTTCACTGGATGTGAAATCTATGAAGATTTCTTCGGAAGGTGAGAGCCCTTCTGGAGTGTCTTGAAATAGATACCTAATCCACTCGTAACTTGCTACCAAGTTTTCCTCATCCAGAAAATACTTTTTTAAAATTCTTTGACAATAATGAAAAAAGATTTTACATGGTTTTAAAAACAACTTTCTCACGTTGTTCTTCAGATTTGTAAGTTTTAACACATAACGAGCTGGGTTTTTTCCCCATCATTTAATTTAGTAGTGGTAAATCCATTATATAAGTATTTTTGTGAGAATATTGCCTTGATTTAATTTTCGGAACCATGTTCGTCTGTGTACTTGTTGGTCCTTTATTATCGTCGAATGTTTGCTTATGACTTAAAAACATATGTATGACTTTGTTTTAATCTACTGCCGTATATACTTAATTACCGTGAATTACAATTAACGTGCAAATTAAAAAATGTACATTCAAGCTACATTCGGTAGCTATAGGAGTATCGAGTCGACCAAAACTGACTAAAATTGTACGAGGAAAAGCATTTTTATATGTTTTGCGCAGACGTCCGATAGGTTGCCCAGACTCACGCAAACGTACCCGATAATGCCAAATGTGATGGGTATGATAGCGAGCAACATAGACTAGACTATTTTTCTAATGACATTTGTACTTTGAGAAAAGAATGCTGAAGGAAATAAATCTTTAATTAAATACATCATTTTGCGATCTGTCCCAATTTAAAAATTAGAGAAAGAAAAATAACATAATAATAACTAAGTCATACAGGGGTACAAACAATTGAGGACACACCTTATTTTTACTTGATAAATCCAACTTTCAATCGAAATAACACATTAACTAGAAGTGCAAACGTATTTTTATTTTCACACGTAACAAAAGGGTTAATTTACAGTAAAAATAACGAAAATCAACAAAAGACTATCTAAAATTAAAAAATTCACAAGTATTTGAAATAAACATAGGCAGATCTTTACCTCAAAAAAATTGAGAATACACCAATGAAATTTGTGTGACATATCACACACAAAGACAGTGTCAATATTTAGTTGCAAGTCCTTTGCCTTTTGTAATGTCCTCCAAACGTCTTGGTATCGATTCCACCAATTTTTTGGTGATATCTGGAGATATTTTATCCCATTCTTCTTGTAACACTTGCTTTAAATGGGCTTTGTTCCTAATTTGGTATTTTTGGACCGCTGTTTCGAGTGTGGCCCACAAATTTTCTATGACATTGATGTCATCGGACTGTGGTGGTGTGTGCAATTGCTATTTACAATGAAAAAGACAACACATTTTGACATTACGTGCCATATGTTTGGGGTCGTTGTCTTGCTGGAAAATAAAATTTCCATCTAAACCCAATTTTTTTACACTTACCTTAATATTGTTGCTGCGTATATCTATATAAAGCTTATGATCCATTATGCCATCTATAAAAACTAAATATCCTACCCCATTTGAAGCTGTACAACCCCAAACTACATGACGGAGCCACCACCATGTTTAACTGTATTACGTAAATTTTTTGGATCCAAAACGGTGTTCGGCTTTCTCCAAACGATGCGACAGCCATCACTTCCAAAAAAGTTGAATTTACTTTCGTCACTAAATATAACTTTCTTCCAAAAGTTATCTGTCTTCAATTGATGAGTTTTTGTAAACTCCAAACGCTTTTTCTGATTTTGTAAGCTTATGAAAGGTTTCTTTCTAGCTACTATATCCAGCATGTTTAATCACATTTCTCACATTTTCAACACTTACACTTCTGCCCATTATTCGAGAAATCTCTGCAGCTAGTTTGACTGCACTTAGTTTAGGATCAATCTTGATATATTTCAAAACTTTGCTTTTGGCTACATCACTCGGAATACTTTTCCTTCCTCTTCCACTTTTATTTTCAATTAATCCATCGCTTTTAAACTTCTAATGATTTTCTGGACACACGAGTGGCTTCAACGGACAATGTTAGCTATTTCACTATAAGATGTCCCTTTCTTCAATAACTTTAATATAAATTTTCTTGCATGAATACTGGTCTCTCTCCAAGGACCCATTTTCCATTTAAAATTGCGACTTTATAAATTTACATAACCAACTTCAAAAGACTACAGTAGCAGTCGAAAAAGTTTAAAATAAAATTGGCCAATCGAAGGCTATTAAAGTAGCAAACAGAAAAAAAATCTAGTGGTAGTTAAATATTTCATTGGTGTATCCTCAATTTTTTGAGGTAAAGATATGCCTATGTTTATTTCCAATACTTGTGAAATTTTTAATTTTAGATATTTTATTGTTGATTTTCGTTATTTTTACTGTAAATTAACCCTTTTGTTACGTGTGAAAATAAAAATACGTTTGCACTTCTAGTTAATGTGTTATTTCGATTTAAAGTTGGATTTATCAAGTAAAAGTAAGGTGTATCCTCAATTGTTTGTACCACTGCATACGGTTTAAGTAATTTTCTTAAAATATGTATTACTCTTAAAAATTACATACACAAAATTTAATCTACTTATTGCATTAGTTTGTACAGTTTGTAATTAAGATCGTATTGTAACTTTAGCGTCTCTCTCTCAAAGTGCATTTTTATTGCAGTAAATACATTATTGTTGTACGGGGGGCGAAAAATTATGATTGAAAATTGGGTCGCCAGTATTGAACGTTTGAGAAACACTGGATTAACATATTACTAACTCTGGTGACCCTGATAGCCTAGGGCAGGGGTGGCGAACCTTTTTGGAACAACGTGGCATTTTTTTAAAAATAATTAAGGAGGCATAGACGTGCCGTCAAATAATTTTGACTAGTGATTATTGAGAAAAGAACAAAACTAAATACTAGCAACTCAAAACTATTTAATTACAACGAAAAAATTCATTTTGCACAGTAGAGTAGTGAATGTTTTGTTTATAAGTGTAATTCAAATTCAAGCAACATTAGTGTGAATTTCTGTTGTTGTACATTAGATGACAAATATCTAAGAATTGTAAGATGTTACTTTTATCACAGAACGCAAGCTGAATTGGGGTGATCTTCCAAACGGTTTGTGAGTATTTAATGCTATTTATCTCTGAATATAATGACTCGCATGCATAGGTAGATGAAAATACGGTTAAAATAGCATGAACCAGTTCTTTCAAACAGCTAAATGTATCTGAAATCAAATTCCATGTTTCCAAAATTTCATTACAAGCATTTTCATATATATTGCTTCTTAATTCTGTTTTAATCAGTTCCAGCTGTCTCCTTTTTTTCAACAAATTTTTGAATCCGTATTGAACTAGACTTGAAATCAATCTGTTGCATTTCAAATTTTTCAATTTACAACCAATAGAATTGGGACAGCTTCAGTTTATTAAATGAAGCCAGATCAAGATACATACAAAAACTTGAGCGTTTCCGATAATTCTTTGAACTGAGAAAATCTCGCTAAAAAATGTGACCGATCACTCACGTTTCTCGTAATACATATTAAACATTGTTATTTTGAGTTAAAATGCAAACCGTTTTGATTAGTGGCGTGCCCAAAATATTGTGTCACGTGCCATTAATATGACACGTGTGCCAATGGTTCGCCATCCCTGGCCTAGGCAGTATGTCCATGGACTTATGGCTGGCGGCTCATGAGTTTGAGCAATAGTATCATTGAAATCCCACAGGGAAGAGAGACTGAAGACTGTTAAACCGTAGCAGTTCTAAGTCCTCCCTTTCGCATGGAGTGGAAGTTCCGCGACAGGGGTATTAAATCAAGTTTCGTTCACGTTACTTTACCATGGTCCAGAATTGTAAGGTCTGTCACAAATAGCCCTTCAGTTGCTTTATAGTGCAACTTTAATGAACAATCACTCCTTTAACCTTTTACTGACGTATTACTAATGAACTTATAAAGTCAGGAAGCATAATTTACGAATGAGAATGACATCGATTGTTACCATGCACACTGGAAGTCTTGACTAGATTTTGGCCGCGGTAGTTGAGTGGTCGTGGCTGATGGGTTTGACAAGACGTGGGTTCGAAATTTGGTATCTCTAAAGACCCTTCTCCTACCGCATTAAAGGGCTAACGCTTGTTGAACTTGTCGAGGTTCAATGTTATTTCGTGGGCGTGTAGTAGAGGTTAGTAGAGTAAGGTGCCGGCTCAGATGTGACCCTCGTTACTTGACCGTGGTTAAACATTGATGTTTGTCACTAACACTCCTAATGCTCTCTAGTGATACCAATGAACAATTAATTGACTTCAGTAAGAAACTAAAACTTAACTCATTTCTTCATATGTATAGAACTCCAAACAAATCCTTGTTAATGATGTTTCGATCCTGCTACGGGATCAATTCTTTATTTAAATGATCGTCACTAGCAGAGAAGTTTTTTTGCTAGGGATCTCATGCTTATGAACCATTGTAAAACCACAAGGTTGACACCCAAACCGGTATCTAATTTCCAATCAATGCTAACGAATACTTTAAGAAACACGACAAGTTTAACGTACATTAATCCCTCTACATGGTTGGTATCCAGTGGTATCATGACTCGAAATCGCAAGCCGCGAGTCCTTGATCATGACTACTAGGCTATCGTGCCAGGCCCGTGATTCGATTAAATGTCTGAATTCGATTAATTATTGAAAACTGAATTTGTGATTCTGAATTACAGTTAAATTACAAGAACGGCATCCTAGATATTGTATTTCAGATTTCTCATGTTTGATCCTCACGAAGTGGAGATTGAAGCTTAGATGCATTTAATACGGAGTGGCCCCAATAGTGGGCGATGGCCGTCGTAGCCTAATGGTCAAGGTAACGGATTCATTGTTTGCGTGTCATGAGTTCGAGTCTAACATCTCTGAATATCCGCCGAATAGAGGAAGCAAATGCGCATTAAATTCGTCGAGACCCAAACGTCCTCCTTTTGTGGGTGGTATGAAAGTTAGGAGAAGTGGGTGCCAGCTCAGGTGTTGTCATCGTCACTTGACTGTGGTTCAAAATTGCGAGCTCCGTCGTAGTGAGTGTGTATTAACTTCTCCTTATTCAGCTACACGAGAGCTTTAAGCGATGGGCGTCGTAATTTTAAACCATGGTCAATAGATAATGATGACACATTAGATGGAATCCCTCCCCTCTCCTGCCTTCCACACTACAGCAACCGGAATACGTTTGATCCTTGACATATTTTTTTTAAGTGCATCGGCTTCCCGTACACTGCGGATCTTCAGCAGAACTAAGGTCGAACTCTTGATCCGCAAGCCATGGATCCATGACCTTAACCAATAGGCTACCACGGTCCCACCACTGATGTCAGAAGTATTTTACCATGATTACGGTAAACCATTCTTCTCAGAGCCATTTCTATTAATTCTAACATTTTCCTAACTGGAACTAATAACCATGCATACTAGAGATTGAAATCTAAAGATTTATAAGATAATTGAAGCGTGTGCGTTTTTTCCTCAAATTGAATATTCTGTTTAAAATTGATTTTTTAATAGATAAAAATGGAGACTACTTACTTACTACTACTTACTTACTACTTACTTACATTTTTGTATGACAAAATTATAGTAAGCATTGTTTTATTAGAGTAATTATTCATTAAAGACATCTTCCAAATAGTTAATTTTTGCTAAGACTAAAAATGTGAATGATACATCATGAATTATGTTTTATCTTCTTTTATGCTTTCAAGCATGATGCTAGTTTTTCTGATCCACCATGCGTAATAGAGTGGAACGGAACTTGCCTCAAATGTTCTATTGAGTGTGATATGGACGTCGGTTTCCTGATGCATATCTCGCATCGGTAAAAGTAAGAGAGATTGAAAATGTGCTTCGCGTTTAGTTCAGACTAAAAAAAAATGCCTCAATTTCTATGGAAATTTGCAATATTATAACTCATACCTTTGTTAACAATATTGTGTTTTTAAAAATGCCAAAATATTCTATGAATGCTTTCTCTTTTGTTTTAATGTGTGAATGTACATATATATATATACAAATTAACATTACAGTATAGGAGAAAAGACATGAAACACATTTTATACCAGAAAAAATGAATAAACACTGTTAAAAACGGGAAGTATGATAAATTCTTCTCTCCAAAGGATAGTGAAGTCAGAATATCATTAATGTTTCATTTCTTTTATATCTGGAACAATGTTCCAGATTCTGGTCCTATTCTTTAACATTGACCGAAGACAGCCTTAATTGAATAACTTATTTTAACCTGATACACTTGTATTCTCATTTTAGCACATAAAAGCGGTACTGCTCATGTACTAAAACTCAAATTTAATACATGTGCAACTAATTATTATAAATTGGATTAGTTAAGTTCATATGTATTTCTTATAAACATATGGAATTAATATTTTAAATCAAAACGTTTTTTTAATTTTTATAAATAACTTTAAAAATTTTTGGATTTAGAATAAAATATTCTATTCTTTTAAAATTTTGAATTTTGATTATATAATTCTGAGCACGTTCATCTCCTTCAGAGACTTGTAGATCAATTGCTTTAAAGCTAGGATGGGCAAATAGCGGACTACATGCGATCCGTCAAGACAGTCAGAAAATCCACTTTGAATCTAGATTTCTTTCCCGTGATGGATTAAAAGATGTCTATTTTTCACTATTAGGAAAACAGAATTACTGTATTAAGAAAACAGTAACTGAACGTATTTACTATGGATCCTGTGCAGAGTGACAAGATTTCAACTTTGTAAGAAATTTGAGTCTAAATTCAATTTGCTCCGATATTCCATTGTTGCATATATGTTACAGCATCTGAGCGGTTAGAGAACGAGTCAAGCAACCTCTTGTAGCTGTGGCGCGCCAAATCAATCTACCAACATGATTCATCCTGCCCCACAGTCGGACATTTTTGAAACAATTTGATTCCCATGATAATGCACGCAGATTTAAAGAAAGATCAATAATTTGGATTTACAATTATATAAAAATGGCATCATTTAAAGATATTTCTTAATATAAAAATAAACAGCCAAAAATATCTTTTTTCAACCAAAATATGTAAAAAGAAAGATAGTAATAATGAGTATATTTTTAAACATTTATTAAAATAAGAAATAGACACCATAAAATTTAAAAATTTCGCTTTATGATAGTTAAGGTATTCGAACACGTTGAAAATGACCAAATTTGGACAAAACCGATATTTTTGTTTTCTATTTTATTGAATACAGCTATCTTTTGGCTTTACAAAACGTATTTTGTTTTGATTCTACGCTTCTTAGAGGTCAAGCTAAAATCAATTTTATTAAGTTAGAAATACCGGAAGTGAGTATTTAAATTGCTCGAAATCTATCATGACGAGTCTGATCACACAAAAGGTAGTTAGGAGAGGGGGCTGCCAGCTCAGGTGTCGTCCACGTCACTTGACCATGGTTCAAAATTACGTGGTCCGTCGCCAAAAGCCCTCGTGTAGCTGAATAGGGCGACGTTAATATTCAATCAATCTGATTACATAAAATATTACAAATGTATTTCTATAACTTTTTCAACCTGATATTTAGGCTATTTTCTAGAGAATGTACTAAAATATTTCCTATTGTGTGAATATTTTTAAATAATGGTCTCATAAAGGGGTGATTTTTCTTATGTTTACTCAATCACAGCTCTTAAATTTTCAAACTTTGACAAAACATTAAAATTTTAGTACATTCTCTAGATAAATGCTTCTAGATTATATTAGTAAAAGAATTACCAAAACAAATTTATATTACTTTTTTCTCTAATTGATTTGAAGTTTTACAAAATATTGCTCAAATTTCACTTATAATTGCGATTTTTGTGGAATTCAGGCAATTTATTGTGAATATTGTTGGTTAAATATTAGTATTTATTGGTAATGAGTCCTAAAAAGCCTTTATAATGTTTAAATGTTATTTTGTCAAAAAGTACTCTGAACGTGTTCGGATAACTTAAAAAGACAAATTAAAATTTCAGTGCTAACCTACTGCTTTCACCACGCTACTTTCATATCACACAATCAGGGACATAATTTGCGACTTATAATTTGACACGATTTCGATCATTTAGTTGTTAAACAATTCTTTTGCAGACTCGAAATATTTTTCCTTTTGGGAAAAGGGTTTTTTTTTACTTGGATAGGTAGAACCAAAAGCGGAAAGAATACATGCAATTTTCTCTCTTCAAGCAATTAAATTTCTCCAGCAACAACATTTAATAATTCACACAAAATAGCTGTAAATTCACCTTCAACTTTCAGATTTTTTCGTAATTACATAAATGTCTCTAATTTTGAAGATGTTAGTCACTTGTTTTTTCAATTTTTCTAATCTTAAGGTAAATTACAAATTTATCAACAACCCTCCACTAAAAAACTGACACATTTGTATAGTGTCGAGTGGCACACGTGTCATAGATTACCCACCCACGCGAGTAACGACGGTAGCAAAAACAGGCGCGAGTGACCGTGGGTTAAAAATTAGTTCCATCCATAAAATTGTCGCTACTCCGTTGTCGTCTGCTATCACTAGCCGTAACCGTTCCAAATAGAAAAAGAATCAGTTCGTACATATATGACACCAACAGCAAAATTGATATATTTGATTTCTTGACAAAGGATTTCCCCTTCAAATTTGAAATACAATATTCTTAAGTAAATTTCTCAGAACAATGGACAATGACCGGACCACTTAAAGGCTTGGTGGGCCGCAGGTCAAGTATCACTGCTTTAATATTACACTTGTAAGTGTTTTAAACCCAATACCATTAACATGTGTCAGCCACAGTGAACGAGAGTTCTGTAACTGAATTTTAAAGTTCGTTAGGCTTGCTCCTGGCAGTGCATGATCTCGAAATCATAATTAACGTACCCAAATGAACGTGCGATAAACATTTGTCCATTGTACCATGTTATTCCCTCTCAATCCAAAGGAATTCATCACTACCCAGGGATTGATTTTGGGAACAAAAGCCATATTATGTAAAACTTAACCAGGTTCGCCTGAACAGTACTAATTGAAAAAAAATATACAAATTTTGGTTCACTAGGTGGGAGATCGAAAGTAGATATGCTTTACATAACCCACTTGACAGAAATTATACTTACAGTATACTTATCCTTCCCGATCTTAAAATCACTCTGGACCTGGAACATGTTTTTCTGAAGAGCAAGCCACCTTAAGGTTAATAGCCAAGCAATAGGACTATTGTGATCATCGCTATTGAAACTATCAAACAATACAAAAGATCTACCATTTTTGTTAAGACTTCCATATAACTCCAATGAAGGATAGGCATAATTAAAAGTAGGCATTGCCTCTAGAATTATAATTTTGTACCCATGATAGATAATGTTAAAGTTTGTTGTTTTCAAAAGATCCGACTTATGTCAAATCGGTACCACTAAAGACCCGCCGTGTAGGGCAGCGATGCACGTTAAATCTGTCGAGAGCTGAAACGTCCTCCCGTTGGTGTGGTGTGGTAGTTAGGAGAGGGGGTGCCAGCTCAGGTGTCGTCCACGTCACTTGACCATGGTTCAAAATTACGTGGTCCGTCGCCAAAAGCCCTCGTGTAGCTGAACAGTGCGACGTTAATATTCAATCAATCAATCAATTATGTCAAATCGGTTCCAGATGGTTGTTAACCACCAGTAAAATCTATAATAAAGGGATCGGATGTTAAGCCCTTCTTAGAAAGTCCGTTGCATCCCAAAATGTGGTCCGGTGAAGCTGGATGGTCACGGCACTTTTATTTTACAAGTGGGCTGAAATTTCTGCCACCATCATTAGAAAGGCATTTCAGGTTTTGGGTGCCATGTTTTAGTCTCGTAGTGAGTATTGCGATATCAATAAATCATTGATTTGTGCTAAAAATAAGTATGGAAAATTCCTCTTCGTTTGCTAAACTATTATCGGAATCCAAAGTAGGATTTAGAAAGAATCAGAATTATTTAAGTGAAATTTGTAATTTGCTTCTCTCGCCTCTTCAACAAATTATCCTTGAAGCAATTACTTCCATTTTTCTTAACAAAGATTAAGCAAAATACTGGTTAAATTCGGTATAGTCGTATAATCTGCAGAGTTTGTTAACAACACCTTGTATTGAATCTAATCAATGTAATGTGAACAAAAAACAAAATTTAAAAAATTCAATTTATTAAAAGAAGCAGTACATATAACATTGATTTTAGCAAGGAAAAAATCCTGCAAGTATAACATCGATTAAAAACAAATTTTAAAATGTCGTTTTAATGCAAGTAGTCTAGAAAAGCTAAACTCCCCCCTCAAGATAAATCTACTATATATATAAACAGATTTAATATCTTCCAGTATATTTTTTTCATGGACATTCGATTCCTATACGCCTACGGAGACGTCTACGCCGCGCTTCTAGCCGTTTACGTTCAGTTTCAGCAATCTTGCTACGTCTCCAAAAGGCCCATTGAATCTGAAAGAAGAAAAAAAAAGAGAAAAATTTTTCTACCATATAATTTCTGATTTATCACATAATTTTGACAATTAAATACCTCCCCCTAATTTCCGAGAGTGTTTATTAAATGGAAACAAAATAGTCCAACACTCATTTAATAAAGAGAAATTGAAAGTTGCTAGGAAACTCTTTCTATTTTGTCACTTAATATTGCGATTCTGTCATACGTATACACATTTATATTAATTTTAACTAAATATTAAACTAAAAAAATTCTTTATCCTAAGTAGGAATTCACTAATATATATATATATGAGATCGGACATCGGAACTTGTTTAGTTTGTTCTCCTTTTCGCACTTTTTCCACGGAATTTTAAAATATCTCGCGACTTTATCTTTTTCTCTATGGTGATCATACATTAAAGGTTTTGTGGTTCTAGGTTAATTATCTAGATCAATATATCTAAAAAGACCGCTGGTGTCGTTTCGACACCAAGGCAATTTATCATTACAAGAGTTAAATATATTCTGTTGAACAACAGCCAAGTAAATACCACTAGTAAAACAATATTCCAGAAGTAATCTCACATTTGACTTCTAATGCATTGTTATAGTGTTCATAGCGGAAATGAGTCAGTTATACTAAAATCGTTGCGTCTCTGTTTTGTTGCACAACATTTGTTTACCTGATTATAAAAAATTGAATTTTTTTGCGAAAGTTGTGCAGAGCAGACACGATGCAACGACAAGTCTCAGAAGAGGTCAAAGCCTGATTAACCTGCTAATTTGTTGCGACAGCTTTCCGAAAATGAATCGGAGGGTAGTGAGTGGTCTTGTTACAATTTAGATTGCGATAAAGACAAGACTGAGAGAAAGTGACTGCGAAAAATCTGAAGAAAATGCAAATGTAATTGGCAATACACCAGTAAATTGCTATATGACACAGAAGAAATACAACATAATAGTAATGTTTCTGGTAAATTTGCGACTTTGATTGAGATTTTCGACAAAGCAGTGGTCCAACAAACTTCGCGAAACATTATGTCCAAACTCAGTTTATTTAAATCATATAAAGGATCAAAATAAATGATAATTACAGGAAATATTAACGAGTCTTAAAACTAAACCCTACTGTACAGTAGTCCTGGAATTTAGTTATTACATTTATTCCGTGGTGTCGAAACGATACCGGTGGACGTTTAAAGCCAATCGAAATCCCGGATGCTCTAGTGTTAAATTTATCTCCGCGAATTTAGGAGATTAATTTTCACAGTGTATTCCGCTTAGTGTTTTGGAAACCAATCTTTATAAATTTAAAATTTTCAATTTCCTAAAATCTTGTTCGGACATTTGACCTACAAGGTTTACTGCTCATTTGATACATATAAGGTTGCAATCGACTCAAGAGCGATTTGTATCAAAGTTTATTAATTTTAAACAAAGAAGGCATAAATTGGAAGGAGTTGAAAATGACAAGGGTAAAATTAATAAAGATATCCTGAAGGAATCTTTATTAAATGGAAATGCTGAGACTAGCCAAGATTACGAGCGGCAAGACTAGCCAAGATTACGAGCGGCAAGACTAGCCAAGATTACGAGCAAGACTTACGAGCGGCAAGACTAGCCAAGATTACGAGCGGCAAGACTAGCCAAGATTACGAGCGGCAAGACTAGCCAAGATTACGAGCGGCAAGACTAGCCAAGATTACGAGCGGCAAGACTAGCCAAGATTACGAGCGGCAAGACTAGCCAAGATTACGAGTTGCCGTGCTCCTATACAGTTCTGCTGCCCTTCCATCTAAACGGTTTAACCTAACTAGTACGACGTCAAATCAGGCTAATATCATTCCTGAAGAACTAAAGTCCCACGCTCTGTAAACGATAGAACAAAGATATCTAGTGAATGAAAGGCTCCATAACCACACTGACGACTGATACTCATTAGAATCAAACTGAGCAGACGTGGGATAGTTCTGTCGGATCTTTGAGGGTTTATTGGCCATGGAAAGGAAAGCCATCAACTACGAAGGTAAAGTCTTGGCTGTCTGTGAAGCTAAAATGTAATTACAATCTGTTGGCCTAGCTCCTACGAAAGTTGTCCTCATAGACTCCCAAGCTTCCATTTTAGCTTTAAGCAGAAATACACCAACTGACTGCCGTAACACAATTCAGTGCAGAACTAAAATTGCGGAGTTCATCTTATATGGCTGGACTGCGGCTTTACAATGGGTCCCAAGTCATGTTGGGGTTCCCGGAAATGAAAGAGCCGACCAAAAGGCCCCGCAGGGAGCCATGTCGCCTCAACCGGAAATCCTCGTGACCTTCAGAAGAGCAAAGAACATTATCTTCACATACATTGACAAATATACTGCCATGACCCAAAAAAGGAAAGTTTTGGAAAGCCATGGGAAAATCTGGACACTGTGGGTCCGATTCCGAGGCGCCTGGAGAGAGTCGAGACTATTTCCAGATTTCACTTAACTACCAGAAATGAATTTGAGAGTATACCTCCACTGGCTTGGCGTGGATGTCAACGAGGTCTGCCGAATCTGCGGCCGTGCCAGAATGGATGACCACGACCTGATCCAATGCACTAGACTATGAATACCTGGCTGACAACTTTGTCAGTAGGTACTGGGAGGCTTTGCGTCAAATGGTCAAGAAGCCAAGCACTGGCGTTGGATAAAAAAATAAAGAAATGTTTAAAATTCAGAACACTTTACATCAAGGGTGTCAAACTTAAAGACTGACTTGTCCCAAGCAAACATTAGGTGGGCCACACAGACAAAAATGTCAATATTCATAGGAACGAAGGTTCATTCTGAATACATTATAATAAATATACATTTCATTGTGTACCGATAAAATGGCTGGGCAGAAAATATTCGTTGTAGAGCTGCGAGTTTGACATTCCCGCTTTAGATGCTTGTATTCCATCAATTCTATTTATAAACGTGAAGAAATAGATTGAAAAATTAAGTTCAGCTTAAAATTTAGCGCAACACTAAAATTTAAATATTTTCCTCAGTTTTTGAAAGTCAAAAATTAAAGTTGATACAAATGTTTAAATTACGAATACGAAAGAATTAAGAATCCGTGTAGACAGACAAAACCTCTCGAAGCTTTCACTATTAATACTGCTGGCAGCAAATTCTAAGATGGTAGAGCAGGAAGTGGTGTCTTTGTCAGCAGCTATGAGGAAGATAAATTAGTACCCGAAACCTTCACTTTTACTCAGTTTTTAAGTCGTAAAAATAGTAGGTTTTGCCAAAGTTCTGGAATATTCTTTTTCTACAGGTATGCAACATTTGGATAGTGTCCGACAGTAGAAATACTACAGAATTCGCCGAAAATTTACGATAAGCCTCTCACCAGGATATTCTAGTACTTCTCCCTGAACTTGGTCGCAAGAAATTGGCATGTCTCCAGTGATCCAAAAATGGAATTCTGGTAATTTCAATTTACAATCGTCAAACATTATTAAAAGCCATACTTACTAAATTTGTCGGTAGTTTTGCAATTTAAATAAAGGGATTCAGATTAGCCATAGCTTAAAGGTCAACTTTCGTAAAGACACACAACCTTTGAATTTTTTTTCATGAAATATCCAAAATGAAAGAGTCAAAACTTCGCACGTAAAACCTTTATGCATTTTTCCTAAATTTACATTCCGTTACGATAAATATTTTTAGCAGTAAAAATGGCTAGCTTATATGAATATCAGACAGAGTCACCATTTTATTCCTGTTAAAAGGATACGCAAAATTTATTGGTTACCACTATACATATAGCGGTTAATCACAATTACTGCTGTACCATAGGACCTGGGTTCGAATCCCGGAGAAGGCATGGCTTTTGTAAACGTATAGTGCCTTTGTGGGATGTGAGGTTACTCTAAATAGCTGTCGAGTCGTAATTCCCGTAAGGATAGTGGAAGAGAGATAGACTCCTGAACACCCCCATAATTGGGACGGAGTGAGTGAGGGAAGAATAACGTCGCGCTGTTCAGCTACACGAGGGCTTTGGGTGACGGACCATGTAATTTTGAACCATGGTCAAGTGACGTGGACGACACCTGAGCTGGCACCCCCTCTCCTAACTACCACACCACACCAACGGGAGGACGTTTCAGCTCTCGACAGATTTAGCGTGCATCGCTGCCCTACACGGCGGGTCTTTAGTGGTACTGATAATTGGGACGGAAACGAGCTAAATCGTACCGTCACCTACATGGTGCTCAAAACTACGGCTAACGACAGGCACATAATCTAGCCCATTGTTATGTTGAGTTTCGTGGGCCTTGATTTGACTGTGTCAGACAGTTGACATTAGCAGCATTAATAAAATTTGAAGCTGAAATTATGCCAGGCGTTTTATCTCCTCAAGACTTAAAATGTACATTTCTTGCTTGGATTAAAATGGGCCGATTATAAAATGCTTTTGGCAACAGATACGAGCTTGAGTCATGAGGAGATTAATAAGTATATAGCCCTTTAATAATTTACACCACAATTTTACTTAAAGACTATGACAATAGTACAATTTTAAGTTAATATCAATACGATAAACCTTTTCCCCTGTTACTAGAGAAAAATTCACGCATTCATGAGCAATACACTTTGAATTCAGAGAGAGAGTGTAGGAGGTTCTTCTTATCAAGATTTTTAAACAGCATATTACAGTTACGATTGAAATTTCTAGCATGCTAATAATACTACACATCTCTGAAACAGTTAAGTTGCTACAAATGCCACCCGCTTAAAAGGCTCCAGATCAAAGCTCACGAAATTCATCAAGGCAAGGGACCTAGATTCCGTCTGTCGCATTCACCATAGCTATAAGGGGACAGTAAGTTTCGACTTCGTTCCATCTCAGTTTTGAAGGAGGACACACAGGCGTCTCATACACTCTTCTACTACCAGCCTTTCCAGTGAACGACACTATTCGGGCCGTATCCAGCGTTCGATTGAGCTATATACATTAAAGTTGCATTATAGAGCTACACCAGGGCTCTCTATAGTTCTCTCAATCGTAGTTTTGAACCATGGCCAAGTGATAAGGATGACACCTGATTTATAAACCTCTCTCATAGCTTCCACATCAATAGTAGAATGTTTGAGCCTCAATAGATTCAACGTGCAGCGGCCCCTCTACACGAGTCTTCAGTCGCAAGAGGCTCAAACTTACGACACGCCCGCCACAAGTCCGTCGTTTTGACTACTAGGCTATCGCGTCACAAGTTATTTGTTGTGTTGTGGCTAATGCCACCTGTCTGACGTAGTCAGAACGAGGTCCACGAAATTCATTGTGGCAAGGGTCTAGAAGAACGTCTGTCGTTGGCCAAGGTCTTGAACACCATACGAATTCGCTCTGCAAAATATCCCGAAGAGACGATAGATGGCAGTACCACCTATCTCCATCTCCACAATTTATACATGGAACTGAAGGGGAATATTCTTTACTCCCCTTCACTCGTGGCTCAGTCCACAAGACTTTCAGGTCCCAATGATTTAATGAGCACGTACCCTGTGTGTACTCTGAGTGTATTAGAAGGCATGGGGCATCGAACCCAGGCTTTCCAGTCTGGAGTCCGATGCTCTAAACCAGTGATCCGCAACCCCGGTCCACGGATCAAATGGTGCGAGCCCATCTAAAGAACATTAAGCTATTCCCATTTTATTTAAAGTGGTGCATTTCTCTCGGATTTGCGCAACTTTCCACGGAAATCACTTTATATTCCATGTTAAATCACTTTTATTCCTTTTTGATGTAACTATATTTTATTCTTAAGGCATATTTAAATGCAACTAAATTAAGATTGTTTATATTTTAGATTGTTTTGATTTAACAATTAACGTGTCCCACCCTCAGCGGGCCGTGGTAAAATTATCAAGCGTTGACCGGTCCGCAGCGATAAACAGGTTGCAGAGCAGTGCTCTAAACACTTGCCTACACACGACCGTCAAGTTATTTGTAGAATGCTTTGGTTAAATAATTAATGGAAGTTCTCTTTACGGGACGGTACAACAGAATTTTGAGCATAATTTACAACCCTTTTGTGATGGGTGTGTCATATGCACTAGCCTAAAACTCCCTTTATTGTATAGCAGGCCATTCAATACACTTTTCCGTGGGGTAAGAACAGACTTATATAACTTGTACGAAACGCGATTTAAAAATGCATCACCCAGCTGCTGGTGACATTTGGAGAGGATTAATTTGCGACACAACCATCTCTACAATGTTTTCCGTTGATCAGTACGGCGTCCCGAAAAGGTTAATTTGCGAAATTAATGCTAAAGTCTCGAGAAAAGTTTGGGAATTTAAAATGAGAAATACTTACCACTCCTAAAACTGCTGAAGGTACGCAAACAAGGAAAAAGCCAATGGCAGAGCATATGTGAAACACTGCGTTATCGAGTGGTACAAGGAGAACTGTAATATTTAAGGATAATCCCATTACAACGCAGTATAAAGAAATCGTCATCCAGCAATCCATGGTAATATAGAGTACTCGTTCACCCCTGTAGGTTCTCGGCTAAACAAATTTCAAAAACCGGAAAATCATTTTAAAAAATTCACACATTCGTACTATGTGATATAAATGTTCATCAATATTTAAAATTCAATAATTCACGAAATAATGTAAATAGAAGGGTAAAAATGGACACATGCTGGATATGATATGGGGTATTAAAACCTCCGAATATCGAGTACAAATAAAAATTACCCAACAAATGATGCTGGATAGCAAAATATTATGAACCGCATGAAACAGTATGTTTATACAAACACACACCTGCAGTCAGACAGAAAATAGATGTACCAGCAATTGGTCATGTCTTTCCCAGTGAGGGAGGGTTATATTAACATCACACTCTATAGATCTGTCCAAGGGCTAGTGGTGATGGACTATGATTTTGACTACTAATTTTGAACTATGGTCAAATGAGGATGACACACGAGTCGGTGTCTCCCTTTAACTTCCACACCAACGGGAGGACGTTTGAGCTCTTACATATTTAACAAGCATCGGTACCCTTCTGCAAGGTCGATCTTCGGTGGTACTAAGCTTTAACTTATGACATTCAGGCCGAGTCTTTGACCACTAGGCTACCGCAGCCACTTTGTTTTTTCCAGGTTAGGCATAGTTGGTAAAGCTGTTAGAAAGAAGTATCTGCTAATGGAGCTTTGCGATTCCATCGCCAAAAGAAGGTTGCGAAAGGTCTTTTACGCACATCTGTTGGCGAGGATTACATGCCGAGTCATTCCACTTATGCTTGTCCTCCCAGTTACCCAGACCTTTATCCGCGTGACTATTTGTTGAAGCGTTACCCGAAGTCGCAAGTCTACCACAATCACCCTTCCTTTTTCGGGAAGCTAGAAGACAACAAGTGACTGCGACTTTTCACCATAACTACAGATATGTTGTACAGTGCTTTTCTCCGCATTGCTCCTTCACTACAAGCATTATTAATTAATAACGGCCGACATGTCGAACATTCAATATAAAGAGCATAGTTTTTTGTTGTCAATAACTGCTTTTGCTGCATCGTTCGGGTTTCACTACCCACCCAATGGCATTTCAAGCATGTGTGTCAATTTTTTTACCCTTTTTCAATATTATTAAACAAATTATTGAACTGTCCAGGTTAACGGCCTTTTGGGTCACCTGGCATATTAAGTTGGTGCATACGGGTCATGGGATTTGTCACACGTGAACGTTTGTCGTCCTGTTTCTGCTATATTTTGGTATAACTTCATTTATTCTTGTGCGCATTGTCCATTGCCAGATTCACATTTCAGCTGAGACTTTTGAGAAAGTATTAGATTTCATTAATAGTTTTGAAATTTGGAAGAACATACGAATAAAACGGATATTAATGAATTTTTTTTTATTTATTTATTTTATATATACACGTGTAAACTTCGTAATAATGCTGTAAAGTAGTGCGCGCAATAAAAAACTTCTGGGGGTTGATTGATTGATTGAATATTAACGTCGCACTGTTCAGCTACACGAGGGCTTTAGGCGACGGACCACGTAATTTTGAACCATGGTCAAGTAACGTGGATGACACCTGAGCTGAATAATGGGAGGACGTTTCAGCTCTCGACAGATTTAACGTGCATCGCTGCCCTACACGGCGGGTCTTTAAAACCCGTGACAAAGCAAGCCACGGTCCGATACCTATACCACTCGGCTACCGCGGCCACAATAATCTGGGGACAATACTTTCAAATATAGAAAAGTGCAATCAACATTGGCTTAGGAAATTTTGGTACAATGAATTTTCTCTACAAATGAACACTTGGAACACCGTAATCCAGAGTTGTTCAAGCTGTGATAAGCCACCCTAGGGGCCGTGGTAATTCTTCGACGGGGGCGCAAGTGCATTAAAAAATCCGAAACAAAAGATTTTTAAAAAATTTGCTCTCAGTAAGCAAAATAGTACATTCAGACATAATATAAAATACACACTTTCACTAATATTGCACAGTGTATTTTATAATTTACCTATACTAAGTTAACATTTTTATTACCAGAGGCCTCATGGGTTTATCATAGATTAAATTTACAAAAAGTTACTTATCTTGATATTTTGTTTAGTTTATATTTAACCCCTTGATTGCCGATTTAAAGTTATGAGATTAGCTCCCAATGCTAACCTTTATTGCGAATGTCATGCTTTTTTCCGGGGGGGGGGAAGAAAAGGAGTAAACAAGTATTTATATCCTTCGAAGTATATCCTTCGCAAACACTGTCAATTGCTTTTTATTGCATTCCAAAGGCTTCGAAACAATTTTACGACTAGTAGAGTACAGAAAAGATCGTACTTCGAAAAGACATATATACGTTCGGGGTATTTAAAGCTTTGCCTGGGCAATACGTTTAAACTCGTCGGTAGCGCTCAAAGGGTGAAATTAGTTTTGTAGCATCAAAGTATAGAATTATTGAATTTAATACATTGTTATTGTACTCAGGAGGGGAGGGGCGAGGAAAATTATTGAATATTGGGTAGGGAAGATTGAAAGTTTTAAAAGCACTGCCCCGAATCTTTGCAAAGTGATGTTCTGAAGTAACTAGTGGAAACGCGTATCCAACTATATCTATATTAAACAAAATTCCAAGTTGTACAATATTCATTTGTTAATCAGCACGCCATTAGACTTCTGCGGGACAATATACTCGATTGCACATGTCGTACAATTCACAGTTGCAAGATTAAATACGGTTTCGTTGCCCCCAGCTTAAACACTGAATACCTCATTTTTAAGGCATTGAAAAATCTTTTTAAGGGGTAAACAGTGAGAATATTAATGACGGAAAAATTTCATATCAGAACTAGATTCTAAAGATCGGGATATCTTTAAGACTGACATCTACGTAATTGCCTCGTCGGAAAGGTGTGTTGAAGTAAATAAAGCATATTTTGATTAACAAAATAGCGTTGGGAGAGATATGCATTTAAAAATCCGACATTTCAGACGCACCAACCCAATAAAAAATAATCCGGATTTTTGTTATCTTATTAAAGTCAGTTACTTAACTGGGAACAGTACACGGTAAACAAGTACAAGGTAAACAAGTACACGTATTATCTCAATCACAATATAGATCTTAAATTTATTACAACGATTTATAATTTATGAAACAACGATAAGCATTATAGAACAATGAGAGAGAACTACGAACCAAAATCCACCATAACAAAATTATGTCATAAGCAATACTTACAGCATGTGCGTGTGGTGGAGGAGGGCCAGGTTCGTCATACATCTGTTTGATCCCAGGGTCCGGAAATAAAACTTTCACAAAACAAGTGTATTCTATTTAAAATATTTTAAAACCCCATTACTATTCTGTTAAAAGATGCAAGTAGCAAATTTAGAAAGTAAAGGCCCGGTTTATATTAATCTCAGGAAATGTCTGCGGGCACGTTTCTCCACGTTACAGGGATATGGATCCGCAATATGTCTGCGGGCATACGGGTTAATGGTTTATATTAAAGTTTGCTTGGTTAGTTTTGTGTATAAATGGTTTGCATTCTTCTGTGAGTGAGTAAACATTAAGCTGAATTTACACCAAGGCGTACAAACGTCGAGTGTCTAGCATCTAGCCGATCAGAGACTTCATCTCGGGCAAAATGAAGTCTCTGATTGGCTAGACACTCGACGTTTGTACGCCTTGGTGTGAATTCAGCTTTAACGTCGCACTGTTCAGCTACATGAGGGCTTTTGGCGACTGACCACGTAATTTTGAACCATGATCAAGTGACGTGGAAGACACCTGAGCAGCCACCCTTTTTCTCAGAACTACCAAACGAACGGGAGGACGTTTGAGCGCTCCACAGATTTAACTACTACCCAGTACAACTAAAGACCCCCTACACGGCGTGTCTTTCATAGTACTGGGCTCGAACTCGTGACATGGCCAGCCACGATCCGATACCTTGACTACTCAACTACCTCTGCCATTCTTTTGTGAGACAGCATACACTTTTTGGAATACGACCAGAATTATGTGGATTTATTTCTTTGATTAACATATTACTATAACTCTGGTTTCCATGATAGCCTAGTGGTTATGTTCATGAACTCATGGCTGGCGGGTCATTAGTCTTAGCACTAGTGTCATTGAAGTCCCACAGGGGCGAGAGTCCGATTAATGTTAAACTGTAGAAGTTCCAAGTCCTTCCGTTGGCATGGTGTTGAATTTACGCGACAGGGGCTGTTATCTCAAGTTTCGTTCACGTTACCTTACCGTGGTTCAGAATTGTAAAGTCTATCGCAAACAGCCCTTCTGTTGCTTTAAAGTGCAACTTTAATGAACGATCCCTCAATATAACCTTGTACTGACGTATTACTAATGAATTTATGAAGACAAGAAGTAGAATTTACGATTGAGAATGACATCGATTAATACTATGAACGCTGGAGTCCAGATTAGATTTCGGCCCTAGTAGTTTGAGTGGTCGTGACCTGTGGGGTTGACGAGTCGTGGGTTCGATGCTTAGTACCACTAAAGAACCTTCTCCTCCCGCGTTGAAGGGTTAACGCAGGTTAAATTTGTTGAGGTTAAATGCTATTCCGGTGGACGTGGAGTAAAAGTTATTAGAGTAAGATACAGGCTCATATGTGACCCTCATTGCTTGACTGTGGTTCAAAATTGCGAGGTTTGTCACAAAATCCCCTTGTGCTCTTTTATAATATTAATGAACAATTAATTAACTTCAGTAAGAAGCTAAGACTCTTAACGCATTTCTTCATATACAAAGAACAACAAACAAATCCTTGTTAACGATGTTTTGATCCTGCTACGAGATCAATTATTTTATTTAAATTTACATCACACTGAGTAGCAACACGAGGTTTGTTTTCTGGGGATCTCGTACTGATGAACATTTGTCGAGTGCTGAAGATGACACCTAAACCGTTGCACCACTTTCAAACCATGCCAACGTGAAGACTTTGAGAAATTACAAATTTAACGTGCATCAATCCCCCCACACGATGGGTATCCAGTGGTATCATCCCTCTACAACGTCAACCACGAGTTCATAACTATGACCACTAGGCTTTCTTTCCAGGCCTGTGATTCGATTGTCTCATTATCAGTTACTTGAAACCTATTTAAAACTGAATTTGTAATTCTGAATTACAGTTAAATTACAAGAATGACATGGTAGATATTGTACTTCATATTTTTATCTTTGATCCTCAAGAAGTGGGGATTGAAGCTCAGATGCAATTAAGACAGAACAGCCCCCAATATTGGGCAATAACCATGGTAGCCTAGTGGTCAAGGTAACGGATTCGTGGCTGACGTGTCATGAGTTTGAGCCTAGAACATCTAAAGATGCAGCATATAGAGAATGCCGGCTTAAGTGTAGTATAGGAGAGGGGGCACTTTTTGATTTGACGATTTTTCTTCAGATTTGGCGATTTTTATCTAAATGTCATGGTGAGATATCGAATCCATTCTAAAATAAATAATAAATAATTCCGAAAACAGTACCTTGGCGACCACTTTTAGTCGTCAAAAAAAGAACTGCGCCAAGTGGCCTACCTATGCTACACTTGAATCGACAAAATCTATACACGTTAAATCTATCGAGGCTCAAACGTCCTCCTTTAGGGAGTGGTAGGAAAGCTAGGATAAGAGGTTACCAGCTCAAGTGTTGTTATCGTCACCTAACCTTGGTTCAAAATTGGGTGCTTCGTCATAGCGAGTGAGTGTATATTAACGTCGTCTTATTCAGCTACACGAAAGCTTTTGGTGAGGGACGTTGTAATTTTGAACCATCGTCAGAAGTCCATGTTCACACATGAGATGGAAATCTCCTCTCCTGACTTCCACACTACAGCAACCAAAAGACGTTTGAGCCTCGACATATTTAACGTACATTGGCTCCCTATACACTGTGATCTTCAGTGGCACTTGGCTCGAACTCGTGATACGCAAACCACAAATCTGTGACCTTAACCACTAGACTATCGTGGCCACGGTACTGATGTCCAAAGCATTTTACCATGATTACTGTGGAACTTTCTCAGAGCCCTTTCTGTTAATTCTATCAATTTTGTAACTGAAACCAATAACCGTGTGCACTGGAGATTGAAATCTAAAAGATTTTAAAAACTGATCAAAATTTTATTGAAGCATAAGGCGTTAGCCAAGTCTCCACTTTTTCAGTGATTTCACTGAACTGAACTGAACTGAACTAAAAGATTTATAAGAAAATTGAATCGTGTGTATTTGTTTTTTCTTCAGTTTGAATATTCTGCTTAAAACTGATTTTTAAAACTTAAAAAATGGAGGAGAATACTCACATTTTCGTAATATTGTATGACAATATTATAGTAAGTATTGTTTTTTTTATTAGAGTAATTACCAGTTAAACTATGCTTTTTTGGGAGACGATATGTTCACTAAAATTATCTTCCAAGTAGTTAATTTTTACTAAAACTCAAAATGAGAATGAGTTTTTGCAAAACATCCTCGGTTATGTTTTTTCTTTTATACTTTCAAGCAAGATGCTAGTTTTTCTGATTCATTATGAATAATAGTTTGGAACGAGATTAAGCCTTAATTGTGCCTATGTGAATGTCGGGGTCATGATTCATCTTCTAAGTGCAAATCGGAAGCTTAAGTTTCGATTGAATAAGTTTGAAACTGATGTTTTTCATGTATTCTCATTTTTGTAGCTGAAAGTGGTACTGCTCATATTATACACCTAATATATATATATACACCTAATATATATACACCTAATATATATATACACCTAATATATATATATATACACCTAATTATTCTAAATATTTGGATTGAGTAGTTCAGTTCATATGTATTTCTAATGAGGATATGAAACTACTATTCTAAACCCAAACATGTTTTTTTTTTTTTACTTTTATAAATATCTTTAAAAAACTTTGGCTTCAGAAGGTTTTTGTTAACATTAAGAATAGAAGATTCTATTTTTGAATTCTGATTATAAAGTTTTGAACACGTTCAGCTCCTCCAGTGACTTATAGATAAAATATTTTAAAGCAGAAGAGGGCAAATAACGGGCCTCATGCGGCTCATCAAGTCAATCAGAAAACCAAATTTGAATCGAAATTTCTTTCCTGTCGGCAATCAAAAAGATTCAATTGTTCACAATTAGGATAGAACAATTCGGTTCACACCTAGGAGAGCCCCCACCCTTGGCGCGAATTACTTTGGTTGGCGATAATTGCGCCGTCATGGTAACCTTGCTTTTTTTTAAATACAACATATGGCAACCCTAAATTTTTCTAGAATTCTCGTCATTTGTGGGCGCGCATTTCAAATTTCATTTTGTTGTTGGGCACCGGGTTGAAAGTATGGCTGCACTTGTGAGTGAATACACGTTAGAATTTTTTACGTTATTGAATGCTAGAGGCAAGAAAGAATTGATTGAATGGTGTATGAAAGAAGGATTAATTGCTTCAAGTTATGAATGTCCTAAATGTAATGAGCAAATGGGATTAAAAGAACGAAAGAGTGTTGTTTTGGATGGATTTGAATGGAGATGTCGAAAAAAAGGTGTGAATGCGCATGATGTTTGCAGAAGTTTAAGAAAGAATTCGTCGTTTTCCAATAGTAAGTTAAGTATGTATGATGTTTTGCGTGTAACTAAAATGTGGTTTGGAAGGTGTATGAATGATTACGTTGTGAATGAATTGAAATTGAATAAAAATACAGTTATTGATTGGTTTATGTTTTGTCGAGAGGTTTGTATGAATGCGGTTGTGAACGAAAGCGTTAAAATTGGAGGAGTAAATGTTATTGTTGAAATTGATGAAAGTAAATTTGGAAAAATGAAGTATGGAAAAGGCAAGCCTGTGGATGGAAAGTGGGTGTTTGGAGGTATAGAAAGAGGAACGAATAGATGTTTTTTTCGAGTGGTTGAACGACGGACGAAAGAGGAATTGCTGTGTGTGATTAAAGAATGGGTCCTGCCTGGAAGTACGATTGTTTCTGATTGTTGGAAGGCGTATAAATGTTTGTCTGATGAGGGTTTTAAACATTTGGAAGTGAATCACAGTGTATGTTTTAAAGATCCTGATACCGGTGCTCATACCAATTCAATTGAGGGTACATGGTCGGCAATAAAACGTTTTCTTCGCAATCACACCAGCCACGCAGAAGGCATGTTCGACCATTACCTCGCAGAGTATTTATGGCGGCGCTCTCGCGATCACTCACTCAGCGACGAGACTTTCCAGAATTTTTTAAAAGCAGTTGTTACACTTTACCCTCCACTTGGGAAGGATCAGCAATAAGAAAGTAAGTGCTGTTGTTATATTTTTAATTTTAATGTTAAATTTCTGTATTGTTTACATGTATTTTCATTGCGCATCCATCTTATACTGCTATATTTACTTGTCACCGTTGTCGGGTTTGCTTGGCGCCATTTCGGTTTCGCTTGGCGCTTTTTCCGGTTTGGCGCCAAGGGTGGGGGCTCTCCTAGGAGTTTACCAAAAATTCCTTTATTTAAAAAAAGACAAAGTATTTCTACCAAGACATCCTCTGCAGAGTTTGAAGGATGATATAACAAGAATATTATAGGATTTTAAGGGGAGTTGGAAACCTCTCTCCCTCTATACTGACAATGTTAAATTGGCTGTTTTCGATGTACCTTTTCTCAAAATCTGTTTTATTTACATGCTTGAAATTTTTCATACTATTAAAGTACACATCTCTCATTATACTAAAATGAGCTTTTAGCTAATTTTGAATTTTTAATAAATTATGAAATATTTTATCGAACATTACGAAATTTGACCCATTTTTTACTTAAAAAATTTGTAAAAATTAAATTTTTGAGTTTTTTTACAAAAAGCTCATTTTAGTATATATTAGACATCGTTATAAATAATTCATAAAAAATTTACATACCTGTGAACAGTAGTTTCTCACAAAAGGTACATCGCACATTAAAACTTACATTTTGAGATAAATTGATTTCAATGTATACAGTGAGACTTCTAATCGACTAGGAAGCGAAAAAATAAAAGGCTCAATTTAAAATAAAAGATACATGTTTTGGTTTATATCGGTCGTTACACTTTTAAGCAAAAACAAAGTAATTTGTTTACAATTTTCGCCATTAAAATGGGCGTGGTCCAAATTCAACGATTATTTAAAAATACGTTTTAAGGGCTTCTAAATACACTAGAGGTTAAAGTAAGATATTTTTAGAAAGGTTAAAATCTATGCAATTTGAAAATGTAAAAATCTCAAATTGTCAAAAAAATAAGAATTTAGCTTTCCAAGCTTTTAGCTTTTTTTTTAGCTTCCTTAAAGAAAATTGGACCCAAATTCTATTTACGCTCTTATGCCATTACTGTGCTAATATTGATACAACAACTGAGCACCTACAATTTAAACTTATTTATTTGCAGTCAGTTCAGCATAACAGTAAATATTTTATGGATATATTAATTGACTTTAACAAATCTTTGTCAGATGAAAAATTCCCATGCATTCTGGGGAATTGCTCTTTACATTTTAGTCGACATATAATTGTTAGCAGTATTTGATGAAGATCAGCAATACTAAATGTAGATGCAAGTTGGTGAACATCAATTTGCACAGTCTACGACAGTGCCTCTCAAAGTTGCAATACTCGCGACCTAATCAATCATAATTTTCATCGCCCCCCTTCATACAATAACAATGTACTGAATTCAATAATACTATACTTTGACGCTAAAACTACGATACGACTTTAATATCTTAAGCACCCCCAAACCATGTACATAAACGTCTCGCTAAGCCAAATAGTTTATTTCCCCAGACGTATATATACGCCTTTCCGAAGTACGATGCCTTCTGTGCACTGCTATCCGTAAAATTATTCCGAAGATTTTGGAATGCAAGGAAAGGACATTGACAACGTTTTCGAAGGATTTATTTATTCCAGGGTATTTTTGTTTATTCCTCCCCCCTTCCCCAATACATCATATATGCATAACTACGTGGAAAACGGTTGGCATGGGGAAGATAATCGCGAAACTTTTGATCGGCAGTCAAGGTTTAATTATAAACCATACAAAAATTATCAAGATGCGTGTTAAATTTGTTTTAGAGTGTGTAATTATATATATATATATATATATATATATATATATATATATATATATATATATATATATATATATATATATATATCACTGCTGGACAATTGCTAAGGACGGATCACAAATTGCTATGTAGCATAACATTAAGCGAGACATGATGCCTAGTAGGATAAAATATAGTTGCCACATTGTTCAGACATTAGAATAGAGAATATTTATTGTTCTGGAAAGTACAAAAGCTGTGAAACATCTGAAAGAAAAAAAGTGTTCATTTGATCTGCGTATGGAGAAATGGAACAATGCATCTAAAAGTCAGCAGGCACCTTAAAGAAAGGTATCAGTGCGGGATATGTTCACCGTGGAGTGTGATGCAACATTCCACACGTCGTACCATACTTTGCACAACATTATCCAGTAGCTGTTGAGGCAATTTATCCCATTCCTCTGTGAGTGCACGGATGAGGGTGTTCTTGTTTGTCGGAGGATAGTTTCGACCAGCAACTTGCCTCCCCAAAGCATCCCACACATTTGAAATGGGGTTTAGATCTAGAGAACGCGCTGGCCATACGAGACGTTGAATACCCTCGCTGTGTAGACAATCCTGAACAGCAAGTGTTCGATGACATGTTGTGTTGTCGTCCATAAAAACAAATTTATCACCGACAGCACCACGGAAAAGACGAACATGAAGAAGTGGAACTTCATCAATGTATCGTTGGCCCGTCATAGTCCCATTCGCAACCACATGTAGGCGTGTGCGGCCATTGATCATGATGCCGGCCCACACCATGATACTGCATGTCGGATATCGTTCCTTTTCTGGACGATAAGCAGTACCACTCTCACGCCAGATCAGTTGGCGTCTATAATCCGATGAGACTGAACCTACTCTCATCTGAGAATATTACGCATGCCCAGTCCTGTTCAGTCCAATTGTGATGCTCACGACACAATTGCAAACGGGCAGTACGGTGCTGTCTGGTCAATGAGACACACACAACAGGTCTGCGTGCGTATAGTCCTCCTCCCCTCAAACGTCTGGCAACAGTTTTTCGGGAGATCTGCTTTCCTGAGGCAGCAAGAAACTGATTTGCCACCTGCTAAGCTGTGGTGCGCCTGTTCTTTTTTGCTGATAGGACGATATATCTGTCTTCTACAGGCGTCGTACTTCTAACACGACCTCCCCCGTGTCGTCTAATACACATTCCAGTAGTTTTAAATGACTTCTACAGCCGTGAAACAACGCTGTGAGCGATGTCGAACCCCCTGGCAACATCTGTTATTTTTCGCCCTTCTTCGATCTTTCCAATAATTCGGCCACGCATAAAATCATCTATGTGATGTCGGGAAGGCATGCCAAAAATTTTAAGTTTTTCTATTAAATCTTTCCTGTAAAACTTTGACTTGAAACAACTGTCCACACGCGTCAAACCCTTTAAAGCTCTTATGAACGCTATCACGTGATGAACAAATGTGGAAAAAATTTGCATACTCATACTTCTTCTTACTGATATCCCGCACTTATTCTAATTTTCCACATTTTGCTTCCTTTCATTTTGTGGTTGCTATGGATGATAGTGTTATCCGTCCTTAGCAATTGTCCAGCAGTGTATATATGACAAACCATTGGGTGACTGGTAATTAATAAACTTGTTTTTAACTTAGTATTGTTAAATTAATTATAAGACATTGTGTAGCACTGATATATTTATCAGGGTAAATGTGTGTTATTTTTTATGTCAGAATGTGTTTTGTTTACTTTCATTAAACTTTTTTAAATCTTTTGTTCTCTACTTTTCACTATGCTCGCCCCTAAGGTGAGCGCACCCCACAGTTTGAGAAACGCCGGGCTATGATAAGAATTCAACCAAGAAAGCTCGCTCCTAATTTTATAAAAATGTAGAAAAATATGATAGGGTGCATTTTGCCTCATTAAACTGATTCTAAAATTAAATGGGCTCGCAGCTACAAATATGAAATTAGTTTAGTAAAATAAGAGAATAAAACTGTCACTATTTAATTTAACTTGCATTTATTTTTTTATAATGAATCAAATTATTTTAAAAATGTGCGGATCCCCAGTATCCTCCACTCCTACAATTTGGCCCGTGGGCAAAAGCAAGTTGCCCACCCCCACTTTAAAGCGTTCAGAGATTAACATAAGCAAACTATGTTATATTAAATCTTATCTATTGGATCCGTAAGTTCCGAATTCACACAATTCTACAAGTTACCTTGTCCGTTGTATTAATGTACTTGTCGTATTCATGTTTTTCTTTTATCTCAAAATTTCAAAGCTCTAATTTACATTAAAAAAACCCAAATTTAAAACAACTTTTATTTTCGTTTTTCCCATTTCAATGCAAATTAAAAAAATTTAAATGATTTATCTAAATGAAATAACTAGTTTATCTTAATTTAAAAAGCTGAGGCTTATTGTCGGTTTTGCTAAATGCTTTAAAATTTTTGTCTAACTGGAACTGTAAATACATGTAACAAAAGTTGGTATAAATTTTAGAATCAAAACAATATTTTTTTTAAAAAAAAAAATTGAATTTAGAATTTATACATTTTTTAAGGAAATTTCAATAAACACTAATAAAAGTATTGTATGAATATCAATTATGTTAGTATGAACCTTATGCTGACTTTAGTCATACGTAGTTTAATGTACCTGTAAATCAAATTTTATGAATTACTGCAAGAATAGCATTTCAAAATAATTTCATGAATTTTTAAATTTTCTTTTAAAACCTTAAGCGGTTAGAGCTGTCTGTGGTGCATTTTCATCTCAAAATCGTTTAAAGTAATGCATATGCAAAGTGTTCCCGAATTCATCGTACAAACTCAAAGGGGGGATGGTAGGCATCATGCGGCAACAAATCATCATATAAAATGAAGGCAGTAAGCCAGGTTTAGTTGTAGTAATTCGCAAAAATGGTTATGAAAGGTGTGATGTCAAGTAGAATGAAAAAGGGCAAGAAATGCATTAGACGTAAAGAATTTTTACAATATGGATAATGTATAACAGCTAGACGTTAAAAACTCAATGACAAGATATTTCATAGCACAGCTGATACCGACGGTTGAAGGATTGCCTGAAGCGTTAAAACTAATCTGGTGGGCAGCCTATGTGAGCTGAGGAAACAATCCACTCCGTGAGATCCTGAGAGAAACTGGATGAGAGGAACTGGAATTTCATTCACGAGCGATTCCAGGTGGCCCCCGAAGAAATCCATGGTATTTAGGCCCGGAGAGTGTGGAGGCCAAGCAACCATTCCGCAAGGTTCAACCAACCTCCTGGGATATGTAGCAAGAAGGTGATTTCACACCGCATTCAAAATGTGATAAAGATCCATTGTTAATGAACCTCACTCCCTGAATCAGGAGGACGTAGAGTAGAAAAACAATTCATGTTGCGCCATTGAGGTGTTCGGGCAATATGTTTCTCCTCTCATTTTTTTTCTTTTGTCCTCTCCTCTAGTCTGGGTCCTCCTCCGTCTGAATACTGTTGTGATTTTCATTAAAGGCCCTCAGGGGTGTTTTAACTTCGTCTCGAGGGGTGGAAATATAAACAATTTTCAAACAGGTATTCTTTTAAATTTAAACTAGATAATTCGAATCTTTTGCGCATTATTTACAAAGGATTATGGCTTCAAAAAAAAGTACAAAATGTTTGAAATATAATATTAAAAATTATAAGCATATGAAAATATGTAATAAATATTAAGTAATTTTTGCCTTGTGCACTCTATTTTCTAAAATAGTAGCCTCTGATGTATAAAAATGTATAGAATTATAAAATGAATCATACTCTTCATTTAAGAAGAATCTATCTTTTATGTTTCAAAATATGTGAAATATTGAAATTTTTGTTAAAAAAATTTGAAAATGCAAATTTTATTTTTTAAAAACATAACTTATTATTCTACTATAAGATTACTACAGTGTAATATAAGGATACATTTAACTTTATAAATCAACTTACACCCTCTAATTAAAGCTACTATTTTAGAAAATACAATGCGCAACGTAAAACTTAATATTTCTTATAGAAATGTTTATTTTCATATGCTTATAATTTTTTTAATTGATTTTATTTTAAACATTTTATACTTTTCTGAAGCCCCAATCCTTTATAAATGTGCAAGAGATTCGAATTATTTAATTTTAATTTCAAAGAGTTATATATTTGAATTTTTATTTTCAGCCCTCTACTAACCTCTACTCTTATTTTCTGAGACCACTTAACTAAACGTGGTTTGCGAACTCTCCCCTATCCCAACGATTTGTCATTCTCATGCTGCCTACTATCAACTTTAGGAATATAAGTTGAACATTAAGTACTTTCCCATACTATCGCAACCATATTGGAGACAGAATATAAGTGCACGAATTACAAAAACAGAATACACTGACACGAATATGGAGCTTGTAGTCTGAAAATACTATGAGAACAGTAATTAAAAAAATAATACAACTAATTTCATTTCATAAAATGTCTTTATTTTATTAACTTATACTATTTTAATATAATTTTTTTTTTTTTGTTTAAATATTTATTCAATCCCAGATTCGCATTTTAGTATTACAGCTTGCCACATCAACGAACGGTTAGGCTTAGAATAGCTGCAAGCGGAGGAATATAAAATGAAGTACATGCCTCCAACTCAGCGTCTTGAACACGAGTGAAATTGGGATTACCAATTTGGCGAGTTATGTTGAAAGCTGGTGTGGTTGTGATAGTACTTAAGTACCGAACATTTCAAAACCACAGAATTCATCATAAGCATTTGATCCCAATCTCCCGTGGATGGGAAAATGTTTATATTTAAGACTATACTTTTCCAAACCAGTGGTCTTCAAACTGTGTTCCAAGTAACCCTAGGGTTCCATGAGTCACAATAATAAAAAAACCGAAAAGTAATTTCGATTTGTGTATAGAATTGAATGGATTTACTTTCTCTTTGACTGTATACCCCCAAATTTTTTGATCATTTGTCATTATGAAACTGAATTTTATTTATACATAACTATTTTGTAATACTTCCTAAACTTAAATAAAGGAATATTAAAAGTGCAACATTCATCCACTCACTCATTCCACGAGATATCTGTATACTCTTTAGTACAATGTCTTGCAAAACTAGGGACCGTCGTCAAAAGCCCTCGTGTAGCTGAACAGTGCGACGTTAATATTCAATCAATCAATCTATCTTGCAAGACTAGATACTTTTCCATCAGAAAATACACTTTTTAGCATTTGTTAAAAAGCACCTACAATAACAGATAGGGATCAACTTTCCAACAGATTCGGTGTTAAGACCCTAAATTTAAGCAAGAACAGCTTCTAAATCTTACGTTGCAACTTAATTCAAAGTGTATAGTATTTCTCTAAACATTTTAATGCCCTTCAAAACAATGTGCATGAGTGAAAAATATTTCTTAAAGAAAACAAAGTATAGAAAAAAATTAAGTTTAGAAATAAGTAATGCGATTGCACACAGTTAATTTCAATAAACAGTTCGAGTGGAAAAAAATTCACAAGCACATAACCCATTTACTAGGTAGCACTTGGATCACAGATTAATGTTATTAATGAGTAAATAAAAGTTTAGTAAAACTTTAAGGTATTCTTTTTAGTTGCATGTGCAAAAGTGTGCCTACACACACACACACACATTATGTTGATCTACTTTAAACATTATTTTAAGATATATTCTTCTAAGTGTAAATGTTGAATAAGGTTCCACGAAAATACTTTCTAGTTTTTTTTAGGTTCCACGGAAACACTTTCTAGTTCTAGGGGTTCAGTGGGTTGAAAAAGTTTGAAGACCACTGTTTTAGACTATACTTTTAGTTTTTAACAGCAATTCATTTAAGTATTGTACATGCTACTGATACTTATAAGAAAAAATCATTAATCCTTAATTTCTTTTCAGAAATGTATTTCAAATTGCGTACTAGCGTATAAATTGGATCGCAAAGCATGTGGGCTTATTTTGATAATGATTTATGTATTCACTTCCTATTCAATGGTAACGTCCGTGCACCGTATGTTTACATGGCAAGTAGGTTTTGCAGAGATGGCATGTGGATGTTCGATCGTTGCTCTTTTTTCTTTAATAACGGTATGTATCGTTTTAAACTCTTGAAAATAAACTCGCGTAACTCTTTCAGAAATTTGCTTTAATTACTTTCAGAGATTTTACATTAAAATTGACTTATTTCTTGTTATTTGATTAGTTATATCTTAAGTTCAGTGGGCTGGTTGGCGTGGTTGGTTTGTCGCTGGCCTTATTTATCCAAGGTTGCAGGTTCGACCCCAGCCCAGTGGCCGCGGTAGCCGAATGGTATAGGTATCAGACCGTGGCTTGCCTTGTCACGAATTCAAGCCCAGTACCACTAAAGACCCGCCGTGTAGGGCAGCGATGCACGTTAAATCTGTCGAGAGCTGAAATGTCCTCCCGTTGGTGTGGTAGTTAGGAGAGAGGATGCCAGTTCACAGGCGTCGTCCACGTCACTTGACCATGGTTCAAAATTACGTGGTCCGTCGCCAAAAGCCCTCGAGTAGCTGAACAGTGCGACGTTAATATTCAATCAATCGACCCCGGCACAAGTCCATGGATTTTCATGATGCAGAAATTCGACTGCGGCCAAGGTCGTATGATTATACGGCACGTAAAAGATTCCTATGGGAGTGATCTAGGCAGAATTAAACCCTAGCACAGGTTCGCATCGTCAGAGCTCAGGTGCCTCCCTCTAGGGAGGAAACTGGGCGTCAAAATTACCTGCGGCGATTGGTATCCGCCAATATGGCGCCGCATTAAAAAGAAATGCCTGCGTTTTCGGTGATGTACTAGGTAGGCTGCTAAACTCAATAACTGTTCATGATCTGCTATTAGAAATAAAAAAAAATCTTTAGTTCAAGTTTTGATCCTAAAATTGTTGTATGAAAACCATGCTCACTGTTGCCCTTTGAACGAGCCTTCAATGCTTAATATTAGTAAAGGTAAACTACACCCAAATTGTAGCTTTTAGTATCTATACCGCAAAACCCAGTTATGAGATATAAGGAGGACTGTCAAAACCTTGTTTAAAAGCCCTTACATGGTGCGAAAGACATGCGAGTAAAGTTTTAGCTCTTGCATACCTTCGTCTAACTTAGTTAAAAGTTAATTATGCCGCTAGTATCGTATCTCTAAAGCGAAATTAAGAACTGATTAAGTTTCAGTTTTCAAATTGTGTAGTGCAGTAATTTTCCTATGTGTCATTTGACTATGGAGGATAATCATGAAAACCTTGAACTACAGCCTTCAAAATACTTGCAAAATTTATTCCAATTCAACTAACTAATTGAGTGTTCCAGAATAACGTTTAATCATCCGGTTTACCACATTCGCCATTAAAAGTCCTCATGTTGGAGGTATGTATAGGCTTGGAGAATGGAATTCCAGTTTAGCAGTCATCTTCATTTGACTTGGATTCAAAATTACAAAGTCCATCACCAATGACTCTCACGTGTACCTCGAAGTGCAGTTTTCATAAACAATTATTCTGATTAACTGCTGCTGTTTACCCCTGCAAATGCTTCAGATAACGTGAAGGAATGTGCTCTATATATAAGGTACTGTAATTATTGGACGATTGCGTTTATTAGCTATCATTTAAAAAACAGACCTCCCTAAGAATAAAATGTAACGCATATGAATTAAATATCATTTAGTCTTATAGAAGATGTGAAATGGTATTTAATGAACAATACACAAATCTCGCAATGAAGTTTAGTCGTACGTTATCTGATGATGCCAGGCAAGATCGATATGATTGCCGACTCCAAGAAAATCCAGAAGAGTCTAAAGGTATTGTCTATAAAGACCCAAATTGTAAATAATATATGGTGCATGTATCTCTTTTTCTTCTAGGATTTAGAGATTATCCTAAATCAAATAAGCTTTTGTAATGATACCGAATAAAATTCTTGAACACGCATGTGTGTGTGCGTTAGAATATGAACATTACAGAGGGAACTGTAGTTTGAATTCTGCCAACGGTATATTATGATGGATAGAAATGGAGATACTCGCTAGTCGATATTATATGACTCTAGATAAACCCTATCGTATGTTTCTACACAAAGGCATCGTAAGAAATGGAAAAAATATCCCTGTTGGCAGAAAAGTCATAAACTAAAATATTTTCTCTTGTCTTGGCGAGTGAGAATTATGTTAACGTCACACAATAAAGCTGCACGAGGGCTACTTGCAACGGATCTCGTAATTTTGAATTATGGTTAAGTGACGAGAATGCAAATGAGCTGGCACTCCCATCTCCTAATTTCCACACCATACCACACTAGGGGGCGATTACACTCGACAGATTTAACGTGCATCGGTCCCTTCTGCAGGGTGGGTCTTCAGCGGTACAAGGCTCGAACTCATAACATAACAATCACCAGTTCGTTACCTTGACCACAAGGCTGCCACGACCACATGTATACCGAAAGGAAATGAAATATATAAAATAAAAATGTTGTTGCCTATAAAATGAATATGTAAGGTGAAATGTTCTAACATCAATTATTTAAAGACACTTTTTGATCTGGGATTCTAGCTATATATAGCATGGCATGAAAACATCTTAAGATTATACTTTCTGCGGATAGAACTAGTTTACATCTAACTGAAATTTTTCTCCCGCGTGGAGAGTTGCGCAAGCTTCCATTTTTTAATAGAAAAATTCGTGCCTAAGCAATGTAAAATTCATGAGAGAATGGCCAATTTTTATTGTATTTTCAGGAGCTCATTTCTGTTAAATGCAAAATTTACGATCCCAAGTACCCGTGGATGATATTTGCTCTTTAGGAAGAGGGGGGAGGTAATTCAAACAAAAAAGATCTTCAGGATATCCTTCAAATCTTTATCATTCCTCCTAGGTATCTGCTTTCTTTTACGTTGGATCTTGATTAAATATAAAGTGGATTCGGAGGCTTAGAAGTAGCGTGCCTGACTCGTAAGCTTAAGGTTGTGAGTTCGATTCTGGCTGGATACGGTACATTTTCGAGATGCCAAAATCTTAGTTGAGCAAGTCACATATCATGTAGTCATAAAGCATGTACAAAATCTTGAATCCGACTACGTTGAATGAGTATTTGATGTTAGGGCTATTAGAAACCACATACATTTTGAGGAAGAAGGAATAACATATTAAACTGCAATTTTTAAGTTTTACTTAAATTTACTTTATCTAACTTATAACAATATTTTTAAATGTCTTTTCAGGAAAAAGGAAATTTTCACTATATTCTATGCACGAAAAGCGGGATATCCCCCAAACAATCCAATGAAATTCATAACGTATGTTATGAGCCCTTTAGAAGATAACAAACTGCTGATTTTTAAGATGGTTATATTTAATCCCATTTTACAGCCATTTTTAGCTTAGAACATTAAGTTATTTTGCCAAAAAAAGGATTAATATCAAACTTGAATGCTTATAAAAATATTTATTTCCTAAAATGTTTTACCGTGCGGTTTGTGACACTTTATATGTTCTGAAGTCTATCAATCAAATTAAAATTACATTATCCCCAATGTATATTTGTGGCGGTTTTAATACTGAAACTTTTGCTAAAATTTTATTTTTTTTTAAAACAAATGATGGTAAAAGTTATTTAATAGTTATGACTTTTTAAACCTATTTATGCTATTTAAAGCAATAACATTCATCTGAACTTATATTCTTAAAAAAAAAAAATTAGTCTCCAAACAGTCGGATGTCCTACGTATCAATAGGGTTCCAGTACTCGCAACAAAACTGAGTCACGGCAATATCTAACATCCGTGGAGAGCTTAGAGCTTGAATAGTGAATAAATTCAAGCAGGAAAATTTCTTACAGAGAGCCGCCACTAGATGGTGACTCCAATTAAATGTCTCTCGCACTTTAGGGATTCACCGGTGTCTGCAAAGGCTTAGCTGCCAAAGTGCAGACCATTTGGGGGGAAAATCAGATGTTAAGTTTTAATTATTTTACAGTAAATAAATGGTCGGTCCAGACAAATTTATAATGAATATTACAAAATGAATCCCAGAAAATTAATATTTTTTAAAAATATTTTAAGTGCTTTTTAAATAAGGAATTCTATTTTTGCAGTATATCTATGGTACGTTTTTTGGAATATTTACCTATGACTTACCTTACAATGTGGATACTCGAGAGTCTCGTGAAGATGAGGGGTCAATATCTACCGTACAGAATTCAGAAACCACTGAAGAAGTTGGCTCGGAGAAATTACAAAAACAACTTGAAAAAATTTCGAAACAAAATGACGAGCGTATTCAAAAGGCAATTTTAAGTAACCAGAAACGCATAGAATTGCTTACTAAAGAAACTGATGAATATGTAAGAAAATTGGTTGAATTCGGTGAAAGGTTCCATGAATCTTTTTCACTGGAGACGGACAAGTTTGTTAAAATATCCACTGCTGAAGTTGATGAAAATTTGAAGTTGTCAGCTGCTTTCAATGAACAACGTGTACAATTGGATACTGCTGTTGAAGGCAAAAATTTTAGAAGGGATTTAATAGATTATATTCATAAGAAAAGACTGGAACTTCTTAAATGCGAACAAAAAATCGAATCACAGTTTACTGCAGAATATAAGAAATTGAATACAGCTGCCTTGAACAGGTCTAAGATCTTGCAATCAATGGCTGTCAGAATGGACAAAGAATGAAGCATTGAACAACCTACGGTTGAATGTGGGACAGACCGTACCAAAAAAAACACCTTACAAACTCGGACTGAATTGGAAGCTGTTTAAGTAACATATTCTATCCAAATTAATCGGTTATTTGTTTTTGCTTTAGAATTCGATAAAGAAACTTTCTTGTATTTTAATTCTTTTCTGAGATTAATAAAGATTAATTGGTACTTTTGAAATCCATTCTTCTGCTTAATGTTTAGTAAGTGCTTTAACCCTGTAGCGGACAGTGGTTAATACGTCTAACCACATATTAAAGTTTTCTCAAAGCGGATGTTGGACATTTAGTCTATCTGCATGCATTAATCGAAGCTAAAAAGCATAAAAGTTCATACTGATGGCAACACGATACCTTTTTTGCGTTTCATGACCTCTGATGGGTAGTTAAAAAGTTTTTCTAGGTGTAAATCTACAAATTGCATTTTGAATGCTATAAATAAAATTTCTGATATTTGAAAAAAAGTTCGACATGTTTTAAGTATACTTTTCTCTCATCTGAATGAATTAAGCAATTGTATAATTAAAGGTTTTTATTTAGGTTTTTGGAAACCTTTAACATGTGGATAGAGTCTCTATCCACTGCCCACCTAGAACCAAAAAATGACCTAGAAATTTTCGCTTTTCCTGTACTCGAGAGAGAGCATTTAGAATCTCGTGAGAATGTCGGTGGTAGGAAATAAAAAAAATGTTTACAATATGTGGTACAAGATTCTCGGGTTCGAAAATCTTTCATTACAGCTTTCCTGCTCGGAGAAAACGTTTGCATATTAAGTTCCATAGTAAATAGCTCATCAAATTTGGGAAATAACCGATTTAAATTCTCAAATATTACTTTATTTCTAACTTTTTATATTAAAATTAAATAAAATATAAAATGTGGATAGATATATATACCAAGTTAAATGTATATTCTAAGTATTCTATATATTTTCTAAGTATTCTATGTTGTACAATTATTCTATTATTAAATTACACTTATACTTAGTTTTTAATTGTTATTGAGAGAGAGAGAAATGGTTATTACATAAATGTTAATTTTTCATAAAAGCTTATTGTAATACGATTCATTATTTCTGTCCTGAAAAGTAAGTCAAATGTCCTAAATGCGCAGTGGCCATTACGTCTAGCCACCACCCAGGGGTAAAAACCCACGATTGGATTTTTTTTTATTATTGTGACTACAATGTTTGTAGAGGATGAGAACATTACATTTATCTATCACAGAAAATTTTATTTTAGCTGTGTGTCCGTTACGGGGTTAAGTTACAAATCCTATTTTACTAAACAGGTGTTGCATATTTTTAGAAACACGCATTTTAAAATGTTGGGTATAGATGTCATGTCTGTGTCACATTTTAAAATATAGTGCGAACCAAAAGACTTGCCCCGATTTATAAGAATTCCTTACATAATAGTTTAAGGGGACTTGATACCCCCAAAATCACAGATCTATCGTTTTTTTAATTTTCATTTAATCTTATTCTTTGCATTATCTTTCGATTGATATATCACTTGTGCATGTCGGAAAGTTAGAAGTTGAATAAAACTTAATTTGAAAACAGATTAGGCAATTCAGCCACGTCCCCTTTTTAGAAAAAAAGCGTTCTGATGAAAAACTATTTTATAAAGAGAAGTAATAACATTAAAAAAATGTGTAATATATAAAGCAGAATATTTCAGAGGCAATACATACAATCAGTTTTTTTTCTTTGTGAAATGTGTGCATGTAAAATTTTTAAATTAAGGCATTTTATAATTTCAGTTCTTATTCCTGATATATTTTTCATACAAATGTAATACTTTAATATTATGAGAAGAAAAACAGAGCTAAAATTTCTGTCGTGACAAAAAAATTTTTTAACGTTTTTCTTGAATTTTCTTGTGCAATTAGTACTCTAAAAGTTGATCATTTATAAAAACGTGTGGGTTGAAAAAATATGAAAATGCAATTATTTTAAAGAAAAATGTATAACGGATATCTTAAAGTGGTATTTTAAGTTTAATTAAGCTTATAATAATTATTTTTTCAGAATTATAAACTTTAAACCTGTTTTTCTCAGTTTGTGTTTTTCGAAACCTTAGTGCATTCAAAATGCTACTCCTTCGACAATTATTTATCAATCACTTCCATTTTTTTTCCTGCGTGTTAAAAATAAAGCATGTAATAAAATTAGGGATCCGTTTTTCTATAAACTGAATACCTTTTTTAAAAAAAACAAAATAAAATTTAAGACTTGTTGGCTTTTTCGTTGATTTTTAGCCTGTATATCAACACTTTATTTTTTTTCTCGAAAACGAATAAAGTTATTGAAAAATCGATCCCTAAAGTTTAGAATATCCATAAGAATATTATAAAAAAATTTCAGGCAAAAAAAATTAATTTTTACAAAAGGAGTAGGATTTTAAAATTTTCCAAATTTTCTTCAATGAACTTAAAATTTAAAAATTGTGTGAATAATATGTGAAAAATTTCATCTCGTATCATTTTCTTAAATAGAAACATAGTATAAAATTCTAAAATAGAATTTTTAAATACATAAAGTTGCTCAAAGGGTACCAAGTCCTCTTAATACAAATAAAACACAACTTGAGTTCCATTGGATAGGTCAGTTTAGGTAATATTTTAAGTGCAGTGAATGGAGCGAATGCTCCTTTAAAAGTGATTCAGGGGGAACATTTGTAAGCAAGACATCAGTTTTGGGCGAAACTGCATATATTTAAAAAAAAACAATGTGTGCTTTCGATTAAAGAAATGAAATCGCTAAATATTAATACTGAGAAAAAATTTCGACGTTATTATACAGGCAAACCGTGTGGTTCAAAATCAATTCATTGATATGAAATGTTTAAAGAAATGGACAGCGTTAAAAATCTTCCAAGAAGTTGCAGACATAGTGCGAGTGAAGCCACTGTAGAAAACGTACGGGGCAATAGTTTCAAGCCTTTTGTATCAAGTTGTCGGAAAAAGTCGAGTCTTCCGTATCAAGTAGTCGGAAAAAGTCGAGTCTTCCGTCCGTATCAAGTAGTCGGAAAAAGTCGAGTCTTCCGTATCAAGTAGTCGGAAAAAGTCGAGTCTTCCGTATCAAGTAGTCGGAAAAAGTCGAGAGTCTTCTTCCGTATCAAGTAGTCGGAAAAAGTCGAGAGTCTTCTTCCGTATCAAGTAGTCGAGAAAAAGTCGAGAGTCTTCTGTATCAAGTAGTCGGAAAAAGTCGAGAGTCTTCTTCCGTATCAAGTAGTCGGAAAAAGTCGAGAGTCTTCTGTATCAAGTAGTCGGAAAAAGTCGAGAGTCTTCTGTATCAAGTAGTCGGAAAAAGTCGAGAGTCTTCTGTATCAAGTAGTCGGAAAAAGTCGAGAGTCTTCTGTATCAAGTAGTCGGAAAAAGTCGAGAGTCTTCTGTATCAAGTAGTCGGGAAAAAAGTCGAGAGTCTTCTGTATCAAGTAGTCGGAAAAAGTCGAGAGTCTTCTGTATCAAGTAGTCGGAAAAAGTCGAGAGTCTTCTGTATCAAGTAGTCGGAAAAAGTCGAGAGTCTTCTGTATCAAGTAGTCGGAAAAAGTCGAGAGTCTTCTGTATCAAGTAGTCGGAAAAAGTCGAGAGTCTTCTGTACCAAGTAGTCGGAAAAAAGTCGAGTCTTCTGTACCAAGTAGTCGGGAAAAAGTCGAGTCTTCTGTACCAAGTAGTCGGGAAAAAGTCGAGTCTTCTGTACCAAGTAGTCGGGAAAAAGTCGAGTCTTCTGTACCAAGTAGTCGGGAAAAAGTCGAGTCTTCTGTACCAAGTAGTCGGGAAAAAGTCGAGTCTTCTGTACCAAGTAGTCGGGAAAAAGTCGAGAGTCTTCTGTACCAAGTAGTCGGGAAAAAGTCGAGAGTCTTCTGTATCAAGTAGTCGGGAAAAAGTCGAGAGTCTTCTGTATCAAGTAGTCGGGAAAAAGTCGAGAGTCTTCTGTATCAAGTAGTCGGGAAAAAGTCGAGAGTCTTCTGTATCAAGTAGTCGGGAAAAAGTCGAGAGTCTTCTGTATCAAGTAGTCGGGAAAAAGTCGAGAGTCTTCTGTATCAAGTAGTCGGGAAAAAAGTCGAGAGTCTTCTGTATCAAGTAGTCGGGAAAAAAGTCGAGAGTCTTCTGTATCAAGTAGTCGGGAAAAAGTCGAGAGTCTTCTGTATCAAGTAGTCGGGAAAAAGTCGAGAGTCTTCTGTATCAAGTAGTCGGGAAAAAAGTCGAGAGTCTTCTGTATCAAGTAGTCGGGAAAAAGTCGAGAGTCTTCTGTAAAAAGTCAAGTAGTCGGGAAAAAGTCGAGAGTCTTCTGTATCAAGTAGTCGGGAAAAAGTCGAGAGTCTTCTGTATCAAGTAGTCGGGAAAAAAGTCGAGAGTCTTCTGTATCAAGTAGTCGGGAAAAAAAAAGTCGAGAGTCTTCTGTATCAAGTAGTCGGGAAAAAAGTCGAGAGTCTTCTGTATCAAGTAGTCGGGAAAAAAGTCGAGAGTCTTCTGTATCAAGTAGTCGGGAAAAAAGTCGAGTCTTCTGTATCAAGTAGTCGGGAAAAAGTCGAGTCTTCTGTATCAAGTAGTCGGGAAAAAAGTCGAGTCTTCTGTATCAAGTAGTCGGGAAAAAAGTCGAGAGTCTTCTGTAAAAAAGTCGATCATCAGTAGTCGGGAAAAAAGTCGAGTCTTCTGTATCAAGTTGAGAAGTATCAACTGATCTCCAAATATCGCAAACAGCTTTGGTAAAAATTCTTCATAGAAAGATTAAGTTGCATGCTTATAAAGTACAATACAAACTAAAGAGTACTATGCGGGAACTGGTATTCAAGTAATAAAGGGGACACACGTTGAAATTTTTTGAGTCAAATGATGATCTTGCAAAAAAAATCACATTCGAGTTACCTAAATGAAAAGTGGACAAGTTCAACAAAAAATTTTATTTTAAATCAAAATGAACTGTTTTGTGTGTTGTAACACAGGTCCCATCGTTTCGGCAGCAGGTCTGTCTTCACACTGAAAAGAAAGTGGTTGATTCTTGAGGAAGTCTCTTCCAGCTTCCTGCACTTCACCTTCCAAATAGAAACGTAATACTGCCATAAGTGGTATAATGTCCTAGAAGTCACAGGGGGACAAATTCGGACTGTACAGTGGACTCTAACGTTTTCCATCGGATTTTTTTAAAGTTGTTTTGGTTTCATGGGAGACGTGTGGGTGGGCACTGTCGTGGAGATCCGAAATCGTTTGCAGCCCTTCATGAAAAATTTACACCAACTATTTCACGAAGTTCAACCTAAACAATGCTCGCCATAGACTGCCACTCTCTATTCATCGATAGATGCCTTCATTAAACTCGCCTCCGGTAATCAGAAACGGTACTACCGCAAGTTGTTCCAATCTGGACTCATCCTAACATGGAATTATTTGCGATTAATTTCCTCTACCATTAACAGGTTTTACTGTTAAACATCGTATGCGGTGAAAATTTCCTACAGTCTTTCGTATCCTTTTCGGTGGTTCTGCTATAGCTGCACTCATCCTGATGCAATCGCATATATCCACTTTTCATTTGGGCAACCCTTATACTTACAATATATTGAAAAAAGCATATTTCTGATTATAATGGTGTGACAATATTTATAATCGGGCAAAACTTTTTTAGTATTTACCCTATATTTCAAAAAAAAAAAAAAAAAAAAAACTTTGCTGGTAAATAAAGATTCTTTCCAAATAAATGTATAGTAAATAGAGCATAATGAAACCCATCTAATAAATATTTTAATTTTTAAGTTTTTAAAGTATTTTAAACAAGGATTTCTATTTTGCAGTATATCTATGGCACCTTTTTTGGAGTATTTACCTGTGACCTACCTTACAATTTGGATGATAAAGAGTCTCGTGTACCAAGTGCGGGAGATGATCGTGGAAAAACCTCAACAGTTACTAGGAGTGACCTAATAAATTCAGGAAGTATTGAAGAAATTAGCATGGCAGAATTACCAAAACTTCTTCTGGAAATTTCTAAGGAAAATGACGAGCGTATTCAAAAAGCTATTTTAAATAACCAGAAACGCATAGAATTGCTTTCTAAGAAAACTGATGAAAATCTAAAAGAAATAGTTGGGTGTGATGAAAAGTTTTATGAATCATGCTCATTGGAGGCGGACAAGCATGTAAAAGTATCCACTGCTGAAATTGATGAATATTTGAAGTTGTCGGCTGCTTTCAATGAACAACGAGTACGATTGGCTGCTGCTATTGATACGGAAAATTTTAAAAAGGATATAGTAGACTGTCTCCATAAGAGGAACAGGGATCTCATTAAAGACAGCCAAATGATCAAATTGCATTCTGCTAAAGATTATGCGCTCTTGAAGATAGCTAATTTCAAAAGATATAAAGACTTGCTATCGCTGGCACTAAAACAAGATAAAAAACGAAGCTTAGTACAACCTACCGGCGAGTATAGGGAAGTTTTAGAGACAGAAACAGAACAAAGTACAGATTCACTTCATATACAAACAATTTCGGGATGAATTTGAAACTGGTTAACTTGGGTAGAAAATATTTCTTATCTAATCACTTACTTATTTTGTATTGGAATGAGAGATGAAATGCATTCGAATTTTTTTTTTTGTATTTTTTACCCTTTTCTAAGATTAATAAAGTTTAATTGGCGAATTTCATTCTTATGCTTGATGCTTAATAAATACTTTGAGATACGAGCTCCCTTTTTTCTACCCAAGGCTACTTTTTTTAAAAAAAATTCTGATCATATTATCACTAATGCCGCCTGATAGGTAAAGGCCGGATCGAGGTCCACGAAATTCATTATGGCAAAGGGCTATGACGTTAGCCGTTGCTTTGAGCACCATACATGTGACAGTAGATTTGGCTCGTTTCCACCTAAATTTTGATGGAGGACACCTGGGGGTAGTCAGGGGCCTCCTACCTTCACCTCTTCCAACCTCACGAGGACTTGCGGATCGACGGCTAGAGTACCTCCAAGCCGCAAAGGCACTATACATTTAAAAACATTCATGTCCTCTCCGGTGTTCGAACCCAGTCCTTACGGCACCGGTGTCAGCATCGCTAACCACTATGCCGGTTTGGCGACGCGCATCACATTAACAATATTAATTAACAATATTAATTCTTCACATTAACAATATTAATTCTTCGATGTCTTGTCAATAATTGTCTAAGGCAATTGAAAATTTCATTAACTAACATTTTAAGATTTATAAATTGAAATATGAAAATGGTTTTGAGCATCAGAAGGTTTTCTGCAAGAAGCCTTACCTCTAAGAATGAGAGGCATTTTCTTACGATGGCCTTTAAAAACTTATAGTCTTGCCTCCATTTAAAAGATAAGACATTATTTTGAGTCAGAAAATGTTTGCCTTCATAATGCCAATACAAGCCATATTTTGTATACTTCGTCGTTGTCAAACCAATATCTGCTATGCGAAAAAGTATAAGTTTGAGATATTTTTATTTGACAATATTCTGGCTGAGGTTCATGGCATGTTTTATTTTAGCGAACACAGTTCACTGTATAATGCTTAGTCATATAACAGTCTTTATACGAAAATCTGGTTAATAAACTAGTCAAAATATAGATATCTCCAAAATATTCTCATAGCAGATATTGGATTGACAACTACACGATATGCGAGATGTTCTCGATTCCTGTAGGTCCATATTTTAAGAGAAGCTTGAGTACACACAAATAATGTTTGTATCTCTTTGCATATTAAGTGGGAAGTACTCACTTATGCCTAACTGAGAGATGCTAATGAGTTCTATTGAAGTCTCAGTTATTTATTGCTTCCTTTCAAAAGGTTTGAAAATAAAGTTACCTCAATTTTCATCTCAGTGTAACTATTATAGCAGGACTGTGTGTGAATTGACAATATAAAGTCTCATTTTTATCCTGGTTCAATAGTCTATATACTTCAAGATTGTAAAGGGTGTTTTTTAGAGGTATAGAACTTTAAATTGCAATAAAACGATGTATTATTCGATTGACATGAATTTTATTTTATTCGGAAGAAAATCCTGTGGCATTACATTTTAAATATGATTTCTGGCATATGACTGCGCGGCTGGCTCGGGTGTAAATCCAATCTAAGTATATTAAATTTTGTCCAATTTTCGATGACTTTTTATTACAACATTTGTGGCCGTATATCGGCAATAACACGGCGAATGTTGTCTTCCAAATGGTCATTATAGCGTTTGCGTGAGCTTATCCGTCAAAACATAGACCAATGACTTTACATAGCCCCACAGAAAATAGTCTAGCGGTGTTAAATCACAAGATTTTGGAGGCCAATTCACAGGTCCAAAACGTGAAATGAGGCGGTCACCAAACGTGTCTTTCAATAAATCGATTGTGGCACGAGCTGTGTGACCAGTTACGCCGTCTTGTTGGAACCACAGCTCCTGGACATCATGATTGTTCAATTCAGGAATGAAAAAGTTAGTAATCATGGCTCTATACCGATCACCATTGACTGTAACGTTGTGGCCTTCATCGTTTTTGAAGGTCAAGTACGTGACACTGATACATCAAACGTATACTGGCCATTCGACTCTTCGCAATTTTTAAAAAAATAAAAAACTTGATATAATAGCTGAACTGTAAAGAGTAAAACACGAAAAAGGGAAACCAGGATTTTTTAGATAAATTCTTAATTGTAAATAACAATGAACCAGCCCATAAAGCGCACCAAACATGGACCAATGATTCCACCAGCCCATAAAGCGCACCAAACAGTCAGTTTTTCTGGATGTAACGGTGTTTCGACATACACTTGTGGATTAGCTTCACTCCAAATGTGGCAGTTTTGTTTGTTGACGTAGCCATTCAACCAGAAGTGCGCTTCATCGTTAAACAAAATTCGCTTATGAAAATCGGAACAACGGCAATCTCGTTTTGGGCCCATTCGACGAATCTACGCCTTGATTGATGATCGTTTTGATGAATTGCAAAGCCAAACTGAGAATAAATCACTTGACTGCTGTTAAATCGGTCACCATCTTGGAAAGTAATGCCAACTTAAACTTCTATACCTGGAAAAAAAACACTCTTTATATCTCCAATCAAATTACAAATTGGGGAATTTTAGACCTGCTACATCACATCATCTAAATGTAGTTTAGATGATGTGATGTAAACCAAACAGTCAGTTTTTTTATGGATGTAACGGTGTTTCGACATGTCAGCGGCAGTTTTTTTGTTGACGTAAATGTTAAATCACACACACACACACACATCCTAACATCTGCAATTTCAACGAGTCTGTATAGCCACCAAACAATCAATCCACTCGCTTAAGGAATGGATGCCTTATCTAGACTAGCTGTAGAAAAGTCTTAAAAAGAGAAATAACATACAAATTGCTGGAAGAGACAAGATACTACAAAATACTAAAAGTTTATTCCAATAAATTTCGAGCCATACCAATTTCTCGTATACTTATATAAAAATTAGAAAAATAGTAGGGTACCATCGCATTCGCATTCAGGTATCTTTCTTCACTCCTGACTGTAAGACGCCCGTTATACAAGGTGTTACAGAATTCGACAAACAAATTAAGAGGGGTAATAGTAGTGTAACTACTTCCCATCTCTCTGGGATAAAATATTTATTTCACTGTAAGAAAATCATGAACAATATTTTATTACAATTGATTAGCAAGGAGTCCACAGATTTAGAGTCTCTTTCACTGTAATATCTTATATTGCTCGTACAATCACTTTTAAATAAAGTGATCCTTTAGAGAAATGTCCTACACACACACACATAGGATCTGTCAAAGGGGTCCACAGTTCTTATTTTATTCTCGGTAATTCAACACCGAGTTTGGGTGATCTCGCTGGTTCTATAACCGCCATGCGGTTGCTGATTCAAAACTTCCTCGTTCGAAGTCCACCTTAATTCGCGGACTCCCAGGAATAACTGACTCGCAAATCTATCACTACAAGAGACCTCTTATCAGATTATCTCTAGTCAAAATCTGATCCTGTACTCCCTCGCTATTTCCTTTTTAAACATATCGTTACTCACGGTCACTCACCGCCTATCCCCTTTGATCTGTTGTCCGTCGGCCGCATATAGCGGGAGTCTGTCTGGGCTCACAGTCTGAGTCCAGTCCTGCTGACACGCAGTCGCGCCAGTTCATGAAAACTCGAAAAGCACATTGTTCCGTGTCTCTTTTAACTTTCCGACTGACATGTGAAAAATAGTCAGAATTTCTGACCAACCATTTGCAAAACCTTTCCCCACCAATTATGGAAACAAATGGAATTTTCCCACTTATCGGTGTCTCCTCTTAGTAATTAGGGGAAAGAGAATGGGTACATTACAGTAGGCAGCATGAGGATAGCAAATCACCATGGAATATGGGGTCGCAAACCACTTTTGGTTGGTGAAATTCATGATATTAGCCCAGTGCTTCTCTCAAACTTTCAATATTGGCACCCCCCTTTTTCAATCACAATTTTTATCGCCCCCCCTTATACATTAATAATGTACTGAATACAATAATAATGTTCTTTGACGCTAAAGCAATAATCTTCATTTTAAACCGTACAAATTCATGACATAAGTATTAAATTTTGTATATGTTACTTTTAAGCAAAAAAAAAAATTAAGTAATAAGATAATTATGTTGTTTTTCCTTTCTCTAATTTTTTAATTGGAACATATTGCAAAATGCGGTGGCTGCTTAGAAGACAAAATATAGATATCTGCTAAAAATAGAAAAAGAACTCAGAGGGACATTTTCTAATCATAAGCATTCCTTATAAAAACCTTTGCTTTGCAAAACAAGCCCAATGAAGTCATTAATACTTATTAAACTTGTTCTTAATTTAGTATTAATGAATTAGTTATAAAATACTCTGTGCAGCACTGATACATTAAAAATATACCGGCTGAAGTGCCCACTCTTTGCACGAGTTCATTTATAAGAAAATAAAATATTATTGATATAATAGCTGAATTGTAAGGAGAGTGTAAAGCCAATTGCGCGAGAATGTTTACAAAATGTAAAATGATTTTTTTAAATGATTGCTCAAATTATAATTAGTTTTAAGCGAACTGCAATTTTAAGCCTAGCAGAATTAGCATTTAGAATTGATGTTGAATAATGAATAATAATATAAAATTCCTATGAAGAATAATAGTATTATATTTAATATTTAAAGCGAAAAGACTTCAACATGTTTTAACCCTGGAGCAGGCACACACTCGACACTAATGGTCGAGCGGGGTTACTGAATCTCCCCAATCCTTTTTTTTAATAATTATTTTTGTAGTTCACAATAAAAATCGTAATTCCTGTGAATAATTTAATTAAGAGAAAATAGACTCACCCACTTTCATGGATACAGAAATATTTCGGAAAAAAAGTCATCACACTGGGAACTCAGTCAACAAGTTTCTTAAGATTGTAAAAAACCTTTTTAACTCCTAAAAAGAGGACGATATGTGACAAATATATTTTAGTTCACGTTAAGACTGTCAAACAGGAGGATAGTGTCAGGGCCATTGACAACAATTAAACAGTTTTGCCAGAATTGCCAATTTCGTGCACTCTGTGTTCGGCGTGACCACTCGCGGACTAAAAGTGTATTTATTACAATATAAATGTTCTAAAAAATTACGTAAAATGTTTTTCATTATGCTTTATATGTTTGGAAATACTCATAAAAATAAGTCTTGGGCTAAAAATCCTTCAAAGTGCTCTCTGCTTTTCCAAAAGTTATAAAATTATTTTGCAAGAAAAAAAGCGCAGCAGAAATAGTTTATTTACAACTTCCCTAAATTAAAAAAACAAATACATAAGAGCAGGGACGTAACTAACTGTACAAGTAAGTTCGGAGGTCAAACCGCAGCAAATACATTCTTCTGTCTACAGCTGATGGCAATAATATAACAGTGATGAATTTTTTATCTTCCGAAATTTCTTTTGATTATGGATTTGGGTTTTGTTATTTCTCTGAAAGAGTAGCATTTTAGCTTTGAAAAGAAAACGTAATAAAAAAAATATCTCATTATGGGATTACAGCAAATCAAATCAAATGTTTTTTTTTATTTGGTTATAGTATCAAAGATAGCTAATGAGGTTTTGAAGTAGAAGCTTTTATTTTTGATGACGTAATATCGCAGATGATATATGTAAACTATATCAGTGTAAATGTGTATTTTTTATGTAAGAAAGTATTTTGTTTTACTTCATTCCAGTAAATAATTTTTTTAATCTTTTATTTTCGATATGCTCCCACCCCCTTGTGGGTTTTTCACGCCCCACAGTTTGAGAAACACTGTTAGCCATTGGTAGGACGATAATCTAGAAGAGGGCAGTGGCCAGACAACTGTGGCAATTTGGTGTTACATGGTAGTATTGAAGAAATTTGCATGTATTGCTAATTTCTCACTTCGTTCGGAGTTGCTGCAGGAAATGCAGGCTACTGCCTACGAGAACATTTGTTCCATGCATGATGGTGCACCAACAGATTTTTCAATTGTGGTACGTAACCACCTTTATGGTACATATCCTGGGAGGATTAAAAACGGTGGACATGTATTTGGCCTCCATACTTCCCGAACCTCAATACCTTGGATTTCTTCTTTTGGGGACTCTTGAATGAGCTTGTGTGTGAGATGCTGGTGATTACAGTGGAGGATTTGATGATACGGATTGTCGTTATTTCAGATGATATCACCATCACACCGGATTTGTTTGTCAGCCGTAATCAGGTGTTTTGTGAAATCCATGGATGCTTAGACGTCGAGTTATGAATTTATCGTATTTTAAAGATTTTTTATGTCTAATTAATGTATTTCTTATATTTTTATTCCTTCCTTTCGTTCCACTTCAGCATCACATCCTTCATAACTTATTTTGCAAATTACTCCGACCGAATGTGATTTGCGATTTCTTGTTCTTTGATTTGCCATCCCCTTGCTATTTACTATGACCCTTGTGAATTCGTGTACTGAATGAATTCGGAAATATCCTGTATAGATTTAGAGATTTTTGATTGAAACTAATTGGGGATATTTTACAGCCAATAAACATTATAAAAACTTAACTGTTTCACTTTCTCAGTATATCATCCACTAGCCACTTCCGTTTGTGATTGGCGAGCTTCAAGTCTGTCAACGTCTATCCATCTCAAGGAATCATCTAAACGATTATGAGCAGTCTTTCTCACCGCAAACAGACTAACTTGTTTGTTTCCAACATTCACAAAACTTTAGGCAAAACTCTCATATTGTTTGAACAGTAGGAATCAAATAGTTCTGCAAAAGCTAACATTTTACATGTTTTTCTAAACTGAAGATTTATATTGTACTAACCGTTCTTCTCAAAGTATATAAAATATACACATTCAATCAGTTTTACTGGCGGCATATTAAAATTATGACAAAAAAAAACTCATATTTGCGACGTACTTTCTGCATCGGTATGATGTAAAGTACTTTCAAGTTATTAATGCAGTATGAAATATAAACAAGTAATATAAAAAAAATTAGTCAATTCCTACTTAGATCAACAAAGAAAACTTTTATTTTACCTACTTTTTATTAAATAGTTACAATTAATATAAATATGTATATACATAGGACAGAATCACATTATTAATTAATTTTTATTAATTATCATTTAAGTATCGTTTCTCATCCAAAACAATCGTGTATATAAATTTCAGTTCAACTGAATACTTTAAAACATGAGAAAAAAAACCTTTTCAAGTTTTGACACAAGTCGCCAAAAAGGTCACTAAGTCACTAAAAGTGATGCCAACTTGAATGTATTTGTAATTATTTCAATAATTAGTTTTAATCAATTAATTTTTATTAATTATAATTAAATTACTGTATTGTCATCCAAAATAATCCTGTATATAAAATTTCAGCTCAATTGAGCGATGTAAAATGTATTTTATTAACGGTTGAAAATTCCACCAAGATGAATAAATAAATAAATAGATAGAGAGTGTGAGCTTATAGCAGGAATTAAAAAAGGGGACTTTTTTAAGCATTTTTATATAGTCATTTTGACTTCTCTTTGGGTTCTTCATTGATTAGAAGTTTTAGTTCTCTCTCTCTCTCTTTTTTAATATTTAAATGTAACCTTAACTTTGTTTTGAGGCTTATTCTAACATTATTAAACGTTCTAAATACATTAGTGTCCTAAGAATTCAAACTAATATGAACCGAAGGGTATCAAGTTGGCGAAAATGCCGGGTTATTGAGAATGGGATTAAAAAACCATAAGTACGAGTGTTCCCTCTGAAAATATAGTTCTGTACATGTGCATGTATTACTTGTTTGAGAATGCAACAGAAAATAAACTGTCCAAATACACTTAAACAAAGGGAGCTTACATACTTCATTAAGGCACAGCATTTACTAGACAAAAATTAAGTAATACATAGCATATAATAATTTACTGGCTCAGACACACCTCAAAAAAATACTTTATGAAGGAAGGTATAAAACTGTCCAAAATGAAAAATAAGTAACAGATTTTACAAAAACTGGTTACTTTTTTTAAAATAAATGTGTAATGTCATGCTGTCTTCCGTACTCTATGGTTTGCTGTTTCATCACGTAGGCGACGAAGTAACAGTAAACTCATTACCAACGCCACTTGTTCAAAATACTAAAAAAGGGTGGTTTCGACAGCCATTAGTTCCTCACTATGTGATACTTTTGGAGTTTGCACGATGTCTTACAATGATTTCTGCATCGGGCATACTGTTTTGATCGGTATGGTCCTTGGACTACTGTTCGGCATCAATTTTATTGGCTTCTGCACCTACAAGAATTCTTTTCAGGAGGTGGAGTAAGTTTATATTTTCTGCATCGTCGTGTTCAACGACCTCATTTCCCTCGTGATCAAGGAATTTTCACCAGGAACAAACTAATGTCAACGACTAATTCGTTCCATGCGTTCGCAAACCAAACAACACACAACATCCAACAGGCTAACGTTCTTTAAGTTCTCAATAAAACCATGACTATCATCATTTGCAGAAAGAAGGGAGGATAGCAGCTTGCGTCTAAATCTTCTCTTTAGACCAGAGGTAGACATTAAGTCTATCGCGACTGACCGGTGGACCGCCAAGATATTTTGAGGTGACAGCTTGAAGATTGGCATTTATTAATCATGTATATATTTAAGACTGGCTGACAGTACGCAGATTAAATCTTATACTGACTATAACTGGGGAAACTATCTTTAGATGAAAGTGTGTTCTTTTTTAATGTATTCTGAATAATTTGATAATAAATGCATCATTTGATATTATATTTTTGGCTATTATTATGCTTGTACCTTTTTTGCTTTTTGCATCAAACGCGGTTTTAAAAGGGTGGGTTTTTTTTATTTTGATTATGTAGATAACTACATATTCCGTATTTAGTATAATAAATATTATAGACCTTTTTTTACCTCCCCACAGTACGCTTCTGGGTGTAACGCGACACCTTGAAAAAAATTACAAGTTATCCATACCCTTGAAAAGTCTGCCCACCCCCCTACTTTAGACTAACCAGAGCTCTTGTTCATTGGCCGGCATAACACTATGATATTGGGTGGTAAAAACATTGCTCGTATATGTCCTTATTTTTTTAACTCTTCAATGTCTACGTACGGACTCCTAGAAAATTTTACCATTTAACCTGCAAGGGAGTACCCGATTTATATCCGGGCTGCCATGTTGTCGAGTACCGCATTTTGTCTATATCATAATGTAGACCCGGGGTGGGCATTACGTCGATCGCGATCGACCAGTGTACCCATAAGATTATTTGGGGTGACCGCCTGAAAATTAACAGTTACTAGTTATATACGGAAATATTCAAGATTGGCTGACAGTACGCAGACTAAGTCTTCCACAGACTATAATTACGAGAACTAAATTTAGATGAAAATGTTTTAATTTTTAATATATTATTAATTGTTTAATAATAAATGCATCATTAGATATATTATTATATTTGTGGCTATTATTATTATGTTTTTATATTGCGTTTTGCTTTAAACGCAGTTTTGAAAAAGTAAGTTTTTTATTTTATTTGCGTAGATAAGTACATGTTTTTGGCAGAGACTGGTTTTCAGACGCCTCCACACTTAGAATAACTTATACAACCTTGGTTCTCCCAGTCTTTGAATATGGATACCAAATCTTTCAAGTAGCATCTCCTACAAACTTGAAAAAACTGGAGAGAGTGCAACTCAGTGCTGCGAGGATTATCACGGGCTTTAGATATAGTTGCCCTACTGACATAGTTCTGTACGAGGCAGACATCCAACCTCTTACTATGAGATTTGAAGTCAACTCATATAGGCATTTTAACAAAATTAAAAGCTTTGGCTCCTTCAATAGAGCACCTCTTCTTTCATTATAAATTGGACAAGTAACCAACGTTTAAAGCGAGACAGCCCACTTAATTACATGTGTAAACATGATTTTATTGATTTCAATGTTGACACATCTACAACTTTTAGCTACATCTCACCTATTGATTCTTTTAATCATGTTGAATTCCAGGAAGAATTATTGACCAGTACTCCCAAGCATAGCAGCCATCCGGAATTACTCAAACAACTGGCACTTTAAGTAATAAATGACATACACGATCAAGCCTTGATTGTTTACACGGTAGTCGTTCGGATACGGGTAGAGCAGGGAATGGTATTTTTAGTAACCCTCCTGGGAACGATGTTAAAATCAGCATCAGGAATTCTGACCACTGTTCCGTCTTTAGATCGGAACTCATTGCTAGTAGTGGTGCTCTCGATAATGCTCTCAACTCTTATAAAGACAGTATCTGTATCGTGACAGGCAGCAGAAGCTCCATCCAATATTTGAAAAATTGGCCAAAATTTATGGAGAGTACTGGTCTAGATATTTTATCTAAAATAGTTTGGTTTGGTCAGAGGAAACAAGTATTTTCTCCAGTGGATTGCATCACATGTGGGTGTGCCTGGGAATGAAGTTGCTGATGAGCTGGCTGGTAGGGAATGTGATCTCCCTAACTCCAGTTCCACTGTCTTAACCCATAAGGAAATTCCTTCCTTCCAAAGAAATAAAAATGAATTTGACTTGGCGAAACCCTCCTGCTCACCACTGGTACGCAGCTAAGAGTCCTGGTCTATCTATACAGTTCAGGAGTTCCAGGGCTCATCAGACGGCCTCGGCGCGCCTTAGAAGCGGTCACCTGCGTAGTATGACTTTTGTGCAGGGGTAAAGTCTTTTTTTACCTGTCCCTGCTCTCTCTTTGCTTCTCCTGCTCATCTTCTGGACTGCTGGGGCATTTCCCTGCGACAGTTGTATGAAGAGCAAGGCCTGGTGTGTGAGACTATTACGCGGAAAGGTCAAATGGACTCGATGAAGGCTTTCCTGCTCCAAGGGGATTGAATCCAACTACAACAACAGTACATGTTTTGTATTTATTATTAAGTTATAATAAATATTGTTGACCTTTTCGTTACCTCACCATGCCTATGACACTGGGCAGTGGAAGCACTCATGAGTTTTTTATAGGGGGAATGGAGAGGTGGTTCAGGGTCGAATGTCTACCATTTTCATATCCTACCTCAATACGCAGCGAAACATATTTTTTTTCATTTTGTGGATCGTTGGGAACAAAGAACAGTGAGAAATAAATTATTAAACAAATAATTAGCATTAATTAATAAAAAAATTATTAATAACAAATACTTAATTAAATTTTACGTACTATATACATGGGAGGATAATCCATCGAAAAAAAATGCATGAGCTTTGGAAGACCCCTGAAGTCTCCCCTCTCTCTCTTTGTGTGCCATTGATACTGAGAGGACTGCAACATCTTAAAAAAAGTAGAAGTAGCCCGTACCATGTAAAAGTCTGCCCACCCATGATGTAGACTCTACTGTACTATGATGTCATTTCTCTGAATGGCATTAAGTGGTCAAGGTAATGGACTCATGTTTGGCGTATCATGAGTTCGAGCTGCGACGTATTGGATACGAAAAGACACAGTCGGGCTAGAGGTATAAATATATAATTTTATTTACAATAACGTACTAAAATAACCATCTTACACTCGGAGCACGTCTCTGCTCTCTGCTTCCAACCGGGACCCTTAAACGGTACTCGCGCATGTTCTTTTCTAAAGGAGTCCATCTCGGTACGTAGAGGAAATAGATTCTAGGAAATCCTTCTCCCCTACTATCTCAGGCAGTAACACCATCCGCTCTCCATCTCCTACGTCATCATCTGGTGTCAAAATAATAATCGTTACAGAGCCAAATACCGCTGAAGAAACGTCGTGTAGCAGAGCGATCCACGTTAAATCTGTCGAGGCTCAAACATCCTCCCATGGTGTGATGTGAAAGTTGGGAAAGGGAGATCCAGCTCAAGTGTCACTAGCGGGGCACTAGACTAGACTTCTTGACACACCGGCCACGAGTTCGTTACCCTGACCATTAAGCTACCTCGGCCAGGTAAGTCGTGAAAGGCCCTCGTGTAGATGAATAAGGCGATATTAATATTTTCTCACTCACTGACTCCCTTGAATGGTATCAAATAAAATTGTATTTTCTGACATTTATCGGCTTGGAGACATATTACATTTAATAAAATTTGCACTCATGTCCATAAATTAAGGATAATTCAGAATCGCACAGAAATTGAACTCTAAAATAAAAATTTCACCTGTAGAATTATCACACACATCTTGAAGAAGAATATGCAAATTACAGGAAACCACCAGATGTCGCGGACAGTACGTCACAATGACGAGTGCGTAAGAGAGAGGTATACAAGGAATGGTGGCAAAGAAGTAAAATTATTCACAAGCGTTTTAAAAGTCTTTCATTGCAATAACCGCATAGTTATGGCACGAAGTAAGCATTTGCATGGTTTTTTACATGGTAGAATTATTGGACGACTGGAATGTGGACGTAACCAGCTGGAAGTATCCGAGGAAATTGGAATCGACCAGAGTGTCATCTCCAGGCTTTGTCAATAATTCCAAGATGATGGTAATGTGAGTAGATGTTACAGCACAGGTCGCCCCCGAGTTACAACGCCGAATGAGGACCGGTATTTGGCAGTTACTGCCAAAAGAAACAGACGTGTGATAACCCCCTTGGGCCACACCTTGAACACCAAGATTAATTTGAGGCAAAGAACCACCAAAAGCCATTTTGAATAATAATATTATTTATTTTTGTTATAATTTCCTCAAAAATCTCTGATAACAAATAATAAATATAATTATGTTACGTCATCTAAAGGGACTTGCCTTTATATTAAATTAAATTACTAAGAATATGATTGGTTACTAATCTAGCTCAACTCAAGTAAGGTTTACCAAAACTAGGAGATCCGATAAACACCCGTATACGAGTTCTTAATTGTCATTAACTTTAACTAAGTATCTCAACCTGACGCTTACTTTAAACGTACGTGAATTATATTTACCGCTGGCATATATCAGCTTTCTGGTACGTCTACCAGCACGACGTCTTCACGAATCTAATCTCTTTCAATCTTCTAGTTTTACTTTTAACGTTGTTGGCTTAATAGCCTACCACAGTGCTCTCAAACTGTGGGGCGCCCCCCTTGGGGGGCGCGGTATTCCTGCGAGAGGGGCGCGAACATATGGAAAATAAAAGGTTTAAAAAAATAATTTTTTGGAATGAAGAAAAACAAAATGATTTCTGACTTAATAAAAAATGCACGTTTACGCTGGTATAATTTATATATATCATCTGGTGATCATCAAAAATAAAACATTCCACTTCAAACGTTCATTAGCTATCTTTGATCCTATAACCAAATAAAAAAAAGGCATTTTGTTTGCTTTACTGTAATTACACGATGAGAGATTTGTTTTATTACGTTTCTTTTAACCCCTAAAATGCTACTTTTGACTATCATATATTTGACTCTAAAACTTACTGGTATGTTTCATTCCAACTGTTTTTCTTTTAGGAAAGTTGTTAATAATATTTTTCTTTTGTTTTTTTTTTTCATGTGAATGAGTGATATGATATATGGATAAGCATATTGAGTAATTTGAAGGATTATTTGGCCTACATACAATGCATAACGGAAAACTTTTTAAGCAATTCTTTTTTAGAACTAATATCCGCATGTTTTATTGAATACTTTTTTAACACGGGATCGGTCGCGCGATCTGCAGTGTCATCTGATGTTCACGAAATCGTTAATTCTAGGAAATCTGTTTATTTCTTACCAATGACCTTGACAGAGTATCCTCCAATAAGACTGTCTTAATGGGAACTAAAATTATTTTATCACATTTCGCTTTCTTTTTTGGGGGGGAGTTTCAAACGTTTTTTTACAATTAAGTTACTAGTTTTGATCGAGTTCTCTGTGCGAGCACTTTTGTTCAAAAATATTTTCTATTAACATGCTTTATGTCCTTTGTTAAGTGCACGCAGATTTGGAAATTTTCATTAGTTTTATTGGATATTTTTCTCAAAAAATCAAAGAAAAATTTAAAAGTCCTTGAAAGTAGGTAAGTATATTTTCTCTTAATTAAATTATTCCCTGGAATTGGGATTTTTATCGTGTATAATAAAAATAATTATAAAATAAATTATAGTTTAAAAACAAATTAAAAAAACACGCTTTTATAGTGAATCCAACTAAAAATTAAAAAAATAAAAATATATGTTACTTAAAAGTAACATATACAAAATTTAATACTTATCTTGTTAATTTGCACGGTTTATAATTATAATCGTATTGTAGCTTTAGAACCCCCCAAATGCATTATTATTGCATTCAATACATTATTTTTTTCGGGGGGGAGGCGATAAAAATTGTGATTGAAAATAGGGTCGCCAGTAGTTAAAGTTTGGAACCACTGGCCTACCATCATCTCTCTTGCTATCTCGCAACTCTCGACTTAAATACCTTATCTAATTTAAATATCCCAAACTTCTTTTTGGAGTTTATTGGAAATAAACGCGAATTTATATTCCCCAGAAAGACGCCTAAGAAGATTAGTGGAAAGATCCCGTACAGATTCGTCACAGACGGAGCACAGCATCAGACCTGTCTCATCAGATCTCTTCAGCTACCGGTACGACAGTTTCAAGGCAGACCGTGAGTAGTTAAAATATACCGGTTCTGGAACAGTGGTGCAGGTGGTGCCAGGATGTTGAGGCGCATGCAAACAAAAGAGGGTGGAAGTCCCCCCCCGGGTCTGGACCGGGTGGATGGTTTCTGATTGATAAGGGTTTCGGGGCTCTGTACTGATAAGAAATGCACGCTTTTAGCGATAACGAGTTATATTCTGATATAGTTTTAATTAAATGATTATGATTTTTTTAATTACGTCATTGGAAGCAAATTTTAATTGGGATAAAGAGTCAAATTTTTCTGTACATATGATTATTTTTACATAATTCCGTATAAATCTATTTCTGAAAATCATGATATACGGGTTGAATGATTATTTGTTATATTTCAAATTTGATGCTTTGTGCTTGTGATTTCTTAAACAGAGGATTGAAAATTAGGCAAACGAAAGGGAGTAGAAATCCCCCCCCGGGTCTGAACCGGGAGGATGGTACCCCCTCCGCTCTGATAAGGGTTTCGAGGCTTTGTAAATGGGTGTTAGAAATGCATGTTTTTAGAGATAACAAGTTATATTCTTATATAGTTTTAACTAAATGGGTAGAATTCTGATTTTTTTTAAGTACGTCATTGGAAGCAAATTTTAATTAGGATAAAGGGTCAAACTTTTCTGTACATAAAAATATTTGTATATAATTCTGATAAAGTCTATTTCTGAAAATTATGATATACGTGTTGAATTATTGTTTATTACATTTCAAATTTGATACTTTGTGCATAACTAAAATATATTTTTCATTGATTTTGCATGTATTTTTTTTTATAATTCTGAGATAACTTAAAAAATACTATGCTTATATAAAGTAAAAGTTCTGCATATGTTTTTTCGTTTGCAAAGTAGTTTCCTTACATGAAACATCCCTTTCCTATGATAATATATGCGGACCTTGTAATTCTGGTAAAACTTTCTTTGTTAGACGAATCTTAGAAATAAAATTAATTAATTCTTTTCCTCCCAAAATTATTTGGTGTTATGGAATTTATCCAAAATTGTTTGATAAGATGTCTGACATAGAATTTCATGAAGGCATGCCTTTCGATGTAGAAGATATTACTAATGCTTTCGTAATAATAGATGACTTAATGAATGAAGTAGGAGATGACAAAAAAAACTTTCAAACTTGTTCACGAAAGGAAGCCATCATAGAGATATTTCAGTAATATTTATTTTACAAAATATTTTTTGCAATGAAAAACAAATTATAGAATATTTTTTAAATACTTCCTACCTAAGTTGTTTTAAAAATGTTAGAGACAAGCAATAGATCTCTTGTCTAGCAAGACAAATGTATCCATCTCAATCGAAATTTATGATTGGAAAACTATACGAAATACAAATGCTGCAAATTTGACTATCCACTTTGTGAGAGATAGAAAAATAAAACCTTTCGTTCGAATCATTTAATGAATTTTTAATAAGAAAAAAAATTTTCATAGAGTTTTGTTACGAATAAATATCTCAGAACAAAAACATTGTATGTAAAACCTTTGTCATGGATAGAATATTAAGTGTGGTTTGTGTTCTTCAACATTTGTTTTTAATTTTTAGTCTGTTTCCCTTCTTGTTCCTTACACTTAAATATATTAATATGAGTAAAGTAATTAAAAAAGTTGAAAAAATATTGAAAAAAAAGTTGAAAAATATTGAAAAAGATGAAAAATATTGAAATATTTAGAATATTGTTGGTGGACTTGAGTATTTAAGTTAAGAGCAATAGTGATAAAATTTCTTTTTTTCATATTAATCTTAAAATAATAATAACTTTATAAATTTAAATATATGGTAAACTTATAAAAAAATTCAAAGCAAAATCTTATTCATCTTATAATAATAATAATACAAACACAAAATATGAGAACAATATTGTATTTATTCACCTTCTAAAATTTATTCTTACATTATATCTTTTCTTAAAATATTGATACAATCTGAAATCCTTCTGTTTGCTACGAACAAATTCATATAAAATATAATTCATTGAAAAGCCTTTACTGATTTTCAACAAGAAAAATATAAAATAATGACCACATAGAAATAAGGAATATCCCTTGGTTAATCCATTTCTCAATAAATAAAGTCCTTCAGATCTCAACAATTTTTCTTTTATAAAACAATGTGCTAACAGAAAACTTAATTTAATCTTATATTTTTTAAAATGTATTATATGAGAAGCATTGAAATAAGTAACATCATTCAATATGAATAATAAATACATTCGACAGGTATATGCATAAAATGAAGAGGAAAAATTTACATTCTTAAACATGAAAGAATAAGATATATACAGAAATCAATATTTATAAAAGAAACTATTTAATTAAATTCTCATTTATATAAAATATTAGCTTTCATTTATATGGCAGTTACCGAAAGCTAAAGTTGTAATACCATCTTCAAGAATATATCTTATCGAAGGGGCAAAGTGAATTTTTTTTTACTTTTTACAGAATGTATTTGATGTATAGAACTGTTATAATGGGTTTAAACTCTTCACGACTTCTATACTTATTTATGAGGCAATTTTTATAGTCTTCATGAGAAATTTTACTTTTTAAAATAGATCTATGTATCTCTTTTGCTGTATTTTTTTCTAAAGTTAATGTTTTTATGCTGTACATTTTTGCATTGAGACCTACGAACTCAGTTGCTACCATACCATTTAACTCATCTGTCATTTTTCCGAGAACATTATTAGTTAAAGGATTATAAAGAAAATGATTTGGAAGCAAATATATGGGTCATTTCAATAAAAAAGAAGTAAGTTTTCTTTGAATAGATACAAGGTCGTTATTAATTATTTTATAAGCATGAAATGCTGGAGATGCTATGAATTTCTTAGCTCTTTTCTCTCTATTCACTAGATAAATCTTAACTTTTTGCGTAAATTTTTCATTGTTTTACCAAACACGGCATTGTTTAAAAGTTTAAAGAGATCTTTTTCAAAATTGTTGTTTGCTCGTTTTCGATGTTCAGTATTAAAATCTATATAATTTTTTAACCGAGGACTTTGTTTGAATTTTAGAAATTGATGTATTTTTTTTTAATTTTTAAACCTAATTGTACATATAACTTCAAATTTCTATAATGAAGAACATATTTAGTTTTATTTCTTAAGTTAGGAGCCAATTTTTCCACAGACTTCGATTCTAAAATACTGAATTCTTTAGCAATATTTTTAGTATAGGAGGAACATTCAGAGACACTTCAACTTTTTCTGGAGCTAATGGATAGCAGTTATGCAAATCGTGCAATTAATCTGGATATTCTAACTTAAAATATACAACTTATATCCGAATCGTCTGGTACATCCATGAAGTTAACGTATTCATCAGTCCAGGAAAAGTCGTGTGTAGACAAATTTTGCGACATTGCTCAACCATATAGATTGTTTGCATCTAAATATATAATGTAACTACTAGGTAGGCTTGAATCATAGGTTGATAAATACACATTGTTAGCCTTAGCGTAGCGATGACCAATCATCAAACACCTCCGCGAATTCCTTTTTCGATGAATAAAGGCATGTCTATATCAGTTAAAAGCTCCAATCGTACTTTTGTCATTTTATAAGACATGCTTGCCATACCAAACCAGGAATCGTATATGTATTACATGGATCAATTTTGTAGTAATTCTGGCACAGAGTTCTAAAGTTTTCAAATATGTCTGAAAATAATACGTCTACGGTTACACACAAATCACGATAATCTCCCAATGTGCGCATTTGAAACATGTTCCATCTATGGTGAGCATATTCGTAGTCTTCTCTGGATACATTTTTATTTGTTAGACTGTTGAAAAAAGCTGATTGAGGAGGGAGCTGCGTTTCATAAAATTTAGAAAAGGAATCAAAATATTCATATGGATAGCAACCCTTTCTAGTTATAAATTGTGCATTACTTGCAAAATACCTATCCCAAAGATGAAATTTACAAGGCTTTAAAGTTGGGCAAGTTTCTCTAGAGAAGTATTTAAAAATTGAAAAGAGTCAATGAAACGTAATGACCTCAGAGTAAAAAAAAAATTTTCACTATGTCGGGAATGCATTGAAAAAAGAAACCAAAACTTTTAGTTGATTTTTTAAAATCAAAATTCAATTTAATTATGTCAAATGATCCAAATGAAGCACGAGGAAGTACGGAACAACGCTTGAAGGAGTTTTTTTTTTTTGTAAAAATTTAAATAACATTTTGAATCTAAAGGATTTATAACCTATTTCAGCTACCATAAACCTATTGTTTTCTTCTTAGAATACAATTAATTCCCAAATATGATTGTATATTTCGCACAAAAACATTACTTTATGAGTACAGACATATGAATAAATAATTTTATAGGGCGATACTAACAACTCCTGGTTTTTTATTTACTTAACTAACCTCTGAAATAACATTACAAAATTTGAAGTTATCACTTCTAACGTGTGGTCATAAGCACACACACGATCTTTTAACCGAAGTTTTCTGTTTTTACCCTCGATTATCGAATTTCAAGGATAAATACATTTTTACCAATCAAATTTTATTATTTACATTGAATTGTTAAGATATTATAGTGGGAATGCGTTTTAAACATAGCGAAATGTATTAAAAATAAAAACTTTCAGAGAAATATTTAAAAATTAATAGTAAGTAATAGTATAATAAAGAGTATGGTCAAATCTCAGGGATTTGTATTTTAGAGTCAAATAAATATTAGTACAGGTACAATTACCATAAAATTAATTAGCTTCATTAATGTAAGTAAAGATAAATACTAGAAGAGTAAAGTATATAAAACAGATACAAGTAAATAAAAGAAAAATAAATACAAGTAAATTAATACTAACCTGTATTACAAAGGCATAAATGTCGTTTACCATTGGATTTAGTCTCACTTGTTACAAAACTTAAAGATTTTAGACATTTTTCTAAATTTTTCGATATTTCGAATTCTTTTACGATGTTTTCAAATGGTACGATGTTTATATATTTAAGAAAATTGTTTCGGATAACTTTTAAATGTTCCATCTAAGAAAATGGTCTTTCTATTTTCCAAAAGGTACAGAGACTCTTCTCCAAATACTAAAATCCTGTTATCTTGATCATTTCGAAAGTCTAAACCAGTGGCCTTCAAACTATATTCCATGGAACCCTGAGGTTCCATGAGGCGTACCCAAGGGTTCCACGAGTCACAATAAAAAAAATCCAAAAGAAACTTATAAATGTATATGAAAAATGTATTCACGTTCTGTATGAAGTTTCTATACCCACAAGAATTTAAAGCTTAACCCTGTCTTTAAGAAATTAAAAGTTTTGTTTAATACACAACAATTTTATTTTGCAATACTTTTTAAACATTTATTATAATTTAATAAAGGATGTAAAATGCTAAAAGAAATCTTTATATGTATTACCTACTGCAATTTTAATATTTTATTTTTTGCTATACGGGTTTTTTAAACGTTAGTACAATGTCTTGCAAAACGAAATGCACATTTTTACATTTGTGAGAAAAAACCTACAATAAAAGAGAATGAATAAATTATTGATATATCAACAGATTCGATGTAAAAAATCTAATTGTAAGCAAGAACATCTTTAATTTTCACAAATGTAAAAATTTTTGATGTCAATCGATTTATTGTCCATCCACTTCGATTGACATCAAAATGTTTATAACTGTGTACTAACGATTAAAATATTCATATAATTTGTTTTTCATTGCAAAAAATATTTTGTAAAATAAATATTACTGAAATATCTCTATGATGGCTACCTTTCGTGAACAAGTTTGAAAGTTTTTTTGTCATCTCCTACTTCATTCATTAAGTCATCTATTATTACGAAAGCATTAGTAATATCTTCTACATCAAAGGCATGCCTTTTCTACGTCAGACATCTTATCAAACAATTTTGGATAAATTCCATAACACCAAATAATTTTGGGAGGAAAAGAATTAATTAATTTTATTTCTAAGATTCGTCTAACAAAGAAAGTTTTACCAGAATTACATGGTCCGCATGTATTATCATAGGAAAATGTTTCATGTATATTTGCAAACGAAAAAACATATGCAGAACTTTTACTTTATATAAGCATAGTATTTTTTAAGTTATCTCAAATTATAAAAAAATACATGCAAAATCAATGAAAAATATTTTTAGTTATACACAAAGTATCAAATTTGAAATGTAATAAACAATAATTCAACACGTATATCATAATTTTCAGAAATAGACTTTATCAGAATTATATACAAATATTTTTATGTACAGAAAAGTTTGACCCTTTATCCTAATTAAAATTTGCTTCCAATGGCGTACTTAAAAAAAATCAGAATTCTACCCATTTAGTTAAAACTATATAAGAATATAACTTGTTATCTCTAAAAACATGCATTTCTAACACCCATTTACAGAGTCCCGAAACCCTTATCAGAGCGGAGGGGGTACCATCCTCCCGGTTCAGACCCGGGGGGGATTTCCACTCCCTTTCGTTTGCCTAATTTTAAATCCTCTGTTTAAGAAATCACAAGTACAAAGCATCAAATTTGAAATATAACAAATACTCATTCAACACGTATATCATGATTTTCCGAAACAGATTTATACGGAATTATATAAAAATAATCATATGTACAGAAAAATTTGACTCTTTATCCCAATTAAAATTTGCTTCCAATGACGTAATTAAAAAAATCATAATCATTTAATTAAAACTATATCAGAATATAACTCGTTATCGCTAAAAGCGTGCATTTCTTATCAGTACAGAGCCCCGAAACCCTTATCAATCACAAACCATCCCCCCCTTCAGACCGGGGGGGGGCTTCCACCCTCTTTTGTTTACATGCGCCTCAACCTCCTGGCACCACTGTTCCAGAACCGGTATATTTTTTAACTACTACCGTGTACAGACGCTTAGGGCACATTGGTCTATATGCTCGTAGGCCTGTCAGATGTGTTCCACTTACCACCACTCACTTTCACCTGCGATTAACCTGGAGTAAAGAGCATGCATTGTGGACACCACAACAGTGGTCTTGTGTGATGTTTTTCGACCAGTCCAGGTTTAGTTTGCAGTCTGATTCTCGACAGACTTTAATATGGAAGAGCGCCAGGTACCCGTTACCACCAAGAGAACACCATTGAACGACACCGTTACGTTGGTGCAGGATGGCTCGTTTGGGGAGGAATTATTCTTCGTTCCAGAACTGATCTGCATGTTCAGAGTGTAACGATGAAAAGCCACATCTATCGGGATGTCATTTTGGAACAACATGTACATTTGTTTCGGGGCGCCATGGGTGCTGAATTTCTGTTTATAGATAACAGCGCCCGTCCTCACCGTGCAATTATTGTAGATGAATACCTTCAAACGGAGGATATCCCCCGTATGGATTGGCCAGCATACTCACCGGACTTGAATCCAATAGAGCATGTGTGGGATATGCTTTGTCGACGAATTGCAGCCCGTCAACCCCCTCCCCTGTCTACCAGAACTTCGGAGGGCATTGCTGGATGAGTGGTGTAATATTTCCCAAGACCAGATTGATAATTTAATACTCAGCATGCCTAGGCGTTGTAAGGCCTGTATTGCATAGTCCGGGAGGCATACTCCGTATTAACCATCATACTAACCATGTTATACTGTTTTGTTGTAAATAGGTTCTTTTTTGAAATTTGCTCCAGGGAGTAAAAATCGCAATTTTATTAATTATGTGAAATATATAGCATCTTTTTTGTTCTTTACATTTTGTTTAATAAATAGACTTTACAAATAAGTCGAATTTGTTTTGCTTCTGTCTCTTTCTTTGCCTGAACTTCATTATCCTTTATTTATGGACATGAGTGTATATTCTTCACTTGTAGGTTTTGAAAGGAAATAGAAATAAAGAATTAGAGTTTATAAAAGAAAATATCTGTTTTCAAACTCAGCGAAAATCAAGTATAAAGGGAAGAAAATGTAGTATACACAGTATTATGTTACAATAACTGCGAAAAGACATATATCTCATCTGATGTTGCTGAAATAGATTTAACCTACGAAGGAAATACAGATACTTCACGATCCGTTATAAAGAATTGTATAATATAAAATGCTTCAAAAACTGTACTGTTTTTAAAATGTTTTATATCGTTAAGAGTTTTTTTCATATTTTTACTGTCTTTTATCTTGTCTCATCGCTCGACAAATATTTTTCGTAATTTAGTGATTTTTCTCTGAAGATTTGGATGACAAACATGGCTTGTGCCTATGAAATTAGTTAAATCCTTGTGTGTTCACAGTGACATTTATATCAAAGCGACAGCTAAAAATTTGTTTTTCGTCACGGATCTATATTTTGGAAAATCAGACCAGGAAATTCAATATCTAAACAGCGACGATATCTTACCCCTTTGAATTTGATATCACAACAAAAATTTCATCAATAGTTGAATATAATGCATAGCATCTTAGAAGTAAAGGATGTTTTTTTTAGAGGTATATAACTTTAAATTGCAATAAAACAACGATGATGTATAATTCGATTGACATGAATTTTTTTTATTCGAAAGATAATCTTGTGGCATTACATTTAAATATGACTTCTGGCATATGACTGCCACGGCTGGCTCGGATGTAGTCCAATCTGGACGTCCAATTTTCGATGACTTTTTCCAACATTTGTAGCCGTATATCGGCAATAACACGGCGAATGTTGTCTTTCAAATGGTCAAGCGTTTGTGGCTTATCCGCATAGACCAGTGACTTTACATAGCCCCACAGAAAATAGTCTAGCGGTGTTAAATCACAAGATCTTGGAGGCCAATTCACAGGTTCAAAACGTGAAATAAGGCGGTCACCAAACGTGTCTTTCAATAAATCGATTGTGGCACGATCTGTGTGACATGTTGCGCCGTGTTGTTGGAACCACAGCTCCTGGACATCATGATTGTTCAATTACAGGAATGAAAAAGTTAGTAATCATTGCTCTATACCGATCTCCATTGACTGTAACGTTGTGGCCTTCATCGTTTTTGAAGAAGGATTCCACCAGCCCATAAAGCGCACCAAACAGTCAGTTTTTCTGGATGTAACGGTGTTTCGACATACACTTGTGGATTAGCTTCACTCCAAATGCGGCAGTTTTGTTTGTTGACGTAGCCATTCAACCAGAAGTGCGCTTCATCGCTAAACAAAATTCGCTTATGAAAATCGGGAACAACGGCAATCTCGTTTTGGGCCTATTCGACGAATCTACGCCTTGCTTGATGATCGTTTTGATGCATTGCCAAACCAAACTAGGAATAAATCACTTGACAACTGTTAAATCGGTCGCCATCTTGGAAAGTAATGCCAACTGAAACTTCTATACCTGGAAAAAAAACACTCTTTATATCAGTCGAGGAAAATCAGAGATAACTAAGCCACATAGTATACCTAACTCCTTACGTATGATATCATTCGAAGTGAAAACTTTTAGAATAGCAGAATATATTCTCTAACGCAGCGTTTCTCAAACTATTGGACGTGCCCCCTTAAGAGGGCGTGAAAACTCTATGAGGGGGGGAACGAGCATAATGAAAAGACGAAAAAAAAAGATTTTTTAAGAAAATTATTAATTTATGAAAAGTAAGCAAACAAAATACATTCTGACATAATAAAAATAAAATACCCATTTACATTCATATAATACACTTATAAATGTATCAGTTCTGCACAATGTATTTTATAATTAAATATAGTTTAGCAATACACTAAGTTAAGAACAAGTTTTAAAAAAATTACCAGTGATCCTATAGGTATTTTCATATAAAAAGTGATATTTAAAAATTATATAATATTTATCCTTATGGTTTGTACGGTTTATAATTAATCCCTTAAGTGCCAGTTAGTTACGCAAATCCCTGTCCAATGTCGCCGTTTTCCACGTAGGGGCACGTATGTGATGGTATGGGGAGGGAGAGAAAAGGAATCGATAAGTAAATCCTATGAAATAAGTAAATTCTCCTTTAGCACTGTATAAGCCCTTTTATTGCATTTCAAAGCTTTCAGAACAATTTTATGCCTAACAGTGCACAGAAAAGATGGTACTTTAGAAAGACGTATGTATACGTCCGGGGCAATTATCGTTTTGGCTAGCGAGGTGTTTATATACGTCTATGCCACGCAAGAGTTTGAAGTCGTGTTGTAGATTTACTGTCAAAGTAGTGATGGGAGGCGCGGATTATTCGGGAATATTCAACAGAACTTCAAAATTTCGAACTCAGTTTGGTGGAATTCGTTTTCTTTTCCCATCACTGAGGGGTTGAATTCCTCGGCAAGGGTGTGCCGAGAAGGCTCCACGCCTGGGGGGTGTCACTGGACCCATAAATTGCGGGGTGCGTCATCAGATTTCCCGCGCTTCCGAAAGTGCAATGAACCTCGTGCGGTAACTCTGCGCTGGTTCTGGACCAATCAGAGGCAATTAAGTGGACAAGGCAAATAGTCCGCTGTAGGATTTTCGTGTGAAAAGGACGTCAAATAAAACGGGACGCACCCCGATTTGGAGACAGAGAGACACAGACTGAGCAGATCCCAGACCTTGAGATTCGAATCCTCCGCGGGACTCCAGGCGTCCACCATGTCCATCCTCCTTCCCCACTTCATCTCTCTCTCAAGCTAAGTTAAATTTTAATCTTGTTGTGAAGTAAATTCATAGTTACTTAAATATGTTATTCAATAAAATTAATTGTTACCACTATACGATCGGACTGTTCATTTAGTGTAATGTTAATTGGTCAATAGAACTTAACTAATTTTAACTTAAGTCATGATGCGATGTTAACTCAAGAATCTGGGTGTAGAACAGATAAATTAAATGAACAAACTTGGGCATCGCATTAGTAGTTTATTATTGAATTCAATGCATTGTTATTGCATGGAGGGGTGAGGCGATGAAAATTATCACTGAATATTGGGCCGCTAATATTCAGAGTTTGAGAAGCACTGATTTATCGGCCTTTTCTTAATGCAAAGTGGCTTTTAGCAAAACCCCAAATTCACTTAGTAGCAGGCACTTACTGTACCAATGCGGCAATTGCAACCTCAATGATCCTATGAACTTTTCGGGAAGAAATGTACTACCTTTCCTAAAATTTCGAGATAACCAGGACATATACAGAGTTACTTCGTTATCAATATGGACTATTAAAAAAGTCCTCACTGATCCTTTTTATTGAGGATGAGTGAGGAAATGCAGAGATTTAATTCTGGTCAAACGTTCAAAACAATAACTACGTCAATTTTGGTTATGGTATAACTTTGCTAAGGATTTTTATTTTGAGTTTGACCTCTGGCTGGAACATCTATGTAAATAACGCTGCGATGTGATTTTTGGGTGGGCTGCCTTGCCGTCTTCAGTTGGACTCTACGCAATGAGATGATCACGTGGTGGTACATGGTGATTTTTTTCGGCTCACGATATGTGCGATTTTCCTTGTCTATCAGACGGATATTCCTATATTTTTTCGTGTTTGGTATTATTATTTTTAATTACTTTTACATGAATATAAATAAATTTTAATCAGTTTTTATAAAAATACTAATCACACTTCTAGTGATAAAAATGTATTGTTGTTCTTGATTTAACCCCACAACATCTTATTTGAGCCATACTCCATTTCATGAGCTATAAGAACATTTAAAACAGTCCTTAAGGTAATAAAATTCGAAAAAATGTACGGACCCGTGTGTCAGACGGAAGTTTCTCAGTGCGGTAAGGAAATTCATGTCCAGTGGCTAAAGAGTTAATATAATAATAATAAATATTATTTATGTTGCAATCACTAGAATCCAAATTGATTAAATTTGGGGCAAAATAAAAAAGGATAATTTGCTAGTGTACTCATAGTGACTAGCTGATGCCTGCTGTTGCTTTCGTACCGTCACACCAGTGTCCAGATTTCACCACACACCTTTAGCATAAAGGAACAAATGCACTTTTAATGTGCCAGTAATCAATATTTATGTAAGTGTGCTGTATAAGCTAAAGGTGAAGGTTGCAGCTCTGATTTATTCTCTGTAACTAAAAATTGCATCCATCGCTATTTTATTCAGTATTGCTCCAAGAATTGATGAATTTGGTTTCCTGTCCTATTGTCTGACCCCGGTTCAAAAATACGAGTTCCATCGACATCATACATTTTGTTTTTCACTTCCTACTATTAGCTCACGCTCTCTATATAGTTATTTATTTATCTTGGTGGAACTTACAGTCACACACATTAATAAAATAAATTTTAAAGCGCTCAATTGAGCTGAAATTTTATACACGTGATTATTTTGGATGACAATACAGTAATTTAATTATAATTCCTACAAATTAGTTGATTAAAACTAATTATTCAAAGAATTACAAATACAGCCACAATTGCCATCATTTTTGGCAACTTCTGTCAAAACTTGAAAAGGTTTTTTTCTCATATTTTAAAGCGCTCATTTGACCTGAAATTTTCTATACACTATTGTTTTGTGCAAAAATGCGATAATTTAATTATAATTAATTAAAAATAATTGACTGAAACTAATAATTAAAGAATTGCAGACACAGACACGTTGGTTTCATTTTTAGCGACTTGGGTCAAAATTTTAAAAAAAAAAAAATCACGTTTAAAAGCATTAAGTTAAACTGAAATTTTATATACACGATTGCTGTGGATGACAATACGATTGATGATAATTAATAAAAATTAATTACCACCTTATGTTGTGATTCTGTCATATGTATATACATATTTATATTAATTGTAACTATTTAATAAAAAGTAGCTAAAATAAATTTTTTTTCTAAGTAGGAATTGACTTAATTTTTTTTATATTACTTGTTACAGAGTAACTATAATTTCAATCAAATAATGTATTGTTCAATTTTAACGGAGAACCTATCCACAGAAACTACTTGTTTTATTTTTGCTTTGTTTAGTATCCCCTAAGATTTATATCTCTGTTTTTCTTCTAAATGCCGTCTTAGAATACTTTAGAACCTATTTTTCTGCAGTCCTTTTTTATGCGATTTTATTTTTGTGCGACCACATAAAAAAAATTTTCTACAGTATTTCGACGAATTTGCGTGTTATTTGTAAGAATTAATGAAATTTTCGAATATTTTTTTTGTGGTTATTTTTATACGGTTCCTATCAACCGCAGAAAAATAGTTTCAACTGTATTTGAAAAGCAGGTGATCTCTTCTTTCATGGGTCTAAGTAGATTTCCTCTCCTGAACCAACTCACCCGCTTAAGAATGAGTCATCTTATGGGTGGATATATTTAAATATTTTGGCACTACCAAAATTAATTTTTCTCTCCATCCCAGTGCTTCTAAAACTTTCAACATTTGTGACCCAATTTTCAGTAATAATTTTCGTGCACCCCCCATACAATAATAAATTATTGAATGCAATAATAATGTACAAATTACAAGATAAGAATTATATTTTATATATCTTTTAAATAACAGGGTATTATGGTACTTTTTTTTCTGTCTAACTTTTAAACTGGAACAGATTGCAAAATAATTTTTAATTTAATTAAATATATATTTTCTGAATCAGTTTCTAAAATCTAATCTTCCATTTTCAACATCCTACCTTTGTAAAATCAGATTTTCTCTACCGTAGTTACTTTGAAGACAAAATAAAGATCTCAGCTAAATATAGAAAAAAGATTTTGGAATATGAATATCGAACACATTAAACTTTCCTGTTTGAAAAACTACTGTGCAAGATAAGTCTATGGGAGTCGCTATATATATATATATAGTTAATATTAAACTTGTTCTTGATGTAGTATTAATAAAATAATTACCACATACACACAGCGCAGTACTGATACATTTATAAGTATATTATATCAGTGTAAATATGTATATTTTGTTTTTTATATGTTAGAATTTATTCTCTCTCTGTTTTGCTTTATTTTAGTAACTTAACATTTGTTTAAATCAGTGATTCTCAAAGTGGTCTATATTGATACCCAGGGGTCTATGACAACCTGCAAGGGGTCCACGTCACAAATAAATAAATGGGGGTAAATGAGGTGTAAGTGGGGTTCAATGTGTTATTGACTCTCAATAAACTAGATAGTGACTTCAATTTTAAAAGAAAATGTAATCAAGTGGAAACCGAATTTTACTTATTTAGCAGATTTATTTACTAAATTTAATGAGGTTAATTTGACCGTACAATGTAAAAGCATAGTGTTTCTTAAAACAGGAACCATTTTAGCGTTTCTTTCCAGAGTTAAACTAAAGAAGTATAAAACTGGAGGTCCAGAATTTTCTCAAATTAACCATACAATCTGTCAGCACGTTTTAACCAAAGTTCAACATTTAACTGTCATTTATTCAGATTTTGAAACCAGGTTTGAGAATACTTTGACTATGGTAATACCACTGTAGGCAATGAATTTATATGGCCATATTGAAAAAAAAAAATGTCGCATGACAACAGGAACTAATCGTGATGTACTCCAATGAAGATTTTAAAGTTTAGAAACGGATGCCAACAGTTTTGGATTTTAAAAGGCAAACCTGTTATTTGTCCCGAATTATGGAATATTGTGAGTAAGTTTTTAATTACTTTTCCTAGTAAGAAGGAGTTTCAGCGCAGTTGCCAATCTCCAAAACAAAAACAAAAAAAGAAACTGGACACTAAGAACAGAGGAGATTTAAGGTTAAACCTGACAAGAGTGATACTAAATGTTGAAAATTTGTTAATGTAGCACCAGATTCATCCCTCCAATTAAAATCAATTGTGTTGCTTGGTTATTTTATTTAACATTCATTTTATATAATAATTAACTTTTAATTTAATTAATTAACATATGCTTATTAAACTTTTAACACTATACTTCATTAGTTATAAATTTAATTCCTTTAAAGTAGTAATAGTAGTAGTACTAGCCGTCAAAAAGACATTTAAGTTGATAAATTTGCAAAAAAAATTCAATATTAATTAAGCAGGGGTTAAGCTCATATCGAAAAACATGACAAGGGGTCTATGAGACAAAAAGGGTTGGGAACCTCTGGTTTAAGTAATCCTTTATGTTTGACTTTTTGATATGCTCATGTTTCCACGTAGGGTTTTGAAGCCCCCCCAAGGGGCTCGCCCCATAGTTTGAGAAACGCTGCTCTATCTCATTTGCATATTTGTCTAGTAGACAAGCTCTTCTCACATGTCTCATAAGAAAATTGTCTCTTGCTGAATGGACGTCTTTTGAGATCTTATTTCAAGTGTTGATTAACAAAATGAGGGTTTGAGCCCGTGAGTGGTGATGTCTAGCTGTTGGTAAGAATTCTGTTCCTGTCAATATAATGATACACTTTTCGTTACGTAAGATATGGCTTCAAAATTCTCCCTTCCATAATATAACAAGTAATATAAAAAAATTAAGTCAATTCCTACTTTGATCAACAAAGAAAAATTTTATTTTAGACACTTTTTATTAAATAGTTACAATTAATATAAATATGTATATACACATGACAGAATCACAGCATTAATTGGTGATTAATTTTTATTAATTATTAAAGTATCGTATTGTCATCCAAAATAAATCGTGTGTATAAAATTTCAGTTCAACTGAATACATTAAAACGTAAGAGAAAAAAGTATTTTAAAGTTTTGACCCAAGTCACACTAAAAATGAAAACAACGTAGCTGTATCTGTAATTTTTTAAATAATTAGTTTCAGTCAATTAATTTTAACTAATTATGATTAAATTATTATATTTTTACCCAAAACAATAGTGTATAGAAAATATCAGGTGAAATTAGCGCCTTAAAAAGTGAGAAAATACCATTTCAAGTTTTGACACGTGTCGCCAAGAGGATCACCAAAAATGATTCCAACGTGGCTGCATTTCTAATTCTTTGCATAATTAGTTTTAATCAATTAATTTTTATTAATTATAATTAAATTACTGTATTACCATCCAAAATAATCATGTATATAAAATTTCAGCTCAATTGAGCGCTTTAAAATATATTTTATTAAAGATTGAAAATTCCACGAAGATAAATAAATAAATATACAGAGAGTGTGAGCTAATATTAGGAATTGAAAAATTAAGCGATTAAGGGGCCTATTTCAGTGTAAATGTTTGAGATTAAATGAATTGCTAAAATATGTGTTGCTAACCCGAGAGTGGTAAAGTGGAGCACATAGTCAACACAGACTCACGAAATCTTAAACTATGGAGATAATTTTATTTGTTACCAATGATTTTGTCAGTATCCTTCGATACAACAGTCGTCATGGGAACTAAAATGTATTAGTAACATATATATATATATATCCCTCTTTTTTTTCTTTTTTTTTTTTACAATCTTAAGATAGTTGTTTTGACTGAGTTCCCCACACGACCACTTTTGTTCCAAAATATTTTTTTTATGAACAGTCTACATTTTCTGCCTGTGTATTGTACGACTCATTATGGTTTATAAATGTGAATGAACATTATATAAACAAGTAATAAAAAAATAAGCTAGTTCCTACTTAGGTCAACAAAGAAAATTTTCATTTTTAGGTACTTTTTATTAAATAGTTACAATTAATATAAATATGTATACACTTAGGACAGAATCACAATACTAAGTGAAAAAAAGAAATCAATATTCATTTCTATACATGGGTGTCGGATTCCTTCCACACCACGTGGGATTCGAACCCACGACCTTCGCATGAAAATTCCAACGCGCTATCCATTCCGCTAAAGGGACACACACACCTTTGCCAAAAGCCCTCGTGTTGCTGAAAAGTGCGACAATAATATTCACTCATTCATTCGAAGTAAAAGCTGGCTTAGTAGCCCAGTGATCACGGTGCCTAGTTTCGAATCCGGTGTTATTTGTGTCAAGACGGGGTTTGAGTCCAAATGTCTTGAAGATGATGGTATATAGATATTGATGCACTTTAAGTTTATTGAATTCGGAAGTTTGGATTAATTGGAAGCTTCCATAATGTGATGGTTGTTGTCCTCGTTACTTGACAGTAGTCCGAAATTAAGAATAGAGTCACCAATATGCCGCACTTTGTTTCGAAGAGCAAAGTTAATAAGCTATCAATCAATTTAAATACAAGCAATAGATTAAAGAAAACCCATATAGTGTAAACATTTATTAACCGTAACTGAAACTAAAATACCACCTCGGGATTGGTCGCTGACTATAGCCGAAACCTATTTTAACCTCTGCAGTGAGAGGAAACATCAGAATTTTAGTATTTTGTTAAATATTTTCCTTTTTAGTTCGAGTTGAGCGCTTGTTGGGCGTTTACACGTACTTGGTTCCTAACATTTAGATCTGTATACGCACGCTTCAGTCGTATTGGCTTATTTTCTGAAGTATTTACCTTGACAACTTCAAGTTATAGATATGCCAGAACAAAACAAAGTGAGTATTTAAAAATAAGGGTATTGTGGTTTAACTTCATGTATTCTTAATATTTTGCCTCAAATTATTAACTTAAATCTGCTTGAAACTTCATTTACAGGAACAGCAGGATTTTAGGTACAAATTGTTTGGGCTCTCCGGGTTCATTATTTTCCTTTTGATTGGCATTATAGCACTGATATTTGCATTTGATGTCGAAGAACACGTTATGTCGCTATCAATTACCGGTGGAACATCAATCGGTGTTGCTATTCTCTGCTGTGTTTGTGTGAGTATATTGTATTTAGTTTTCCCGATGGATAGTGAAATCTCTGGTGACTAGTGTTTAATAAATCTCGAAATTACATCCGTAATAAACTCTTGGCATTAAATTTAATAAAAGAGCCTAATCTTTTAAAAGGCTGGGTTGTAAAAGGATTTTTTTTAATGCTCCTTTATGACAGATTTGTAATTATCTGCGTACTATCGCAACCACGTCAACTTTCTAGATGACTCGCTAAATTGGCAACCTCAATTTCGAAACCAACTTTCTGAATTGGCAACCATGTGTTTAACTTCATATTTCTCCACTTGCCACCATTCTAAGCACAATCCTTCGTTAACATGGCAAGTTCGAATGCTTATTTGGGATTTGCAGAGTTATTTTTCAATAAGAAATTCCATAAAATATACTATTGACTACTTGCAATTTATTCCGTAACAATTTTCAACGGAGCATTCTTTCTTTGAAACCAAAACTTAACTACGAATCTCGACCATTCTAATCAACAAATTTAACTTGGATGCCCTAACGCTCGTATTCACCGCTAACCTGACCCAGCGATGAAACCTGGAGTTAAATAACCGGCAGTCAACCCCAAGTTAGAACTCCAGTTCACGGCTTTTTCGACCTCCAGTTACTTGACTCTGAGCTTCTTAACTTGGATTTACTGGTCGATTCCCATTGGTCGAAATAAACCCCGTGACTTCCGGCTGGAGCTACAATTTCTATCTTCGCCTCGTGCCAACTTGTTCTTAACCTCGTGTATCGCTAACTGTTTAAAATGATTGCCAACAGAATTTATTTTACGCAGTACAAAAGAGTTGGTGTTGGCTTTGAAGCTGCACTTGCATATAACAGAATTTTCTGGTTTCCAGTTTTTCTAAAAAATCAAATTGAGTAACAGTGGAAACTTTCTGAATGGTATTCATCGTAAACTAAAAATCTATTCAAACTACTTCAAAACTTTCACTAAAACGTGAACACTCGAAAAATCGCTTACTGCGCATGTGCGGTTAAAACTAACCCGGCTGTGACTCTGGGTAAGGATTTTTTAACTTGAACCGGAGTAAAGTTATTAACTTGCGATGGTGAATAACGTTTTGGGCGAACCCCCGGTTTCCTTCCTCTAACCGGCGCTCAGGTTAGCGGTGAATATGGGCGTTAATGTTATAAATGAGTTAACTGTGATATATCTAAAGTTGCATTCAATTTATAAACTCTTGCACTAAAGTGTAAACATTTTTCTCAATAAGATGGGCAAACCAAAGAGATCTTTATTTTGCAATTGTTGCTTTCTGTTCAATGAGAAATTCGTTGCATTCGCATTTCACGATCATGCATAAAACAAGACTGTGAACGTTGCATGACTCCTGCACTGCCATGTTTTAGACAAGTTATTGTATATTCCAATTTAAACTCTCCTAGATGGATGCATCCACGATCGGCCTGACTTTATCGTTGCAATGCTTGTCGATACATGTATTGCCTATCTAAAAAAATTGTACCCTTAAATTGTTTAACGCGTAAAAATCGTCATAAACCTTAATTTTCGTAATAGAAACTGGATTACGAATATTTGACGTTAAATTAACTTTCCTGAATCGGCCCGCTCTAACGTTGTCCACACGGATTCAAATTTTAACACCACGTTTACCCATTAGCAGTCGCACCTGCAGGCATGTAGGGGCCACTCTAGGAACCCATGCTCTTGGCAGAAGATCCGGTCATCAAAACTTAGTCAGAACTTTTCAATTTTACCAAAATGACTTGTACACGAGCACCTCTCTAAATGGTATCAAAATAACATTTTAGTTTGGAGATATAAACCACAATATTGTCTCTTTAGGTTTCATGTGATGAGTCGAAGCGACATTATAGAGTTCCCGAGGAAGAAACGATATCTGAAGAAATTGAACTCGAAGAAATGACTTTAACAAGGAGGGAACACCCTCGAAGATTCGGTACGGGCCTTGGAGTGCTGACAGATTCTAAAGGATCTTCTATATCTGAAGATTATATTGATGAAGAAGTAATAGATCTATTGAAACAGATACAGTCGTCTGAAGCAGCAGCAGAGGCATCGAATGACGAAAATCGTACCATTGTAACTGTTGCAGACATTCATTTTACAAAGGATACCACGGAAGGTCCCTCGGTCGACAGTTCTGATCGAAAGTCGACACATTCTGCCAAGAAGAATTTCCGCTTAAACCAGTTTCCTTTTATTGATATGGGAGATTCTGAAGAAATCCTTCCAGAGGTATGTCTACCTCTTGATTCGGATGACGAAGCAGGTCCAGCTGAAAAAGAAACTTCTGCAAAGGAAGTGTAAGTTAAGTAAACGTCTGGTACGAAGGCTTCACCTACGAACATATTCTATCTTTTTAAACGTGGAAGCTAGTAACTATGTATTGTACTGTATACAAATTGCATGGTATAAAATGCTTCCAAGAATATTTTGTTTTTTAAAATGTATTTATATTGGTAAAAATAAACGTTTCTTGTTTTCTTTTACTTGGGTCTAGTCGGATTTGTTTTCTAAACAAACTCTACTCTCCCTATCAGTTGAAAGGTCTTCAGTTCGCGGAACTTGCATGACTTGAATATTATGACCAAATGCGTATCTTCACTTGTTTCATTAAAAATAATCAAACTTAGTTTTAAGGGCTCGGACGCCACCGGTGATGGATTTCGTATCTTTGAACAACGTGTATTTACATCGGTATCCATGTCGATCTGAATTAAATAGTAGTGCAAACGTGCTGTGTTGGAAATGAAGACTCTACGAAATCAGAACTTAATCTAACTGCTTCATCTAGGCTCTCCCAGACAACGAATATTTCTGAATTTGACCATTCGGTATACACATACTATCCATTACAAAAACGCACATTTTTTTCTGCGCTATTTAAATTTCGTTAAGGAAAATAACTTTTGCTAGATACTTGAAATCAATACTCGTATTAATCCCACAGTGATACATTATAATATTTATCTAATAATTTAAATTATTTTAAGTAACAAAATTTAACTGTTTCTGATGTTTAAAAATTTTCAGTATTGTAATGACACTGGATAAGCAACTATTCTATCAATAGAATACGGACATTCAATGAATGGAAACGTATGGAATAAAATGGAACCCTAATGCATGGTTCGTGAAATACGTCTATATGATATACCATAATGTGACTTATCTATATTCTGTTCTTCATATTAACCTTATCTGTTATATCAAACTTTATCGGAATTTGGGAAAAAATCTTTCACCGAAGTATACGTTTCTGTTGAGGGGAACACAAAGAAAAGAGAATTGGTAGTAAGTCTTATTTCGAATATAGGATTGGGTATTAAGGTCGTTGTGTTAAAAAATGCTTCTTATTAATATAGATGGTGTAAGAGAACGAACACTGCTAGAAAAACCTGCGTTCACGTACTACTGTTGACATAAACCACTAAGAAAATTAACTTGAATATTTTTTTTTAAGTTTATTTCCGTTATTGGGGATAAAAAAGTAAATTCAGTTTCCTTTCATAGATTTTAAAATTAAAAACGAGTTTGTAGCAATACTAATAAAAATAGACTACATTCACAGCTTTAGTAGTAACTATAAAAATTGTTTAAAGTGTAATGAGCTATTTAATAGCTAGTTGGATAACTCCGTCTTTTGAGAACGCCTTGAAAACGTTTTGACATTAAATTAAAAAGCACTTATTTTCTCCCTTTTATCCTTGAACACTTTTTGGTATATATTTGCTAGATATATTGTGTTGACAAATCCTACGCTCCAACAAATAACATAAATGATTTAAGTATTCGGATCAAGTGACTGCGGAGGCGTGTGCAGTTCATTTGGGACATTATGCCAGAGCTCCATAAATTTAGCGGTATGCCAAGAATCTTTGTGTTGGAAACGAAATGACCGTACTACGTCGAGTTTGGTGGCACTTTCTTTTAAATTGTTTCTTGGGACATCAAGGTAGTCGCATTTGATTCGATATACTGCAACTTGCACACCATTGCTTGCTATGCACCCCTACACCATGGCTCCACCTCCGTGCTTCACCGTTGGTATTAAATGCTCTTTTTGAAGCGTTGTGCAAGCTTTTCTCCACACCAATTTATAACCTTTTATGACGAAGGGGCAAACTTTCTTCTCATCGGAGAATATCGCAGGCCTACAGAACTCCGAAGGCTTATGTATTATGCTCATTTGCAAAAGGTATCCATTTAAGCCGGTTGGTCACTGAAATGCGAGGCTTTCTGCAAGCCACTCGATTACGATATGCGGCCCTTTTTAAGATTTTTCTTGCAGTATCTTCACAATGTTTTGGTTAAACTTGTGAATATCTGTTGCTATTTGGGTTGCAGTCAAATGCGGATTTCTTTCACCAAGGATATTCTTCGTTTTTCTTTGAATGGGAGTTTAGATGAACGACTTGAACGAGGTTTGGATGTGTAAGATTCTGTAGATTTAAAGTTATAAATAACACGCTATATAGATTATTGCCATCCGACGGATTTTATCTATATCTCAGACTTTTTAATTTCCATATTTTCATGATTTTACGCTCACCGATTCTAATTTCCTTCCTTTTATTTTTCATGTCCTTGAATTGCTCTATATCTCACAAAAACGTAAATTGTCTCAACTTTCTTAAGCTACTCGTATTTTATTTGATAACTGAATGCAAAAACTCTTGTCATATAACGCCTGTTGATAAAAATTCTAGGAATCAAGAATATTCAAATAATGAATACACAGTTTTCATGCCTACTATTTGTGTGCTTTGCTACAAAACTCCCGTTATCTTACGTAGTTTTAATTCAAAATTAATGAATATTTGCATGCTCAATATTTAAATAATAAACAAGTTCCTGAAATTTTGTTAGAAGAAAAATTATATTTCTATTAAATTTTACCTTTTCTGTATGATTTGTTATGGGTGAATGCAGACTTTTCTAGCAAGTGTATGTAGAATGAAAAGTAGTTCGGATGCAATCGCAGTTATATCGTGACATGATGATAGGTGATCTGCCGTGAAGAAACTCGAAGCAAGCGTTGCTTTTAAATTGTGGGTTGTTTCTAATCGGAGATGGTATATCCAACTTGCGTAGTTTCCATGGAGCCAAAGATTTCAAAGAATAAAATCCTGTGAACAGTGAAGTCCAAACATATTAAATTATTTGAGTGGGAAAGAGAATGATCTGCTTTGCATCAATGATACTTAGTCAAGAACCTTCGTTCACATTGAAACTAATGTGGCCGTTCAAAATGCATGAACAATACTTTGTTTCTCGTGATATTGAATTGGCGTGATCAAAGTGATTTTTGTATCAAAATACCATAGGTTAACACGCGATTCTCTCTAAAATGAGCTGAATTTCGTCTCTTTGAGATTTGTCAAATTGCCAGCAGAAGCAATCTCGGTAAAGGTATCGGTTGTTTCATCATTCAGTCCTACGTGGAAGTTTAACCATTAAGAGTGTATTGAGTGCCTTGAAGAAAGTATGTGGTAGAGATATAAAAAATATCCAGGCTTCTGTTGTTCCAAAATTCGTCCAATGAGAAAGATACTAAATATAGGCACGATTGTCTGTTAAAATCCGAATGTCAATGATGCAACGTTCTTTTGACGTATTGATATATTTTAGGTCCATATAGACAGCAATAAGCTACGACCTAGAAACGGAACAAATAGTCGGCATTTTTAGTTAATATTAAATTTACTATCGAAATCTCTATGGGCATGCCACTTCCAGAAATTTTACAGACACCTGTTCTGCCATTAATGTACACTTTGAGTGGTATACTATTAATAGTTTCCAGAGTTTCGTATCTAGTAAATGCATGGACCGCCGATTTGTTTTTAAAATCCGAGTAACACTAGATCAAGAGTCAAAACTGTTAAACTAATTTGAGAACTGATAGTAATAGTCTTGATTTTCAGTCACTATATGAGCTGGGAAGGACATTACTGAGTTGAAATTTGTTTTTCATTGCTTCAACATCGAGAATTATTTTAAAATAAATGTCATTTACCATGCATTTCCTCTAATTATTTCGCAAGTTAGACCTTCTTAAAAACTAGCTTTAAACCCTAATTCAATTTGCGCTATTTCTTTCAACACACGCGCGAGAGGGACTCCTTACTATAACAATTCACACACTAAAATCCTTTATATTGTTGGATTAATATTAATATAATATAATTAATAATAATATAATTAATATTCTTTTATATTGTTGGTGACATATATTATCATATATTAAAAGAGAAGGGGAAAAATTGGATTTAATTCCCACTAAAAATACACCAGCCATATACACAAATTAAATACGTTGAAGTTCAGAAAGGAAGCTGGGAGAGATTATTACCAGTTCAGGTGACTTAATTGTGGTTCATAACTACGAGATCTCCCGGCAATACCTCTCACGTTGCTCTGTAGATTTATACCGGTGATCCCAGCCCCCAGTAAGAGGATCAAATAATACCGGGCAGCACAAGGAAAATTATTTCCATTTCATTTACTGTGGTGCATTTCTCTTAGGTTTGTGTGACTTTTTATGGAAAACACTTTATGTTCCAAGTTTGATCACTTTATATATTTTTAGTATAACTGTATATTGTTCTGAAGCCATATATAAATGCAACTAAACTAAAGTTATGAAATCAAAACAATCTAAAACATAAAAAAATCAATGTTCTTCGACAGGAGGGCGCTATAACTTAATCTAATGTTTACTGGTTCGTGGGGATAAAAAGTTTGGGAAGTGCTGTGCTACAGTAATAAGCAATAAATACGCTTAAGAATTTAGAATTCATTGTCAAAATTCATTGATTTTATTGATTTTGTACAAATCACGTGAATCGCCTCTCAAGCAGAAAGTGTACAAACTAAACTATTTTCAAACTAAGAAATTACGAGGTCTGTCCCTAAGCTATCGTGTTGCTTTATATTGTGACGCTAATTTAACACTCACTCGCTCAATCTAAGGTGATTACAACCTTTTTAAAAGTAAATGTTTAATGCCATACTTCTGAATGATCATTTTTGATGTTTACTATCTTACACGTTACTCAAAATAAAAAGGCTGAAACATGTTAAAATCATTTTTATTTGCAAACTTCTGATTTGGTGCATTATTACGGAGACCCAAGTTCAAAGTGACCTGTCATCATTGTCACTTGAATATGGTTCTAAGAACGGAATTTCTTCCCTATGGTACATTATGTAGCTGTAAATATTATTTTAAAACAAACCCCATACCCAATTTTCAGTCAGTTAACGATGCTTAGCAGCGATGGAGTTTAACAAATACTGTGTAATTGATTTAATTCCCTCTGTGTTTTATTTCTTTATAAAGGGTGTTTTTTAGAGGTATAGAACTTTAAATTCAATAAAACAACGATGTATTATTCGATTGAAATGAATTTTTTCTTATTCGAAAGATAATCTTGAGGCATTACATTTTAAATCTGATCAAGCAAGGCGTAGATTCGTCGAATGGGCCCAAAACCAGATTGCCGCTGTTCCCGATTTTCATTAGCAAATTTTGTTTAGCGATGAAGCGCACTTCTGGTTGAATGGCTACGTCGACAAACAAAACTGCCGCATTTGGAGGGAAGCTAATCCACAAGTGTATGTCGAAACACCGTTACATCCAGAAAAACTGACTGTTTGGGGCGCTTTATGGGCTGGTGGAATCCTTCTTCAAAAACGATGAAGGCCACAACGTTACAGTCAATGGTGATCGGTATAGAGCCATGATTACTAAATTTTTCATTCCTGAATTGAACAATCATGATGTCCAGGAGCTGTGGTTCCAACAAGACGGCGTAACTGGTCACACAGCTCGTGCCACAAACGATTTATTGAAAGACACGTTTGGTGACCGCCTAATTTCACATTTTGGACCTGTGAATTGGCCTCCAAGATCTTGTGATTTAACACCGCTAGACTATTTTCTGTGGGGCTATGTAAAGTCATTGGTCTATGCGGATAAGCCACAAACGCTTGACCATTTGGAAGACAACATTCGCCGTGTTATTGCCGATATACGGCCACAAATGTTGGAAAATTGGACGTCCAGATTGGACTACATTCGGTTGGACATTCGGTTGGGCTACATTGGTTTTTATGGCAAATAAGAAACCTCTAAGTGCCTCTAGAAAAAGTAAGAGTTTTTAAGTGCCCACTGGCAAGTTGAGGCAGACAAGTGTTGATCAGTCTGCCACAAAGAAGAGATAAAAGAAGAGTTCTAGTTGCGTGCCTTTATACCACTTATAAAACGGAAGTTTTAACCATTTTTCTTTATTTTGGGCCTTTTGCGAGAATAATACTAAGTATGTGATTGCTGAGGTGAAAGGGATTGTCTTGTATAGCCGCTCCTTTACAAAAGTGTCAGCCAATTCATTTCCGTAGATATTGACATGGGACGGGATGCATTTGAAATTGTGCTTTGCAATGATGGGAGATGAGCTCTAATTTAGTAGGATAGATGAACTGATTTTATCTTCTATGTGGGCCCAGTTTTTGAGATGTTTAATTGAACTAGGGCTGTCAGTTAGGATCCAGAGGCCTTCGTAGTTATTTCCGTAACCGCGGTACTAGTTAAAGTGTCGACCACGTCTCATAAGCCTGGTGCATAAGTTTGAGTCTGTTGTATGTTTGGAAGAACTCATGTCGGTCAGAAGTATTTAACAGGAAAAAAGTACAATAAAAGCTTAACTTATATAACTTCTCACGAAAAAGAATTTAAATTTATTTGATATTAAAAATTATAACTTAAACGATTCCCTTAAGAGACCTAGGACCATGTAGGGCAGCGATGTACGTTTAATCTTTCGAGAACTGAAACGTCCTCCCTTTGGTGTGGTGTAGTAGTTAGGAGAGGTGGTTCCGGCTCAGGTGTCGTCCACGGCACTTGCCCATGGTTCAAAATTACGTGGTCCGTCGCCAAAGGCCCTCGTGTAGCTGAACAGTGCGACGTTAATATTCAATCAATCAATCAATTCAGAGACCTAGGAGAATACTCCTAGACTCATGCAACCCCCATAATATTAATCTTTTGCATTTACCACCGGTGAATGCAAACTAAATATTCTGAATTTTTCCCCTTTTTAATATTTAATTCTTAAACTCTTTGTATCACTTAATTTCTTATCTCTGCACCCACCAGGCAAGCATTTTCTTTTCTACCTTCATCCTAATTACCGCAACTTAAGGGCATCCAATAGAGAGCTTTCTCACTTATTGCACCCAACCAATGCTGTTGCCTCTACTCCAACAATAAGTACTTCCCGCCAAAATCCTCAAGATCTTTCCCATTGAATCCAGCAAAAACACCTCTCAGACTCTGACGTCATCCACTATCCTTACCCTAACATCCAATAAGATCTTCGTCTCTACAAATTCAATAAGCTTTGTTTTCTCATCCAGGATTCCCCCACTTTCTAGAGCAAAAACTTAATTTCAGATAGGGGATGGAGGATCTTTTTTAGATCCATATCCCTGTGACGTGAATAAACTTCTGACGAACACACAATCACCCTCGTTTTAATTAAGAAGCACATTTTACTGTGCTTATTATGATTTCCTTTTATAAGATTCTGAGAAGCGTAAGTATTCATTTCTTAAGAAATATCTTATAATTCAGAAAAAATCAAATTATAATAATGGTTTTTATCAGTTATATTTCGATACATAAACTGAACACTTCGTTGGGTATAAATTTGAAGCATTCTAAATTACAAGTTTTATTACTGCGTGTGTAAAATTATCAAATACATATGTTAATGCATCCAAATATATTAATTTGCAATTACTCTAGAAATCCAAAAAATTACGGATTTCAAGCGATATATTAGATGTTTAGGTTGGGACATTTTAGTTTTTTGTATTACTTTTTTAGTTAGCTGCAGCTAAATAAGATTTTTAGTTTCTTCAATGTGATTCCTTATTGAAACTGGATAAAATTAAAACCACAGTTAATTGCACACAAGAAATCAATCATTTTACTAAAATATTTCATTAATAAAACCCAATCTCATTCGAATCCTATCTTAACTTCCTGAGATATTCGAGACAATCCTTAGGAGATAGTTTTCTGCTCTATTTCTGTTTCCCATTTTTTTTAGTTCTACGCATTAAGTTGATCTCGAAAAGTAAGATTCAAAATTTACTACACGAATCTTTGAACTTCAGCTTTTTGTAATCATTATATTTGACTTTGAGTTATTCTTGAACTGTCTTGAAGGAAATTGCATGACATTTTATTAGGTAGAAGAGAAAGTTTTGTTGTTTTTAAACACTTGCACCATAGCAAGAATTTAGATCCGACTAAAATCGATTTCAACAATTAGATTAGTATACTACGGTTCATTCCTAAGAGAGCCCACACTCTTGGCGCGAATTACTTCGGTTGGCGATAATTGCGCCATTTTGGTAACCCTACTTTTAAACACTACATATGGCAAACCTAACTATTTCTAGCATTTTCGTATTTTGTGGGCGCGCATTTCGAGTTTCATTTTGTCGTTGGGCTCCGGGCTGGCTGCGTGTGTGAGGGAATATACTTTAGAATTTTTTACTTTGTTGAATGCGAAAGGTCAAAAAGAATTGATTGGTGTATGAAGGAAGGATTGATTGCTTCGAGTTATGAATGTGCTAAATGTAATGATTGTCATGATGTAACATGGTCGGCAATAAAACGCTTTCTTCGAAATCGTACCAGCCACGCCGGATGTATGTTCGACCATTACCTCGCAGAATAAATATGGCGGCGCTCACACGATCATTCGCTTAGCGATGAGACCATTAAGGTTTTTTTAAAATCTGTTACGCTGTTCCCTCCACTCGGAAGAGATCACCAATAAGAAAGTAAGTGCTGTTTTTATATTTTCTTATACCAAATGTTTAATTTCTGTATTGTTTACATATATTTTCATTACGCATTCACCTTATCCCACTATATTCCCTTGTCGGGTTCGCTTGGCGTCATATTGTTCTAGCTTGGTGCTTTTTTCGGTTTGTCGCCAAGGGTGTGGGCTCTCCTAGGATTTTACCCATCTGCAAAGCTGGCGTACATCATGAGAAGGTTATGCTGTTGGTGAAATGACCGTTACTGTTCGAAACTTGATGTTTTATTAAAGAAATTTATCATAAACGTCAATCTTTGGCCAACAGAAAGGATGTAATTCTTCATCACGACAGCGCTAAATGTAGCAACAAACACGGCTTAAAAAATTGCAGAAGTTGGGTTGGAAAATTTTACCCCAGCCAGCATATGTTCTTCATATTGCGCTATGCTACTATTATCTATTCAGGTTGCAGCAAAACTTCCTTGATGGAAATAACTAAGTTATGATGGTGTCCAAATGTACAGTGGAAAATTACTTTGGTTCCAAAGCAGTAATTCTTTCCCAGGGGGTTAGATAAGCTGCCAGAATGCTGGCAGACAAAACAGATAAATAATATTATATTTCTCTATTTTAAATAAAAAGTGGAAAAAAAACTTTCATTTCTCTGAAGAAAACAGAACTTTCTCTTACACCCATTAGATTGACATTTGCTTTGAGAAGAATCTATTTTTTTATCTGTTGGAATGTTACAATCAAACTTGTTTTGTAGTTATATCTAATTATTCAAGTTTTTTTTCAAAGTTTTTTACATTTTGTTTTTGTTTTATTTTTTTTTTCAAATACTCTGCTTCGAAGGTTTTTCAAGAAAAAGAAAACGCCGAAAGTGGACATAGATACTCAGAAATTCTGCTGAATTTTGGATTATGTGTTTGCATTGCGTCTTTACTGATGGCTTTCGTCATAACTTATTCTGATTTTCCAAAATCCAATCATTGGTCAACTTTAGGAGTTGCTGGCGCTTGCGTTGTCTGTACTTCTTACCATATTGTGCAAGTAAGTATATCCACTCTTGACGGATTATTTCTCTCACTTCATATGGAACGTTAAATAAAGTAAGATCGGCAAAACCATAATTGAAAAGACCCTCTATTTATTAAAACATTCTATCGAAAATTAAAATCCCTTTACAAATAATTCAATACTGATTCATATTTAAAAATTAACAATTTCAAAAATTGGATAAAAGATATTTTTCCAATGACTGGCCACAACAAACAATGAAATAAAAAACAAAAAATACAAAAAAAAAATTAATAAAACGAGAAGCGAAGAAATTCGTATAAGGGCAGGACATACAGGAAGGTAGGATGAATCCATGTCCTCTCCTTGACTTCAGAGCACGCATTTTGGGCTTTCAAATATGTTCATTCGAAAAGGTGAATGCCCAAGCAAACGTGGCCCGTCAGTGGTCTAAAAAAAGCAACTGTTTTAAATGTGGGATGTTAAGAATAAAGTTAAACCAGGTTTTATAAGATTTGCCTTCACTGAAATTATCAGATAGTGTTCCGGAAAAAGTCTCGGATCATCAATTTCATTGAGTGAAAATCGATGTCGTTGCAAGAGATTTGGGGGATGGTAGTTCCTTTTTGGCAAGATAATCTTCCTCCTTATTACCCAGGATCCCACAATATTATGGAAGCCACTGCAGAATAATATACCTGCCTAACTCAGCAAGCAGTGGTGTAACGGAGAACATTTGGGCCCCTTGAAAAGTCAGGTTTTGGGTCAAGAAGTAGGTATTTGGCGGAAGTCAGGCTTTGGGCCCCCGCGATACGGGGATTGCGCGGGTGTATGTTACGCCACTGGAAGCAAGATCTTTAAGATGAGATGCATTTTTCGATGGGAGTAGACTGAGGTGCAAGGGGAGGGGAATTGATAGCTAAAAGTGCTGTCTTGGAGTTATATAGGATGACTGCTCTAGAAAACTGCTCTTTTCGGCATTGAAGTTGAGTTAGGGTAACACGTGAGGCTTCATCTTCGTCATCGTATGCAAATGCAAAACGTCCAACAGGGGCATAAGCAGAAAAACGTGTCGCAGAAAATCCCTACCTTAGCTTTGATTCCCTACTCCACACGGGAGCCATCAGTATAGATTCTCAACCACTCTAGTTCACAGTATAGCTTATTAATAGTTGCATAAGAAATACTCCTAAGAACATTACAGATAGTATCTATTTTTTGAACAGAAAGAGTAATATTTATTATCTCTAATATTTTTTCTGTAACTACATTAAAATTCTGACAGTCTAAATAACTGTGTGAAGTTGGCAAATGTTCAAATTCTAAATTAAAGTTACGAGTACTTCAGTTTCAATACTTCCTGCAAGCATGTTTGAGTCTTCCGACAGCATTGTCTAGGGTGTCCAAATTACAGAGAGTGAGATATCTAGGAGTTCTCGGGATTTTTTCACAAAGCACTAAATACTTGTTCTCTAATATTTTTTCCAACGGCCAGTTTCCACAGTACAAAGAAGCAAAGAAAAAAATTTTATAACCCATAATAAAATTTTATGTTAAAGTAAAACTCAATATAAAACGTAATAAAATACTTAAAATCCTCTGTTACATTATACTAAACTTCCTAATTTTTTCTAAAAAAATTAATTTACTGGGAAATTAAGATTTTAGTTTTTTAAATGATTTATAAATATATGAATTCTAACTTCAATCATAATTGAAATAAGAATTAAAAAAACTGTGTGTCGGCTCCGACGCACGATTGGAGTTTATTCCACGGTTGTCTTTGATTTTATAGCAGGCAAAATGGTAAATAAAGGGATCTCATAGTCATAAATGGATCTCAAATTTCAATCTTCAATACAATTTCCATACCGGGGGTTTTACATTAAAATTTATTCTTAAGGAGTAAACAAAAAATAAAGTGATAAAAATTGCTATGAGAATTAATAGGAAGATTTCAGCCTGAGGCAGAGTCAAAAATTTGCTTAAATAGAATCCCACGGCTCAAGGAGGTGTACCAAATACGTATACAAAAGATTGAAATAAAATGAACGTAGATTGTGTGTAGAGAAGTATTAAACGGAAGAGTCCACAATAAGTAGTCAACTGCTTACTTTTTTATTTTACTTATTTACTCACTCTAAAATTTTTTTTTAAATCCTTAATTTACTGATAAATATACTGCGAAATGGATTTATACAACTGAATTTTTAAAAGGTTTAATAAATTCAAGGAAAAATTCTTCATTTTAAAGTTCAATGTCTTTTAAAAAGTAGTAACTATAATGTGTGGAAAATTAAGTACGAACATTCACTCATCCATGTAGACGTTATTAGTATTTTTACGGAAATTTCGGACTTTCTGCATTTCAATGACAAAATGGCTTTGTGACTAAAAATAATCATTTGCAGACTAAAAGAAAATACATTTTCATCAATTCTAAGAGAATAGGTTGTCGTTGCGTGTTTTTATCCTAGGATGCATATGAAATAAAAGTGGAAGAACAGAAGTATGTAATACAAACATAATAATATAAACATTTATTACAAATGATAATCTCAGCCTGTAACAAAAGGAGTGCTTTGCTTTCCATTCAAGACGCGAATTCAATACAGGTGAAAGTCCGGCTTCTTTTCCCAAAAAAATATAACCATGTCTTACTCGGGATTTGAAGACGAACCCACTTGTTTACTAGGTCATATCCACCATACTGACTACGTGGCAAGTGAATAGGTTTTGAATTATAAGTATAAGTATTAAGGTGACTGTTGTGCCTACCTTGAAAATGTCGTTTTTCGTCTACATACTGAATTTTTTTCAATTTCAAAATCTCATAGCTTGAACATTTTTCTTTCCAAAACAGTTTTTCTTTTTCCTTTACGCGAAATAGAAATAAAGGTATAGTGATTGTAAAAAACATCACTCTATGCAAAAGGGCAGTAAGATAAAACTTTAAATGAGCTTTTCTCAAAATTATGTTTTGGAAAAAAACTCTTTACGAGATGCATGATATCTTAAGAACCAAACCAAATAACGTTTTAAAATTTTCTGGGAACGTTTGTAGATTAAATATTTTTTCATTTGGGGTAGTTTTTATAAAGAAAAACCTTAAAAAATGTATCAAAATTTTCATATTATGTATAATTGTCTGTAATTTTTTGTATGTCAATATTTCTCTTAGATTTTGGTTCATTTTGAAAAGCACCGTAATATGTATGCTGTGCATAAAAAAATTATAATTGTATTAGAAATTTTTATACAGCGTTACCCGTTTTAGTAAAAATTTGGTAAAATTTCCTTATAACAGATTTTTTCTAAAAGAACAATATTTATTTAAAAAATTTTATGTATTTACATATATATTTTTTTCTTCCTAAAAATACTCAAGTTGTTTCAAAAATTTGTTTTTATAAAAAAAAATTGGGTTCGAAGGTAGTCAGTCGCCTTAAAATAAGTAAGAAAATAGTATTTTTTGCGGTACAGTGTGTCAAATAATTAAGTTTCTTATTGATAATAATGGCTTTAAATCAACTTTAACTTAACGAAAAATTCAATTTAAAGAACTTTTAATCATAAAAGACCAAACAAGATATATTTCAAATACAGTTCATGAGATTTGCAATGTTTAATTCTTAGTCTGCATTCTTTATAGGCCTGTACTACATACGCACCTGATGAAAGCAAGAAAAATGATCATGATATTATGATTGACTTAATAAGACAAGCCTTAGACCTCGCACCACTTCATGATGAAATTGAAAATTTTAAGACTACAGCATACGAGACACGCATACCAAATAATGTATTACAACCAAAGGGATGTTGCGAACAATCCCACTTATTCTAAGAAATCGGACCTAGTATTTCTGCCGTATTCTATAATTTCAAATTCAAAGTGAATAATGAAAAAATTCAATTTAGAAGTATTCGTTCAAAATTTTTTCTCTAATGATTTTATATAAGTTGTCATTGAGGCAATTATATTTATGAGTCACTAATTTTGAAATGTTTTTTTATTAAAAACTCAATTGTAATAACTAAATACAAAGTAATGAAAATGCATTAGATAAATTAATTTGATACTTAAAAAATGCATGTTATTAAAAAATTTTGCATTTTTTATACTATTAAAGTAACTTTCTTTGAAAATTTAAAATCTTGTTTATTTTTAGTGTTCTAAAAGTTTGTTTTTAAATCTTAAATAAAAGCAAAGTTCATTGCGATTTTCATTCAGACCAAGAATTATAAATTATGCTTATGGAATTCTAACATTTATAATCACTTTCATGCAATTAATTTCACTTTCCTAGCCAATGTCCTTTTGCGTATCGATAGTTAAACTTTGAAACTGTTTTTAAATTAATCATATCTGTAGTACGGTACGAAAACAAAGAAATCGGATTTGTTCTATGAGCCCACGATATCCCTAGAAAAGAGGTGAGCAACTTGCTTAGGTTCGCTGACCATATTGTGGGAACGCGGAGGGTACCAGAAAGTCGTACCTTTTAAAAATGGATGCATTTGTTATAAAAAAAAAACTATAAGAATAAATTAAGTGAGCGTGACGGTGGTTTCATTCAATTTATTGTGCTAATTTCCTATTGTCTATAGCTGCAAACACATTTAATTTTAGAATCAGTTTAATGAGTCAAATGTATCATATCACTTATTTCTACGATCTTTTTCAATTCCTACAATTAAGTTCACAATCTTCCTATGTATATCTTGTAAAAATTTTCCACCAATAATAAAATATAATTTAAAGCGCTCAATTGAGCTGGAATTTTATATACATGATTTTTTTTGGCTGACAATACGGTAATTTAATAATAATTCTGACCTACCAAATTTTTACAATACAGTTCCCTAAATTCTTCTCTTGGACACATAAACTGAAAAATAAACTTTTTCATATACTCATAGCGACATTTTCATAATATAAGCAGCTGCACTAAATAATTTGTATCCGTTATACAATACAACGAATTCAGTGATTTTCGAGATCTTGCCGTACCCTTTACATTTAACTTCATGCCTATTCCAAACTTTAACAAGAAGTTCAATAAAATTTACAATAGCATTTTTTTCCAATATACACTCAGGAACATTGAAAATAGCGACCCAAGAAGGAGGATAAGTACAATCGCGAAACTTTGCAAATAAGTACAACGTAATGTGAAATGCAAATGATCCATGTTTTATGCCAATACGCATGCTCATACACTCCGAGGGGACGCTACAATCAGGAAGAGGGTACAATATAAGCCAGCGCAAATTCGAAGATTCATAAACGTGACGATTACCCGCCGATTGTAGGAAGACTTTGGTAAGCGAAACATGCCAGGTAAACGTGCTAGAAGACATTTATCACAGTTAAGCGAGTTTGAGAGAGGCCTGATCATCGGGATGAAAACTGCAGGCTGGTCGATGTGCCGTGTTGCTGGCCAGGTGGATCGTTCGGAGTGTGCCGTTAGAAATTGTTGGGAGCAGTGGACACGAGAAGGTACCCATGAGCGGAAAACCGGTTCTGGAACGACCAGAAAGACCACGAGGAGAAAGGATCGAAGGATCGTGCGGCAAGCTCTTGTGGTCCCTACAGTGACTCGTTCAACAATACGAGCAGACGTAGGCGTAGCAATTGTTCCACAAACAATTTCCAGACACCTTGCAGAAGCAAATCTTTAATCCAAGCGCCCTTTCCTTGCACTCCCTTTAACACCTGAACATTGGCAACTGCGTCTACAGAGGAGTGCCAAGACAGATCAATGTGGAATGTCACAGATTGGCAAAATGTTGTGTTTAGTGAGGAATCCCGGTTTATTTTGGAACAGATGATAACCGTGTACGGGTGTGGAGGCGCCCTGGTGAGCGGTACCAATTCCCCCACACTGTTCTACGTCACACTGCCCGCACAGCTGGTGTAATGGTCTGGGAGCCATAGCCTATGATAGCCAGTCCACTTTAATTGAGATGATTGGACCCTTAACGATCCAATGTTACGTTGATGATATTCTTCGACCCCATGTAGGACCTTTCCTAAATGGTCTCCCAGGAGCAATTTCTCATCAAGATAATGCTCGTCCGCATACAGCAAAAGTTGCTCAAGACTTCCTACGTCATTTTCAGACTCTTCAATGGCCGGCCCGCTCCCCCGATTTGTTCCCTGTAGAGCACGTGTGGGATCAGCTAAAACGGCACATGCCATCGTGTCACTCTGTACATGAGTTAGAGATGGATGTTCAAGATTTGTGGGCCCATGTGCCTCAGGACAACATAAGGTGTTTAATTAACTCAATGCCGGACCGTGTGGCGGCATGTATTGCAGCAGGAGGTGGTCCAACGCGCTATTGAAGTTGCCCAGTATTTGTGTCGTTGCACACCCTGTATTCGTTTAATTGTCTTGTTTTTGAGATCAAGTGAATTTCTCATCTGTATCATTATGTGTATTCAATTTCATTTCAATCCGATGTTTTCTTCTTGGGTCGCTATTTTCAATGTTCCTGAGTGTATATTAAGTAGCTTTCAGAAAATCATGAATCCGCAATTCACTCACGAGTAGATCTTTAGTGTACAGTTTCAACGAACCTAGGCCTTTTCGACTAAAAATAGGACTAGCTTTCTTAAAATCTCATTAAAACCACACAAGCAAAGTTTTTAGTCATCTAACAATAAATTAGACATATTGCAGGGATCTTCGATGTATCTTTTTATTTAGTTGGAGTCATGAAATACAAAGGATTCGAATCTTTAGCCCTATGGTCAGTACAGTTAGCTTTCGTTCTTAAGTAACTTTGGTTACAAATGACCAATAGGAAGCAAAATAATATTTGTAATAATCCTTTAACATAAAACCGTAAATCCAATTTTATACATGGAGCAAGAAGCAATTTAACAAATTGTGTTACTAGTGCACAATTTTACATTACTGCACTTAAAAATTGTTAAGTCTTCAAGATCCCTCTTCGTATTATTAAAAAAATATTTTATACTTTTTTGAAACTTATTTTGCATTTGTGCTTTGAACTCTGGAAATCATTTATTCGATGCAACTACATCTGGAGTTTAGGTACTGCCAGGCACAAAAGTTGTCATACACCCAAAGAAAAGTAATTATTCACAGGAAAAATATATGAATCCTATACAGAAAAATTCTTTTCTACATAAAAGATAAAAATATAGCAATATTTCATTCTAAATCAAATTCGCGAGCCTACTCTAAAGTAGAGAAATATACAAAAATGATATCAGATCACATAAATTTGCATACAGCTACATGATCTTGTAATTTTGGGCTTACAAAAAAGTGAAATCTTAATTTTAAGTTGTAAAGGGTTTTTTTAGAGGTATAGAACTCTCTCTCTCATTAAATTGCAATAAAACAACGATGTATTATTCGATTGACATGAATTTTTTTTATTCAAAAGATAGTCTTGTGGCATTACATTTTAAATATGATTTCTGGCATAGGACTGGCACGGCTGGCTCGGATGCAGTCCAATCTGGGCATCCAATTTTCGATGACTTTTTCCAACATTTGTGGCCGTATATCGGCAATAACACGGCGAATGTTGTCTTCCAAATGGTCAAGCGTTTGTGGCTTATCCGCATAGACCAATGACTTTACATAGCCCAACAGAAAATAGTCTAGCGGTGTTAAATCACAAGATCTTGGAGGCCAATGCACAGGTCCAAAACGTGAAATTAGGCGGTCACCAAACGTGTCTTTCAATAAATCGATTGTGGCACGAGCTGCATGACATGTTGCGCCGTCGTGTTGGAACAACAGCTCCTGGACATCATGATTGTTCAATTCAGGAATGAAAAAGTTAGTAATCATGGCTCTATACCGATCACCATTGACTGTAACGTTGTGGCCTTCATCGTTTTTGAAGAAGGATTCCACCAGCCCAGAAAACGCACCAAACAGTCAGTTTTTCTGGATGTAACGGTATTTCGACATACACTTGTGGATTAGCTTCACTCCAAATGCGGCAGTTTTGTTTGTTGACGTAGCCATTCACCCAGAAGTGCGCTTCATCGCTAAACAAAATTCGCTTATGAAAATGGGGAACAACGGCAATCTCGTTTTGGGCCCATTCGACGAATCTACACCTCGCTTGAAGATCGTTTTGATGAATTGCCAAACGAAACTGAGAATAAATCACTTGACAGCTGTTAAATCGGTCGCCATCTTGGAAAGTAATGCCAACTTAAACTTCGATACCTGGAAAAAAAACATTCTTTTTATAATAAGAATTGTGTTTACCTTGCTTGTTTGTAGATGGAAAGATGTCTACTGATTAAAAAATACCTCTAGATTTTGGAATTATGACACAGAACTTAAATAAGAGAGTACGAACTGTATGGTGAAATTTCAAACATAATAGGTAAAAGCCTTGCAAGTGTTCAAATAATTGTTATAAGTTATTATTCAAGAGTTAACATTTTTAACAAACCATGAAATGGTCAACCCAGAGTTTTAAGTGACCAAGATAACCACTCCTTTCTGAAGAAAGTCCAGAAAAGTGTACAAATATTAACTCCAAAGCAAACGGAACATTTTGTGACACATACCAAGAAAACTGAGTTCCAAGACAGGGTTATTCGGTGTAATGGCAGGGTTTTAGAAAGAAAATTCCTAAGAAGGGCTTAAGGACTTTGAACCAGGTACAATTTACATCTACCTCTCCACACTTATAAAGAGTGATTCGCTACCAGACCGACAAACTTGCAGAGGGTGTAGGGGTACAGAAACGACTCGGAATCACATAGGAATGCAGGGTTTCAAATACCGTAGTTACGAGCTATGGTGAAAAGTGGCAGAGAAAAAGAACAAAAACAGCAACACATTGATGGGACAAAAAATATTTTATTGAAAGGTTATACTACAACAGGTATTTGGGTGTATATGTCACAGGGAAATGGTGAAATTAGGAATTTAATCAAACCCCTAAGGTAGATGGTCACTGGACGGTAGATGTTAAAATAACGTTTCTTCAAGATCATTTTCTTTATGAAAGTATAGGGCGGGGAGAGACCTGGTGGTCGAGTCCTTGTACTTCCTAACCATACAAGCTGAACCCCTAAATATCAACCCCATATCTTTAAAAAAATGGCAACATAGGGTTATCATAGGGATTTATATTTTAATGCGTAAGCAACCGAGAGGAAAGATGTTATACGTCAAAAAATACCAGCCTAATTTTCTAATTATTCGTTAATTAGTTCCGAATAAATAATTTGTGTTTCATTGACTATTGTTGTATTACTTCTACGTTTAAAAATGCACCATATTTATTAAATAAACACTTTTAAATTGACAATATCATTTCATCATTTCACCGAAAGAGCTCAAGGATTCGTGCAAATCATTTACTTTTACCAGGGAAATCCCCTTGAAGAAACTTTATTTTAACACCTACCATCAAGTGATAATCTCCCTTAGGAATTTGATGAAATTCCTAATTTCATCATTTTCCTGTGACATATATACGAAAGTACCTTTTCTTCAGTTAAAAACCTCGTCGCTCGAATATCTAGCAGCTGAGAGGATAAGTGGCATTGCAGGAATCTTCCAGAACGTAGAGAATTCTATGCAGCTCTGCTGTTCGACTTTCGAAACGACTTCTGGTCGCAATTCCGAGCATGTATTGTAGTGCAACCTTTCAATAAAATGTTTTTCACACCATTAATGTGTTGCTTTTGCTGTTCTTATTCACTGCTTCTTAGCATCGTAGCTCGCAATAAGGCAATTGCGATCCTGCATTCCTATGATATTTCGAGCCGTTTCAGTAGCTTCCACACACTCTACAAGTTTGTCAGTCTGGTGGAGAATCAACCTGTTTCCGTGTGAATAGGTTGATGCAAATTGAATAATGTTCTAAGTCACCACATTAGCTTGGTGGTTAAGTTAGAAGAGTGAAATATATTTCAGGTATCATCGCCAGTTGAATGTAGTCCAAAATTGTTGCCAAAAGCAAAACTTTATAGCAAATAGCGACTTTGAATTTTATAAATCAATCGATTGAAAAATAAGTTGTAATAAAATTCGTTATTGAAAGCCACCACTTTCTTAACTTTAACTTAAACTGAAAAGCTAAAAAGGTTGGTTCGTTGAAGGTTGCGTAATACAGCTCAAAGCCATTTTCAACTTCTACAGTGCCTTGATGAATGAGAATTTTTTTAATGAAACATCCCGATTTTATTAATTCATCTTCCAGATTTGAATATTTGTTAGAGCCTTGCGATTACCAATACCTGATTTTATAAGAGCACATTTAAATCATACAGCTGTGTATTTTCTCAGTGCATTTGTCTTGAGGATTTGAACTTTTGAAGATGCCTGGACAAAACGAAGGAGTGAGTTGAAAAAAAATAGAAAGCTTAGCTTATATATATTTTTTTCTAAGCTTATTTTTTGATATTCTCTTCATTGATGTAATACGGAGTAAATATTTTATCTAAGCATCGTAAGATCAATTGCACCATTTTGGCTTAGAAATTGTTTGAGATACTTAATCCTAATCACATGGTAGTGAATTAAAAACCAAAAATTTGCTTGACATTAAATTTGGATATCATGCCTTATTTATTACACCAAAAAAAATTTAAAATGTTGAACATGTACAAAAACGGAAACAGGGTGCATTTTACTATATGGGTACATTAGAAATTTATTTTAACCAATAGAAAAGTAGTAACGGCTGATAACGTGATAATTTTTAAGAATCATCTAGTAATAACTTTTACTTATAGATCATTTCTCCTTGACATTTTTATTAAGGCGAAACATATTCCTCGGAAACTTAAAAAAATCTTTTGTAACGGGATTTAAATGTTTATATCTAAAACATATCCAAATATGTGATAAATATATAAAATTGATCTTTTCTGCCATTTTTTTATTGGACATTTTTTTTAATTTCTTAACTAAAGCTTAATGGGTTTTGATTGTTTGAATCAGTAGTTTTATGAATCTCAAACTTATTGTTCCGCAGAAACTATGGTACTCATTTTATATGCGAGTGCTACGAGTCAAATGCTGTTTGGCGCGATTCCTTAATCGTGGCAAGCCGGGATGAATGTTGAGTGATGTGGAATCCACAATAATCATATAATATACTAATTACAATAATCATATGGTATAATATAATTAAGGTGCTAGTTTGATAACCGGGGTAATAGCGCCAAGTAGTTGTTTATGTTCGCTAAGATGGGCGATAACATAACAGTATAGTTACCTTCATACAGGTATTTTTATCGTCTGTCGATGTGGTTGCCAAGGAGATAACATATATTAAAAATAACTTTTATTGGTTTTTTTCCGTGGAAACCCTATTAATTTCAAACGATTTTCATTCGATTTCTTTAAAAATGTAATCATTTTCAGTGTAATTGGTGTATTGTTTCCGTCTTCTTTTTATTTTGTGCTATTTTCAAATATGGATTTTTCTGATATAAGTACTAAAATATTTTTTTCTTAATAGAATAAGTGTTTTACTTTTAATTATCGCTATAAATTGTTTATTTTCAGTTTATTTTACGTTTTAAAAATGTTTTTCTTATGTTCTTTGTTCGATGAAATCGTTGAAGGAACTTGCAGTGCAAGTTTTATATTGCAAGCTTTCAGTTCTTCGTAACTGATATTCATTAATTTTAACACATATTATTCAATTATTTATTAATAATGTAATATGAAAATGCAATTATTACTATATGTAATAATCATATAGTATTCGTTATTTACAATTTTTTTTTAATATTTATTTATAAATATTATTACATATTTTTATTATTTATAATTAATATTGTTTATTCACAATTGGTATTGTTGGTTATTTATAATTGTTGGTTATTTATAATTGTTGGTTATTTATAATTGTTGGTTATTTATAATTGTTGGTTATTTATAATTGTTGGCTATTTATAATTGTTGGCTATTTATAATTGTTGGCTATTTATAATTGTTGGCTATTTATAATTGTTGGCTATTTATAATTGTTGGCTATTTATAATTGTTGGCTATTTATAATTATGTAATACGAGTATTCTTGTGCAAAATTCTTAATTTTACAAAACGATGATTATTCTTTTTAATAATTACGATTAAATTATATTATATTATTTTAATAGTTATTAAATCATACTGCATGAATATTATTTTTTATTACGATAAAATTATATTATAAGATTATTATATGCTGCTTATAATACTATTTATTAGTGCATGTTGCTTTTTACTATATTATATTGATCATTACTTATTGATTGATCTAGGTTATTCTCAATCTCTTCATGTATCCTTCATTTGAAATACATTTCAATGTATTTCAAAACAATTCTTTAAAATGACTGTGTATCATTAAATTATATGCACCGCTAGGCCGCCATATTGGATTCCATTCCTGTAACAAGATCTGCTTGGCGTGATCTCTATCGCGTCAAGCAGCACTTGGCGCCATTACCCCCGATATCAAACTAGTTCCCTAATTAAATTTAACAGTTTTATTATATAGATATAGTATTTGCATAAAATATAATTGCGTAACATATATTAAAGTTAAAAAATAATGAACATTAAGTGTGAGTTTCTGTAATGAATTTATGGAACACACACAAGGAACTTATAAAAATACATTATTTAAAAGTAAATTAAAGTAGAAATGAGCAATTTGCAGCAATAACTAAAATCACAGTTGGAATATTAATTCCAATATGATTTTAACAAACTGAACTTACTGTAAATATAATCTACAAAGTAAAATTCTTACGATCTAATAGGGATAACGCTTAACTTAACGGCCACAAGATGATTGAAAGAAAACAATTTTAAAATTAAGAAAGAACTCCCCTCATGGACAAGATCAAGAAATACTTCACCCTCAAGCATGCGTTTAGATTTAAAAAAAATGACAAAATAGGTTTTACTGCCGAGTTTTTTTGTAATTAATATTTGAAAGTGTTATACTTTTTGTACACCCGGTTTTTCATATTCTCATCAGACCCGTAATTAACTATGGGTCTGAAACTTTGACTGACTTAAGTCATAGGCGGAACAGCTAGCTATATTTGAGCGAAAAGTTCTTAGATATATCTTTGGTAATGTGAATGAGAATGGATTGGGGAGACAAAACAACATAATTTTGAATTATATAAGCTACTTAAGGAAGATGATCAAAATTGGCTGTTTGAGGTTAGCGAGACCCTCATCCTTGAAGCCGAGAATTCTCAATTACAAACCTATTGAAACTAGGAGTAGGCCCGAATTGAGATGTGCTGATTGTGTGGAGGAATATTTCTAAGTTTTAAAAGTAACTAATTGGAAAATTGTCGCCAAGTGAAGTTCGAAATGGAAGAAGGTTCTTGGTAAGGCCTTGGCTCACCGAGGGCTGTCGTATCAATACTAAGTATTTCCTTTTCACCGCATTTATATTAATTGCATTCCAAGTAGCCCATACTAAAACTTTATTCTAAATGACCCATGCTAGAGTCTTTGTAATTTGGTTAAACTTCTCTCTGTATACTTACTTACTTACTTATTTTTACAAATGTTAATCCGTGTATGTGTATGCTAAATATTTTATATATATAATGACACTTAAAATTTCATTTACAGGAGCAACAAGATTTTCTTTATAAGCGGTATGGACTAATTGGGTATATCGTTTTCCTTCTGACTGCCTTCTTATCACTGATCGTTGCATTAGACATCAAGAATTACTTTACTCCACTTATAGTCATCAGTGCATTATCATTTTGTATAGCTGTTGTCTTCTGTGTCTGTGTGAGTATAGTTGTTTGATTTATGAAAATGAAAAATTGTAATTACTATAAACGTAAAATAATGTATTTTTTGTATCTAAATGCACTTTATCAGGGACCTCTTGGCCCATAAGGAAAAATTCTACAAACATAATTTTATCTAGATTCTAAAATTTTCATTTATATAGTATGGTTGAGAAATATTTAACAATTGCTAATGTAATGTAAAACACAAAGAGAAATATCTTGATTTTAATATCAATTTAATTCATATATCCAACAGAAATCTTCATTGATTTAAAAAGTTATTTTAATGTACCAAATGTAAATTTCAACTCTTCAATACTAAAAATATCAAGTATTCTGAAAAGTATTTTGGTTATTATTGCTCCTACAAAATGGCGAATCTTGGAGACTTTCTCAAAGGAGAACTAAGATATTTTGCAATTTAAAATTGTTTATAAGTAGCAATCCCATGTTTTTACAAATTTGTGAAACTTTAATACCCCGTAATATTTTTAAGGTCATCAACATTTCAAGATATAATTAATGATTCTCTTTTTCGTTGGCAACTTGACACAATAGACTTGAGTATTCCTTTATTTGTCACCTATTATTTTACCCCATTGTACTCGATCTGAGCCTTAAATTACGAAGCTCGTAGTTAGCAGCTTTTGTATAACTTCAAACTCGATGTTATTAAATAATTAGTACCAACAGTCATGGTAATAAGATGGTGATATAATTTGACATTTCTTATACGAAACTATTGTTTCGAAAATTTGGTGCCAGCGGTATCGGAGTGTTTCAAGACCAGCTTGTCGAGTCACAGGTCCGAGTTTCGATACTACTGAAGAATCGCCGTGTAAAGAAGCTGATGCATGTTGAATCTGTCGTGGTTTTAAGTCCTCGCTTTGGCTTGGTGTAGAAGTTAAAATATTGGAAATCCAGTTCTCGTATCGCGATTGTCACTCGGCCATGGTTCAAAATGATAATATCGATCGCCAATCACCCTCTCTTGGTTAACAATTTGAGTAGGTGAATTTTAAGGTTAATTTAATTATTAATTACAATTAAGGTTAATTTTTTAGCGAAAAATATATCTTCAATAAAATTCAATAATTTCTCCCCCTCCTATTTTGTCTTGATTTGTTTATTTTACTTTGCTGCATTCTTCCTTTTTGTTTCTTTAAAATAAAAATGAAGATCTCGAAAAAAATCCTCCTTCCGTTGTTTTTTTTAAAACTGAAGAACCAATTAAAAATTTATCAACAAGAAGTGTTGGCGTCAACTAAAATTATGATTTGAAAAATATTTTATTTATGTTTTTGTCCTTTTTTTTCTTTTGGTCTGAATGTTACAATTGAATTGGTAATTTTATTATTTTTTATGCATTTGTAAGAAAGTTGAAATATGTATATCCTTTCTTCCATCTCTTATACTTTTTATGTTATTATATTTGCTTTGTATATTTATATTACGCTCACACACTCGTATGTATACCGTGTAGTTACCTTTTAGTTTGTATTCTCTTACTTTACCGTCTTCTGCTGTTAAAAATGTAAATTTTGATTTTTTTTTTTCCAATAAAGACTGGACGTGGGGTGGTTGCTTCCCGAGGGATCGGTTTGTAGCTCTGAATCTTTTTCGAGTGAGTTCAGTTCCTTTGGACATTCCACCAATTGCTCTTACATTGCTTCAGAGAGCGATGTTAATAAGCACCAATCAGTCATTCATACGAATTTGAATATTTTTGTTTCTGGAAGTAAAGCATTTTTATTATTTTCCCCTTCCTATATTACATCCCATTTTCATGTTTAGAAATTTAGATCAAAAGAAAAATGCATGGAGGAAATTGCTGCACTTTTCTTGGCGAAATGTATGCGTGTTCTTTGAGTAGTGTCACGGAATTAGCAAAAATTTGTATATTCATTAACCTCGTTAATTTAAACTAAATTGATTGCGTGTTATCGCAGCCAATTCACAAGTACTTTTTCAAAAATAATCCATCTCAAAATCATGTCAAAATAAAGTTATAGACAAATCGTGTTTTGGTGATTAGTTTGTTAAAAGGCTTATATTTCTTTCATTAGATTTCACGTGGTGAATCCAAGAAGAGTTACAGAAGAGTTCGTGGTGAAGAACCAGCATTTGAAGAAATCGAACTTAATGAAATGCCAGTATCAAGAAGAGAAGACCCTAGAAGACGCAGCATAGACCATATTCGAGCGCTATTTGGTTTGCCCCCCTTGCAGACAGATTCTGAAGGATCCTCTAAATCTGAAGATGACCCTGATGTTCAAGAAACATTGGCACTAATGAAATTGAAGAAAGCCACTGAAGCAGCAGTAAATAATCAGTTATCTACATCGAGTGGAGATGAAAGTCGTATCTTTACAACTGTTGCTGATGTTTATGCCCAAACGGAGGCGAAAGAAGGTCCCTCAGGAGCAAGTTTGGACCCAAAGGCAGATGATTCTGAAAAGGTAGACGAGAAAGTATTCCGTTTATCCCGGTTACCCTTTATTGATTCTGATGATGCAGAAAATGGAATCATGCAAGATGCTGAAAGAATCCTGTCACCAGCAACGCAGTGTGTTGATTCAACTGACAAAGCAGATTCAGCCGAAAACGTAGTTTCCGCAAAGAAAACGTAGGCTTAGTAGACGTCCAAAATATAAAAAAAAATAGCTTGTAAATAGATGATTCAGTTTTTTAAACGTGGAAGCTGGATACGACTTTATACAGAACTGTATATAAATAATATAATTTTAAAGTTTCCAAGAATAATTAGCATTTATAATTTTCCATAAGTAAAATGTTCATGTTTCTTGTTCTTTCTCTTGGAAATCAGCTGATTATTTTATTGATAGTTCCTCCAGCGCTCGCTATTTTGACTAAAACTTCAGTTACAATTCATATATTGAGCAATTGAGTGCAAAAGCTGAAGTATCTCGAAAAAGCATTTTTCATTGAAAGTTAGCAAAAGCTATTAAGAATTCGTTTGAGTTGAATCAATGAACCACTTTTAAAACTCACAAATGACACGTTTCACGCGACATAATTCTCATTGTGGCACTTGATAGTACTGAACGAAGGTGTCATTTTTTTAAGTGCATGGAAGTTGATATTTGACAAACACCTTCAAAACTATGGAAATTTAAGGAATTACGAAAAACTCTGAAAAATGACTGAAGATAAATCTACAGCTATTTTGTAAATCATTGAATGTTATTGCTAGATAAAATTGTATATGTACTATTATTTCCTTTTTAGCTCTTCATATCTTAACAATTCTTTTCACAAATGATAAGTATTTAGAGTCCACAAAAACGCTGTTTAACAACAGAATGTTCAGAATCATGTCAAAATGTGTGAAAGTCACGCAATATATGCCTGATATTGCGATGTGAAGTAAAGCGCTGCAGAGACAAGGTTCGAAATAAAAAAATTTTAATTCAACAAACGAAGGAAAATATTTATATTTTACGCTGTTTATTTCTTATTGTAACAAATATGTTTAAAAAATACGTGTACAAAATAAAGATTTTACATGTGTCAAAGGAATAACATTTTTAAAAAAATTTTTGGTAATAAATAGCTATAAATGATGAAAACTTAACGTATAATAAAACTATAAGGGGATCTCTTTTACACACAACGTATTGATAAAAGAAACGCCTGTTTTCCAACTACCAGACTTGCAGTAATAAAATTTGGTATGTATGTCTGTTGAATTGAAAGGGTCTTACAGAAATCGACTCTCAAAGGTGATTACCAGAACTGTTGATAAACAAATTCTGTTTTTGGTTTCTTAAATTTATATTGAGTAGAGATCCACTAAAAAAGGGTTTTGTGGAAATCCACTTCAAAAAGGGGTTACGAGAAAGTAAGAGAATTCTACTTCAATATCAGAAATTATTTGGAAGCTGTTTTTATTTAAATCAAAGAATATAAGAATATTTTTTTTCAATGCAATCGATTTCTTACTGCTAAGATATCAATTTATGCATAATTTATATCAACAATAAATATTTATATAATCTTGGGAAATGACCGAAGAAGTGGTTGGGTAATGATTAGTAAAAAATAAAACTGTAAATTTTTAGTATTGAGACTTCTATTATCTAACTCTCTGTTTGCATTATCAGTGGATTCGAATTATTTCAAATATGCCCTATATTTTTTTAGTAGCACGGTGAATCGTATTGGGAAATTGGTTGAGCAGGTCGCAGCTAAAAAGTTGCCAACCCCTGATCTAGAGTCATTAATATCCTTCCAGATGTTTTAGGTTTGGAGAATTGTAAAAGAAATTCAATTTTTTATCATACAATTATCAAAGCAATCTAAATATAAATTTTGAAATATTGAGTTATGAGTAACTATATAAATATATAAAATGCCTCTTGATATAAGAATAATAAAAGTAGATTTCTCTTTAATGTGTTCTTGCCAATGAAGTAAGTCCAACATTAAAACAATAGATAAAAAGGGGGAAATTGTTAAGAAATTACAAAAATTCTACCTCTTCTAACATAACAAAGAAAAGCGTACGCATTTGACAGAATTCTTGAATGCCTTATGTTACAACCTTTACACACTTAAATGAAATATTTATCTCATCCCAACTTTAAATATCAAAAATTTCTATCATAATTTACAAGTTTGAAAGGCTCTATTCCTATTCTAGTTTAGTGCAGGAGTTCTCGAAGTGCGAATCTACGCCATTTTAACCCAGGAGAAGGCGCGCACTCGATATTAATGTAGTGGTCGCAGGGGGAGTGTGTGATTCAGTTACCCCAATCCCTTTTTTATAATTTTTATTATACACCATAAAAATCATAATTCCACTGAATAATTTAACTTAGAGAAAGTATACCTTCCTATTTAAAGTACTTTTCGATTTTTCTTGGATAATTTAAGAAAAGTAAAATGTTTCAAGTGTGCTTGACTTTAATAAAGGACACAGACACTTTTTGCAAAAATTGCAAGAATGATATTGACAGGCAAATCTCTAATATTTTGTTCAAGTAATCAGTTTTATTGTCCTTTGATGATCGACAAATAAGATGTTGAACTTTTCTCACGTGTATCTTTTTGACAGGGTGCAGTGTGTCTTGAGCTTTATATCTTTTTGATGGATACACTTGTGAATACACCTGTGGCTTTATATCGTTTTGATGGAGTTTACGTATCATTTGAAAATTTTTCTTTCACCTCAAACGTTTCATGTTCATTAATTTTCTCAAACTTACTTTCTCTCTATCATGATTAATAGCCATTATTTCATCAGGCTCAACCCTTGCTTGTTGAACTTCCTCCAGTAGAGATCACAGAGATGGCCACATTTCTTTCTTTATATTCCCTTACTCTTTATTTACAATTATAAACCATAATGAGTCGACAATACAGTAATCAAGTTAACAAGTCGTTCAAAGGGGAGAAATACAGTTTGTTCATGGAAAATAATTAAACAAAAAAGATCGCGTGGGGAACTCAGTCCCTCCAAGTACTTACAGCAGTGTTTCTCAAACTGTGGCGCACCCGCCTGGAAGGGGGCGAGCATATTGAAACTGAAAGATTTAAAAAATAGTTACTTTACTGGAATGAATTAAAACAAAATACTTACAGACATAATAAAAAATGCACTTTTATTCTAATATAATTAAAGGCACGCGCGCGATATTAAGTCATCAAAAATAAAAACTTCTTCAATACCTCATTAGCTATCCTTGATCCTATAACCCAATAAAAGGCTTATTTGATTTGTTGTAATCCCATGATGAGAGATTTTTTACTACTATTTCAAAGAAAAAACAAATCAAAGACCCAGAATCGAAAAAATTTAGGAACATAAAAAAAATTAATGACTGTCATTATTTTTGAAATACTGCACATTATAGCTGTAATCTGTTTTACTGATAATTTGTTTGACCTTCTAAGTTAGTACAGTTAGTTATGACCGCTCTCTTATGTGTTTGTTTCTTATTTAGGGAAGTTATAAGTAATGTATTTCTCTGTTGCGTTTCTTTCCATGCAAAATAGTTTTATGATATTTGGAAAACCACGGAGAGCACACACTTTGAAGGATTACTTAGCCAAGGCTTATTTTTACGAGTATTCTCAAGCATATAAAGCATAACGAAAAACGTTTTACACAATTTTTAGCTGTAACATGCATATTATCATAATACACTTTTTCCGGGAAGTGGGCGCGCAGGACACACATATCACGAAATCGTTCATTCTGGCAAAACTGTTTATTTGTTACCAAAGAAAAATTGAAAAGTCCTCGAAAGTAGGTAAGTTTACTTTCTCTTAGTTAAATTATTCACTGGAATAATGATTTGTATTGAGTACAATAAAATAATTATAAAAAAAAATTGGGGTGACTCAATAAACCCGCTCAACCGTATCGAGTGCACACCTGCTCCCGGTTTAAAACATGTTGAAGACTCTTTTCGCATATATATTTTTAAAAAAATTATTCTTCATAGGAATTTTATATTACCGTTCCTTATTTAACAGCAATTATAAATGCTCTTTCCTTGAGGCTTAAAATTACAATTCGCTTAAGGCTAATTATAATTTGAGCAATAATTTTAAGAAAAATCATTTTAAATTTTTGTAAACATTGTCACGCACTTGGCTTTACTCTCCTTACGATTCAGCGATTATATCAATGTTTTATTTTCTTATAAATGAACTCTTGCAAAGAGCGGGTACTTCAGCTGGTATACATTTAATGTATCAGTGCTGCACAGAGTATTTTATAAATAATTAATTAATACTAAATTAAGAACAAGTTTAATAAGTATTAACGACTTCCATGGGCCTGTTTTTCAAAGCAAAGTTTTTATAAGGAATGCTTATGATTATAGAAATTGACCCTCCGAGTTCTTCTATATTTAGCTCACATCTATATTTTTTCTTATAAGCAGCCACCGCATTTTACAATATGTTCAATTTAAAAACTAGAGAAAGGAAAAATAACATAATAATTATCCTATTACTTAATTTTTTTTGCTTAAAAGTAACGTATGCAAAATTTAATACTTATGATATTAATTTGTATGGTTTATAATTAAACTCTCGTATTGTAGCTTTAGCGTCAAAAAAAGTGCATTATTATTGCATTCAGTACATTGTTAATGTATAAGAGAGGCGCGGTAAAAATTGTCATTGAAAAAGGGGGTGAGAGACAGTATTGAAAGTTTTAAGGTATGTGACTACCCAAAATTCGCCGTTTTGGGAAAAGTTTCGAAATTTATTTTATGTATTTATTTCATAGCCCATACATTTAAGATTCCAAAAACGCTCTATTTTTGTTTCTACGATATCTAGAAGCAAAGTTATATAGCATAATTATTAAACCGGAAATGGAGTTTACAGAACCGGAAGTAGATCCCTACACAAAAATATATTTAAGTTATTGAACTAAAATTTTCGAAACATGTTTTATTTAGTTCTATCTGTGTTATGAATCAAAATCTAATCTCTATGTTTATATTTATGTAGTTTATTGCTTTTTATGAAAAAAAGTCATTAATTTTTTTAAAAAATCATGTTTTTGTATAAAACTTGACATATTTAAAAAAACTTTCAAAAGTATTACAAATTTTTTAACTTCTAACACATATAAAGATGTTATACACGTACTGTATAAGTATTATTTGCATATATTTATTGGAATTTCGTGTAATTTCAATTTTTCATCAACATTTCACTAAAAACGACAGATGTTCTAGTCTATAAAACTCTCCAGAAAACATCAAAAGGTTAAAAAAAAAGTCCAAATTAGTTAAGCATGTATCTAAAAAGATCTTGACCTACAAATATGGGGAGTTTAAAAAATGTATAATTAGTAGAATATATTTTATACTGTATTAAAATCTTTAAATGCATTTTCTGAGAAACTACGTTTTTCAATTTCTTGCTTCACGGTAAAGTTCACTACAAAATTTATTTTTAAGATATTGAATTAAAATTTTCATCTCCTGTTTAGACTATAATTAAATCTCTATGTATATATTTATGTATTTCATTGCACTTTTTGCGAGAAAATAACATTAGTTTTTTGTAAAAAAACTGAGTTCTTGCATAAAAAATGACATATTTCAAAAACTTTCAAAAGTATTACAAATCTGATAGCTCTAAACACAGATAATGATGTTATTTATGTACTGTATAGATATTATTCAAATATATTAATTAGAATTTTCAATACAAGCTTTTTAATGCAACTGCCATTTTTCACTAAAATTTCACTCAAAACTCCCAATATATCCAAAATTATTTTTAATTTTGCGGAAATTGTACTTGAATTCCTAGTTTTAAGCCCTATTTCAAATAAAAAAGTGTTTATTTAGTTGAAAATTTATATATTTCAAAAAAAGTGCTCCGAAGGTAGTCACATACCTTAAAAGCACTGACTTCAAGATTTTAAGAAAACGTCTGCAGCGCCAAAAAATAAGAGTATGCTTCAAATATATTTTAATTCACATGAATACTGTCATACGGGAAGATACTGACAAAAAGACAAGGTCATTAGAAACAGTTTTCCAGAAATAATGATTTCATGGCTGTTTACAGAAGTTTTGCAAAAAATTCACTAATAAGAACGATTTTGATTGATAATAGCTTTTTAAAAATATAATTAGTTATTTATATAGTTGTGGTTGAGTTTAAGAAAAAAAGGAAATAATTACTTTGAATACTTAAAATTTACATTTCTTAAAAGAAAGAAAATATCTTACACTTGAATTAGAGTGTTCTCTAATTATTTATCACTAAATATTTGAAAAGAATATTTTCCAAGTTTTCTAGTAGCCGAGTGGTTTAGGTGTCGGATCGTGTGGCTGACTTTGTCACGAGTTCAACCCCAGTACCACTAAAGAACCGCCGTGTAGGGCAGCGATGCATGCTAAATCTGTCGAGAACTGAAGCGTCCTCCCGTTGGTGTGGTTGTTAGGAGAGGGGGTGCCAGCTCAGGTATCATCCACGTCATTGACCATTGTACAAAATGACGTGGTCCATCGCCAAAAGCCCTCGTGTAGCTGAACAGTGCGATGCTAATATAATCACAGACTCACTCTAAGTTTCCTAAGAAAGAAGTTTTGTAACTTAAATTTGAAAGTTTAATTGAACGTTAATCTCTGAAATACCCATGATCAAACTTTAGATATTTTACTCTATGCACGAGTTTTCTTTAGTAGTAGTATTTATAAAATTGAAGAAAAATTACTAAAGGGAACTCTATACATAATTCAAACTAAAAATTTATCAAAGGTCATCAACATTAATTAATTCTCTTCCTCCCCCAAAGTAGAGATCTCTACATAAATACGGAATTCTTAGTTACACTAGTAAGCTTTCCACCTTGAAAAGCAGATAACTGTTTCAGATGCTGTACCTAAAGCCGAGCGATCTTTTTCTTTTTTAACACGCCTTTATTAGCTTCCGCCTGTAGATAATGGAATATTTGAACTCCATTTTTACCACATTAAAAGACTCGATTTTTACCACACTTATCAAAGACCGTTATGACAATACAATAATTTTGTCTCAGTGTCCTGATCAGGATATCAGGATTAAAGATTTGCGATTTCCAGATTTAACGACTAATTCCAAGTTTGACGACTAAGAGATTAAGTTACAACCCTAAGGCGAAAACGCTCGTGATTAATACAAATAGTGATCATTTTAGTGAACTGTGTTTACACCTTCTGCATTAATTATTTCCTACTGAACTCTTCCAGATTTTCATCATATGTGGCTGATCCTATATTCAGTAAAGCAGGCAGTATCAACGTACTGATAGGATGCCAATGGATATTCCAGATTTTAAAAAAAGACGCATTGAAGATTACTATCAATAATTAATGATCGTTTAAAACACTAAATATTCCGCTTTTACAGTTGATCGAAATAAAAAGTAATAAATAATTTTTAATATAAGAATAAAATAATTAACAAAAAATTAATGACATTCGTGTACAAGCGGGATTGCTTTGTATTACATTTTTACACTACCTCTGCATTTTGAAATAGAAATAGGAAGAAATTATAACAATTAATATTGAGTCATCTACGCTTTTAACACAATGACATTATAGTTTTCTCCTTAATCATTTTATTTTTATATACTTATGGACAAAAAAAATACTAGCGCACCAAGACGGAGTCGTCAAAATGAAACGAAATTTTGCATACGTAATGAATACTTTGGTACAGAGTGTTTTTTTCCAGGTATAGAAGTTTAAGTTGGCATTACTTTCCAAGATGGCGACCGATTTAACAGCTTTCAAGCGATTTATTCTCAGTTTGGTTTGGGGCCGCGGTAGCCGAGTGGTATAGGTATCGGAATGTGGCTTGCTTTGTCACAGGTTCGAGCCCAGTACCACTAAAGACCCGCCGTGTAGGGCAGCGATGCACGTTAAATCTGTCGAGAGCTGAAACGTCCTCCCGTTGGTGTGGTGTGGTAGTTAGGAGAGGGGGTGCCAGCTCAGGTGTCGTCCACGTCACTTGACCATGGTTCAGAATTACGTGGTCCGTCGCCAAAAGCCCTCTCGTGTAGCTGAACAGTGCGACGTTAATATTCAATCAATCAATCAATCAGTTTGGTTTGGCGATTCATCATGAATAGATTCACGCCTGAACAACGCTTTCAAATTGGGCAATTTTATTTCGAAAATAATGGTCGATTTTCATAAGCGAATTTTGTTTAGCGATGAAGCGCACTTCTGGGTGAATGGCTACGTCAACAAACAAAACTGCCGCATTTGGAGTGAAGCTAATCCACAAGTGTATGTCGAAACACCGTTACATCCAGAAAAACTGTCTGTTTGATGTGCTTTATGGGCTGGTGGAATCATTGGTCCGTACTTCTTCAGAAACGATGAAGGCCACAACGTTACAGTCAATGGTGATCGGTATAGAGCCATGATTACTAACTTTTTCATTCCTGAATTGAACAATCATGATGTCCAGGAGCTGTGGTTCCAACACGACGGCGCAACATGTCACACAGCTCGTGCCACAATCGATTTATTGAAATACACGTTGGGTGACCGCCTAATTTCACGTTTTGGAGCTGTGAATTGGCCTCCAAGATGTTGTGATTTAACACCGCTAGACTATTTTCTGTGGGGCTATGTAAAGTCATTGGTCTATGCGGATACGCCACAAACGCTTGACCATTTGGAAGACAACATTCGCCGTGTTATTGCCGATATACGGCCACAAATGTTGGAAAAAGTCATCGAAAATTCGACGTCCAGATTGGACTACATCCGAGCCAGCCGTGGCCAGAAATCATATTTAAAATGTAATGCCATAAGATTATCTTTCGAATAAAAAAAATTCATATCAATCGAATAATACATCGTTGTTTTATTGCAATTTAAAGTTCTATACCTCTAAAAAAACACCCTTTATAAGTAAAGGATTAGAAGATCAAAGGAAAATGATTATTTATTTCAGAGAAAAAGGCAAGAGAACGGAGGATATAATACCCTGTTGAACCCCCTCTAGCACGAAAGCACGATACGATATGATCGGGCATTGAGGCATACAAGTTCTGTATGATATCTTGAGACACTTCGTTCCATATTTGCTGTAACCTTGCCTCTAGTTCGTTCAAACTCGCGGAATGCCCAACTTGCCGTCCCAAATGATCTGAGATATGCTCGATTGGAGACAAATCTGGGAATCGGGCAGGCCAAGGAAGGATAGTAACAGTGCACCTACAGTCTTGTGACACCCCTGCCGTGTGAGGCTGAACATTGTCTTGTTGAAAAATGGCTCCTGGGAGTCGTTGCATGAGTGGCAACACATGTGGTTGCAGGGTGTCAGGGACATATTGCTGGGCTGTCATGTGGTGCCACGGTTCAATACTAGGGGCGACCGTGTATTGTAGGCAATGTCACCCAATACCATCACACCAGCTGTGGGAGCGGTGTGTCACTGTAAAGCATAGGCAGGATTGACGCGTTCACCACGGGGTCTCCACACACGAACACGATTGTCATCACTGCTGAGGTTGAATCTGGATTCGTCGCTAAATTTGACCTGTTTCCATTCCGCTGCAGTCCAGTTTCCTCTTGCGTGGCACCTCTCCAAACGGAGGCTTCGATGGGTGGGCGTCAAGGGCAGCACATGTAATAAGCGCCCCGATCCTCCTTCATCTTGGGCGGGACAAGGTCTCTGATTGAGTAGACGCTCAACGCTCGACGCTGACAGCTTTGGTGTGAATTCAGCTTTAGTGATCTACTACGTCGGCATATGTCGCGTTCAGTGTTTTTCTTTATAGACTATACTGTGGTGTTTCTTTCCCTAATTTTTCTTTTTTTTTCCTGTTGTTTCTTTTTTGTCAATATTTTCTGTTTCTCATTTCGTTTGCATTTGTCTTGTAATCCGCGGTTGGAAACTAAAAAAAATATTTTACTTTCTAGTTTAATTATTTATAAAAAAGCAAGGTCTTCAGTTGTTTTTTGAAAAAAACTAATTTATTCAACATAATGTATACCAGGGTCGGGAACCTTGAATCTGGGGTATGTTTTTCTAATGTATCAATGTAATTCAAAATGTCGCACAATGGGAAGTAAATGACAAAACGAACGAAAAATTGGAAAATATTCAAGAGACTGAGGCGAGATAGATATTTTAACTTTATCACATAACTTTATAAAATGACACTGAAAATTTACTCATCTTACTCTTACAGAATGTTGAAACTTATCTAAATATCAGCCACCGATCATGTAGAAGAGCTGATCCGTATTAAGTCTCCCAAGTTTCAAGTTTCTCACATTGGTGTGGCGTGAATGTTTGCAGAGAAAAATGACGTTGACTCAAATGTCATCCTCATTATTTGAATTTAGTTCTAAATTAAAAGATTTTCGTCATCATAAGTCCTAGTTTCGTCAAGAACACATGGCTGATAAAATCAGTCAATCTTGTTCGGCTAATGCCACATGTCTGACTTAGTCAGATTGAAGCCCACGAAATTATTCGTGACAAGGAACTAGAAGAGCGCCTGTCATTGACCGTGGCCTTCAGGTGACAGTACGAATTAGCTTGGCCAAATTCCGCGAAGGGATAATAGATGGTTACACCACCTATCTCCACCTCCAAAATTTTGACATGGCACTAAAGGAGAGGGAAATATTCTCCAGTCTTCTTGCACTCGTGATTCAGCCCACAAGACTTTCGGACCCACTGATTTAACGATCACGTAAACTGATTTAACGATCACTCCGTGTGTACACGGAGTGTATTTGGTGGCATTGGACATGGAACCCAGTGATTCCGGTCTGGAGTCCGATGCTCTAACCACTAAGCTACCCGCGGCCTGACTCAATCTTAACAATCCCTACTAACAAAAGCATCAAAAAAGCAACGACATCAAGGAAAATACTAAATCTCCACTTTTTCTATAGAATATTTCTCTTTGCCATTTTCATCCGATTTCGTGAGGCGGTAGCATAGTGGTCAAGATTACGGACTTGTGGCTAGTGTTTCATGAGTTCGAGTCTAGTGGCGCTGAATAAACGCTTTATATAAGGCGCCGATGCACGTTAAATATGTCGAGGCTCAAACTTCTTCCCGTTTCTGTGATGAGAAAGTCAGGGGAGGGGGCTACCCGCTCAGATGTCATCATTGTCTCTTGACCATGATTCAAAATTAGGAGGTCCGTTGCCAAAAGCCTTCGTTGTAGCTGAAGTGAGTGAAGTGAGTGAATATTAACGTCGAACTATGTACCTATATACTCGAGGGCGTTTGGTGACGGACCTCGTAATTTTGAACAATGGTCAAATGACGAGGACGAAACCTGAGCTGACAACTCCCTCTGTGAACGACCACACCACACCAAGGGGAAGACATTTGAGCTCTCGACAGATTAAGCGCGCATCGCTCCCCAACCCGTCGGTCTTCATCAGTAATAGGCTGTAACCCATGACACGCCGGCCCCGAGTGCGACACCTTAACCACCAGGCTGCAGCGACCCGTCGTTGCAACTGAAAAAGAGGACATTAACATTCCTTCACTCAACCGATGTATAGATTGAGAGATTTTCCAAACGGTGCACTGTGAAGCTTTACTAGGGCTTTTAGGGACGGATCTTGTAATTTTGAACTGTGGAGAAGTGACGAGGGTGACACATGAGCTGGGACAACTCTCCTAAATTCCACACCACACCGACGGGAAGCCTAGATAGATTTAACGTGCATCAGTCAATTATACTTGGCTGATCCTCAGTGGAACGAGGCTCAAACTCATGACACACCAGCTGCAACGCAAGTATATGACCTGGACCACTAAGCTACTCCGGCCACTTATGTTACTTCAGTCAGTGATGTATTCAAATCATACAGAATAAAGATTTCTTAATAATAGTGTATAAATCACTGTGAGTGTCACGTGTACTTAACCGGATTGGAAAACCGCGGATATAAAATAGAATGCAGGGTCAAGGAGCCGAATGGTCATCGGTTCAGGTCCTAATGCTGTTGTGTCGAATCTCAGTGCTAATCATGCGGACGAGTTAAAATTTTTTCGACCTCTTGTCATTGTTGTGAAAAATTTTGAGGGTAAGAAAGACTTGCTCAAGGGTTGTCTTCGTGATTGGAATTTCGAACAAAATTACGCCATATGTTACTATAGCTTAGGAGTTGCTTTAACGCACAAATTAGAAAAACAATCAATCGAAATAGAATACTGATATCCAGTAGCCCACACAGAAATCTTTCAAGAGGGAGAGAGGGGGAGGGGCGCCAGGGTCCAAAGTCCACCATTATCATTTCATGCTCCAATACGCCGCCTAATATATTCTTTCGATTTTGTCAATTTTCAGGAACAAAAGACATTAAAAAAATTATTGAATAAATAATTAGTATTGATTAATAAAATTAATTATTAATAACAAATACATTAATAAATTTTACATACTATATACACAGCATTATAATCAATTAAAAAAAGTTTAAGGATTATGATAGTCCGGACCCGAGGACTACTAGGTCCATATCAATCTTATCGACTTCCAACCAGTCAAAAATTGACAGTGCAGAGTGCCACTAAGAATTGTACCGAGTACCACGTGTGGCATGCTTTCCATTTGATGCCGACCCCTGGTCTAGATTTTCTTGAAAAAGAGAGGCGCAGCATCTAAAGTCGCATTCACACCAAGGCATTCAGCGTCGAGCCTTGAGCGTCTAACCAATCAGAGACTTCATCTCGAGCGAGATGAAGTCTCTGATTGGCTAGACACTCAACGCTCGACGCTGACAGCCTTGGTGTGAATGCAGCTTAAAACAGTTAATTGCTTTTCAAAATAGAAAGCTTACTAGTGCACTTCAGAATTCCATAATTATCTAGAGATCAATACTTAGAGGTAAAGGAGTTTATATAACTGTTGTTGGATGCATAAGAATAATAATACCATCATTTGAGAGTGAGTGAATATCAACGTCCCTCTGTTCAGCTACACGAGGGCTTTGGGCGACGGACCTCGTAATTTTGAACTATGGTAAAATGACGAGGACCCCACTTTAGCTGGTACCACCTCTTCTAACTACAAGACCACACCAACGGGAGGACGTTTCAGATTTAGCAAGCATCGCTATCCTAGACGGCGGGTCTTTAGTGGTACTGGGCTCGAACTCATGATATGCATGGCATGATCCGAAACCCTGACCACTGGGCTACCACAACCTCCTGCTGATATCAAAGATTTATTATAAAGTATCCCATTTCACTTAACTGGAACCGAAAAAGTACGGTGGGACTTCTCGTATGTTAAAGCAAAAACTTATATTTAAGAACTGCAGTTCCATGAGAAATTGGTTTTAAAAATTATTTTATCGAAGCACCACCGTTTTATCAATTCATATTTTAGAGACGATTATTTATTAGAAACTTTCACTTTAACGATTACCATTATATCATTTTATAAAATCACGCTTTCATTTAATAGTGGTATATTTTCCCAACGAGCTTTCATCCTAAGGATTTTTTTTTCAACTCTTGACGATGGATGAACAAAATGAAGAAGTGAGTTGGAAATAAGAATGAACATTAAACTTCATAACTTTTTTTTTAAATTTTATTTCAGATAAATGTCTCGGACAGTAAATATTTTAACTAAACTCTCATTCGAAGAAATCTTTCATGAGTGAATCTATAAACGTTTTTTACTATTTTTGAATTAAAATGACTTTAACATTTTATATTGGCGGGGAATTAAAAATATTTAATCCACATTAAATATTTAATCGTGTCTCAAAATAACGTGTCCCATGGCCAATAGAGTAAAATGCTTCCCATTTTAACGTTAGGAAAAATTTGATATTGCACCATAAAAGTTTTAAAAATCCTGAATGAATGTTAAAAAAAATCTTGTGACTATACATAATGAGGTTAGATGTCTTCATGGTCATTTAACATTCAATAGCATATCATCCATCGTCAATACATTTATCGTTGCTTTTAAGTTAGTACTCAATGCTATGTTAATTAAGCCCTATAAAATGCATTTAAATCGAAGACTCGGTTCTTGATACTACTGATCCATCCGGTAGATATCAATTCTTTTTATTAATGTTGCTTTCTGAAGCTATGTGAGAACTACTTGAATTCCATTCATCGTAATTCCACAGCATGCCGAAGTGAGGGGATGGAATCACGGCATATTTAACATCATCGCCTCTTCTACATGGGTCTCCTGTTCCAGGACTCGAACCGGCAACTTTGGCAGTGAGTTCAAAACACGATTTCATGATGATAGATATACAAGGCATGTCCGGAAACTCTAAGTACCGTACTGAAAAAACTCTGATAGTCTTTTTCAAAGAGAAATTTTTACATGAAAAACCGTGTCGGGAACTATTTTTCTACATATTTTCCACCATTCAGATATTTGTTATATAGGGAAACTAACCATTCTACGCCCTCTTCAAAGAAAGTTGTCGCTACTGAAGTGAGTCACCGCTGAACAGCTGTTTATGGAAACTGTAAAAAGCAATCTTATTGTCAACCGTCTGTTGTCACGATTTATTTCATTCATTTCTTCATCCAAACCATCACTGATAACTTAAGGCCCCCAATCCCTGCTTCGTTATGGGCATTGATATTCCGATCATTGAATCGTCGAACCCTCATTTCACTACTCATTACATTTTCACATTAAATCTCTTCAAATTATCGATGAATTTCAAATTGTTCAAAATTTCGTGCGTTCAGAAAACAGATTACAGAACACATTCCGCAGTCGGCGTGATCCGCAGTTGTATTTGTTATTTTGAACATTTACTAACAAGGGTAAAAAAAAACGCTATTTAGCATCGTTGGAAAAAGGATCAGCCATAGACGTGTGCGCAAATGTTGAAATTCAATACTACTGGTAGTGTTCGGTAGTACAACTCGCTTCTTAGTTTTCGGACACACCTCATAATTTTCAACAATGAAATGATCAAAATAAGAATCTTCTAACTATACCTATCGCATTTGGTAATTATTCAGCGGCCGCTGTAGCAAAATGTTCAAGGTAACGAAGACGTGGTTGGCGTGTCATGAGTTCGAGCCTAGTATCACTGAAGACCTGACGTGTAGGGGGCGATGTTCGTTAAATCTGAAGAGGTTCAAACGTCCTCCCATTGGTGTGGAAGTCGGAAGGGTTAGCAGCTCGGGTGTTGTCTTTGCCACTTGACCTTGGTTCAAATTTACAAGTCCCGTCGCCAAAAGCCCTTGAAGGCGACGTTAATATTCACTCACTCAGTAAATCTTCACGAATTTATGGAAATAAACTAGACAGGATTGATTTTTAATGATACCAAAGGGGTTGTAACTTACTGCAGGGCTAGTTGTTAAAATTATGTAACAAGTTTATCAATTGGTTTCATACAATTAGTTTCATTGAGTAATTGAAGAATATATTTAGTACATTTGAAATTTAGCAGTAGACTTTAGTTAACTCCTAAAATGAACATTATATATTCACTTACTCTTTTTTTAAAATTACTTGCATTTAAATTTTTAGGTACAGTTATAATGTTGAGAATGTTATTTTATATAAGATAATTTGTATAAAACCTATATTGTTTAATTAACTAAATTTGTTATATTTCAGATGGGAATTTTGATGATTGCTGTAGAACTATTTGACCTAATAACTTGGTCTGTAAGAATTATGGATGTAATGGTTTCATTTATTTTTGAAATTCCCCTATACTTTTCTATTATGTACTTCGTCATTCAGATTTTCGTAATTTGTCGAATGCCGGTACGTATTTTGTTGGTATTCATAAAGTTAGTTGTATTTTCCTCTTATTTATTTGATTTTTTTAAACAGATGTAAAGAAGGATAAGAGGTTGTCTGGAAAAAACAACGATGTACATATTCAATAAGACTACATATTAAGTGGAAAATATAACGGGAATTCAACAGATTTCTTCCTGTAGAAAACAATTTTTGGAATTACGTTAACGTATAACGAATAGGGTATTAACATATTATCGCAGCAACCGCCAACGTTCAAGGTAACTCCCCAAGTTGACATCCTCAATTTCCCAAGTGTGGTATGTGCTGCATCGGCAATTACGTGCTTAGTTTCATATGCCATCAATAGATTGCTATAATACGTAAGTACCACGAATAGCACATTTATGAACTATGGTCTATGTATTTTTAGGAACAGCACAGCATGATGGCAGGATTATTTTTTACTTTAATAAGAGTTTAGAGTAATCATTTGAATTATTTTTAACTACCATGCTAAAATTACTCAATTTCTTGGGATATGTTTATATATTTTTTGTATTGTGGTCTTTCTTTATACCAATTAGGCGGAGAATTCAGACCAACAGACATTTATTACGAAGAGGGCTTTGAGGAAATGTAATCAGGATATTCGGTACTTGATTTTAATTTGATATCGGAGTGCTAAGTGCCAAATTGTTTATATTCGCCTAGGTAATGGATAACATTGCATTATGATCACCTTGATATTTTTATCCTGGGGGAGGGATCTGATTGCAATGGAGATGACGAATATTGCATTTTTTTTTGCTTTATTTCCCTCTAACCTTATTAGCTTTAGATTTTTTTTTATTTCTTTAAAATGTTGAAGTATTTTCTTTGCAATCATACTTCACTAGATACTGCTTCAGTCCTCTGTTGCATATTTTGCTATTTTTGAATATGGATATTTCTGATATCATTGAGTACCAGGATATTTTTTATAGAAAAAAGGGCTGAGTTTTTAATTATTCCTGTAAATTGTGTATTTCTGCTTAATTTTACTTTTAGCTAATGCATTTTTGAACGTTCCCTGTTCAATGAAATCCATTAAAGTAACCAGCAATTTTAGAAATATTTCAAGTTAATAACAATTATTGATACTCATTATTAAATTTAATATATATTATGTAATTAATGTGTATAGTTTAATATGATATAATGCAGTTATAATATATACTTTTTATGTAATATTATGTATAACAATTATTGTATCATTATTATATACAATTAAAAAAAAGTTTGTGATTAATATTAAATATTACGTAATATAATTATTGTACATAATTATATTATATTGAAATCAATTATGGATTGATGTTGGTTATTTTCTATTTATTCTTCATTTGAAATATATTTTACTATATTTCAAAGCAATTTAAATTATTTTCCTCACAATTTGTTACAGCATGGCCGCCATCTGGGATTCCTATGGCTTGGCGCGTAGCGCACTCCGATATCAAATTAGTTGAACATCGTGTTTGGAATTGGCTTAGTTCAATGCAACATACAATACCTTCTATGCTTCAATATCAAATGTTTCAATTGTAAATTTATTCTGGAAAATATTATTTTACTCGAAAAGACCCATGTGTTGTCTAGAATGTTTTATCAAACATCCCGTTTTTTGAATGCCTGACTTTCTGTATTTTAGTTAGGAGCGCTTTCACTTACTGGAAATTATCAATTTAGTTGGCTTTAATATCTTTAAAATATCAATTGCAGGGACATAGAATGTGGCGTTTTGAAGCTTCTGTACTAGCAAGTTTCGTCTTTTGCCATATGTGTGCAAAAGGATCATCCATCTTTCAAATAGCTGTTGATGCTAAACGAGAATCGATTTTCACTAAAGCAGGAAACATATATCTGCTTATATTGTTCGTCATGGTAAGTGTATTCTCCTCGTTTTTTTATTGCTGTAATTCATCCATTTCAGTGAAATACATTTCAGCAGAACGTCGATTATCCGAATCAATTAGGACCGGACACCGTTCGTATAACCGAAACTCGAAAGCATTCCATGCAGCATATGAAACCGGACACTAATACAAATATTGAAAATAATCACATGCGGGAAATCTGCTTGAAGAAAAAGCAAAATAGGTACAAAATGTTGCAATTTTACCTTGTTGTGGAAAATCACTTATTTTTTTGCTGTACCATTGTACACCTTCATTTTGACCTTTGAAAGCACTCGAACTGCCTAATTCCTCGTTAAGTTCCAGAACTTTTTCACACATCCGAGGGAACGATATCGGGTCCCCTGTGCTACTTTGTGAAACCACAAGTAGATTCTGCGATCAAGGACAACATCATTTGCTTCCCTCATGGTTTTTCTCTTCTAGCTATCTTCTGCGTAAAGTTATGACGCAAAATTTAAAATGGTTTCTCGCGGCTTTTCTTTATGTCAAACACTGTTGACTTTCCAATATTATAAAACTGTGCTAGAGATAAATTTTCTCCCTTTACGCAACGGTCGAATGTTTTAAGTTTTGTCTATATGTTCAAGATCTCGTTCTTCCGTTTTAAATTCGAAGCAATAGCAGTTCACGACTCAACAAAAGAGCACGTATAAACACCCTTTCTCGGAAACAAACTGACTTAATATTCCGCCCAGTTTTTTACCGAATCACGCAACATAAATTCCCCAATTATCGCTGACCTTGGATTTTCAAGTCACTTTTAACTCACGCGAAGCAACTGTTCAGCATGACACTGTTAGAAAACGTATTCATATACAGTACATGTAGTTGACAAAAAAAACTGGTCCGGATATTTGACGCTCCGGATAATAAATGTTCCAATAAACTACATTCTACTGTATTAGTAAATAATGCGTGTGGTGGCTTCCTGATCAGTTTTTCTGTTCAATTTGCAATACCATCAGAACTTGGTGTCCTTGGTAGTCTAGTGGTTATGGTCCAGCCCAGTGGTAATTTCGAGCCAAGTACCAATGAAGACCCGTAGTGTAGAGAGGCTGCCGCACGTTAACTCTTTTGTAGCTAAATACACTCCAATTGCTGTGTTGTGTAAATTTGGAGGATATGACATCTCGAGTCTTCAACGTTTTTTGACGTCACTTAGAATGTCCGTCACTTATGGCCTTCGTGTTTTATAGTCTGACATTAATGTACACTCCATCAAAAATCGGGATATTCTTGAATTGAATATGTGGAACCAAAATTAATTTGGAGCAGCCCCTACTTCTGCTGTCAAACAACATGAAACACTGGAAAAAGCTTTTTACGATTGGCATGAATAGGTATTCCATTTCATTCCAGTCATCTAAAGCAGTGATCCGCAACCCCCGGTGCGTGGTCCAGTACCGGTCCATTGATCAAATGGTACCGGGCAGCCTAAAGAACATTTAACTATTGTCATTCTACTTAAAGTGGTGTATTTCTCTCGGATTTGTGCAACTTTCCCCTTAAATCACTTTATATTCCACATTAAATCACTTTTATTCATTTTTGGTGTAACTATTTTTATTCTGAAGGCATATTTAAGTATAATTAATTGTTAAATCAAAACAATCTAAAATATAAACAATCAACGTGTCCCACCATTAAACGGGTTGCTATAAAATTAGGAAACATTCACCGGTCCGCGGTGAAAAAAGGTTGCGGAGCACTTGTCTAAGGCAACCAACGGGCCGATATCGGCGGTTCGTGTATTTTGTTTTGCTTCTTTTCAGTAAACTGATATATATATATATGAATTTTCTATTTTCGAAATACTCATGCGCCCCCACCCCAATCTTCGTGTAGAATTGTCACGCCCCCTATGGGGACGTGCCAAACGGTTTGAAAAAAGCTGATTTAGGTGAAAATTTATTAAAACATTATGGTAAAATTAACTTTTAAACTGTTAATAAAGTTTTTTTTTAAAGTTATTTTTAACAAATCTTGTGTTAATCTATTTTTTCTAGAAATTCGTTTATAAAAGCAATTTCACCAATTACCTTTTAACCAAGTATTATATAAAGCACTAAATTCTTCGATAATTACAGTTATTACATACTTTGAGCATGCTTCATTAAACAATGGGATTCAATTTTTATTTCTTTGGAAAACTCGAATTTTTCAATTTAATATTAAATGCAGGAAATGCCTAAATTCTGAAACTTTTATAAATCCATTAAGATACTGATGTTCATGATTGATTTAAGATCTATTCCCCATTATATAGTGGATTTACATAGACTTTTTTCTGGAGGACGATCTTTGACAAAAAATTATACAGTATCTGAAACAATTCAAGTCTTGTAAATGCAGTACCAAGAAGATATCGAAAGAAAATGCAGCATAAATTCCAGAAATTTTGTGAAACGATAGGCATGGAACTCTCCTCATTTTAAGAGCGTAAGTTGCTAAAGGACAGCATATTTTTAAAAACGTGGAAGTTCTGACTTCATTGGATATTGTATAATATGAAATGCTTCCGAGAAATGTAGGATTTTAAAGAGCCTTTGTTGTTATTTTATTAAATAGTTATTAAAATATGTATTTTGTTCTCTTTTACAGTTTTATAGTGAATGTAACGTCGCGTGATTGAAGAGAAATGTTTGCATAATGCGAGATATAAATCTAATTATTAATTAGCAATTTCTTGATTGCTTTAAGTTCACAATAGATCAATCGATGGCTAAAGGGCTAACCGAGTGGTCATGGCCGTGAACTCGTAGATAGATTCTTCCAGTAAAATATGGAGTTACAGACCTTTGCAACTCAAGACCATCAGTGTAGAGAATCAGTTGCATTTTTTAAATATGTTGAGGTTCAAAGTCCTCATGGTCCAATTACAGTGTCGCCAAAAGCCCTGTATCAGTCTTAAGGTGCTATGTTAATAAAAAAAATATCACAATGTCACAAAAATCACAAATGATTTTGCACCATGGACAAATAAAAGGATTTCACCAGAGTTGAAACATGAGTTTGGAATATTGCATTTTATATAGCAGTGCTTCTCAAAGTCTCATTTTTCGCGACCAACTATTCAATATTTTTTATCGCGCCCCCCTCATACAATAACAATGTATAGAATTTAATAGTACTGGATTTTGATGCTAAAATTACGATACGACGTTAACCTCTTAAGCGCCACCGGCGTTTATAAATGTTACTCTCAGCCAAAGCGTTAATTTTCCCGAACGTACATATTTTCCGAAGTAGGATATTTTCTACGCATTGCTATCCATAAAATTATTCCAAGAGCTTTGGAATACAATCAAAGTACCTTGGCAATGTTTGCGAAGTATTTATTTCAGATTATTTACTACTTTATTCCTTTCCCCTCCCCTCCTGTTAGGAGAGGGAGGTGCCAGCTCAGGTGTCGTCCACGTCACTTGACCATGGTTCAAAATTACGTGGTTCATCGCCAAAAGCCCTCGTGTTGCTGAACAGTGCGAGGTTAATATTCAATCAATCAATCCCCCCCCTCCTAATGCATTCCATACGCGTGCCTACGTGGAAAACGGTTGGGATTGGGAAGCGAATTGCGTAACTTTTAATCTGCAGTTAAGGGATTATTTATAAACAGTACAAAATATCAAGATAAATGCTCGTTTTTGTATTTAATTTCATATGACAAGCCCATGGGGTTACTGGTAATTATTAACTTGTTTTTAACTTAATATTGTTAAATTAGTTATAAAATACATTTTGTAGCATTGTTAATTTACAAGTGTAACATATCAGTGTAAATGTGTCTTATTACGTTTGGCAACGTGTCTTATTACGTTTGGCAACGTGTCTTATTACGTTTGGCAACGTGTCTTATTTCGTTTGGCAACGTGTCTTACTCTGTTTTTTAAATCTTTCGTTTTCAACTTTTCAATATGTTCGCGCTCTCTAGTAGAGTTGCCATGACACCCAAGGGGGCGCGCCCCACAGTGTAACAAGCGCTGCTATATATATTAGATTTCGGTATTCCACAAGATCCTTTGAACGAAATCGAGTCGCAAACCTGTATTCGATTTGAACTGTATGTAAAATAAAAAATTTAAATAAAATTTATCCAAGAAAAAATTTTATTTTTAACAATTTTCATATATATAAATAAAAATGTAATATGTGTTTGCTCAAAGCCGTTAATCTCCGAAACTTCTTGACCATTTTCTCTGAAATTTTGACGAAACGCTGCATTTTAATTCGGACGGGTTCTTACGTACTTATATCGCAATTCTTTCTAAATTTTTTTTAAAATTTAATTTTTAAGCTATTTTCAGTGTTATGACGTCATATGATGTCGTGTTTCTCACCAAGTGAAAAACTTATACTTTACACGCAGTTTTTCAAAATTATTGCATATTTTTACTATAGTTATGTTTATTGGTTGGAATATTTATCCAATTTTTCTATTGATATTTAATTCGGATTATTTTTCGAATAAATCACTTTTTAATGATTATTCTTTTAACAAATAAAATTTTGTTTTGTTTTAGCAACATTTAGATAGTATTATCACAGGATGTTTATGTGTGTGATTTTGCTTACAAATTGCAACTTAAATTTTCAGTATTTCCTCGGAGAATTTATTTCTTTAGAATGCGAAGATTATAATTTTTACAAACAAAACTTTTTATTCATAAGGGTATTTCAGCTCTTATTACTGCAATTAACGTTAGTATAGTATTTCCGTTTTCCTTATCTTTTAGATAGTATGAAATTAATATGAATATTAATAGCGATCTTTTTCTCGCCCGTTATCGTTTAATTCAATATATAATTTATATATTATTTTATATTTTAGTTATTTTTATTTTGCTCTATATATGTGATGTTTTAATTTGTCGAAATTACTCGACGGGATTGTTCTTATAAACACTTTTTTTTATCTGTTTTTGACAATTTTTATGTTCCTCTGAAATATGAAATAAAGATTTTCTAACAAATACTCTTCGGTTGTACGAAATTGCTTGGATAGATTTAATTAAAATATTCAGCTTTATTTTATTTATGATATCTGCATAAGATTTATATTTCATAACTAGCTGCACGACATGTTGCTGTGGCTCAGTCTGGTTAAAAAGACTGGTCCGTCAAAAGGGTTACAAAAGTAAATAACACTCAAAAATTGAAACAAAATAAAGGGTACACTTGCGCATTGCAGCAATCACCAATTCTATTATAACTCGCCAAGTTGGCAACCCCGATTTCCTATGTGTTGAATTGGCAACCAGATGCTTCACTTCATATAATGTTGCCAATAGTTTGTGATAATATGTAAGTACCATTTGCTTTTGTCAGGTACAAAGCTACCACTGTATTTGCCATACCAATGATACAAGGCTCCTAACCTATAGTGGTTCCCATGCGTATTACTACAGTCACTAATATGGTGCTGATATCTGAAATCAGTCCCTAAAAGGGTTTTGATACAGAGCCCACGCAGGAGCTGTTTTGCAATTTCAAGTGTCTTTATTTTAACCTTTAAGTGTATACTATTGGCTTCAGTGTATAAAATTGCTTTGCAGAAAAGGAAACTTGGGTAATCATACTGCTCAAGCAAAAGCAGTGTTGGTAGTAATTACATATCAAACTGGAATAGGCATGAGAGAATGAGCAAAACAGACAAATGGCTTAAATATCTGTTGAGGAAGCAGATTATCGTAAAATTAATTATTTTGGGTACTTATGTACTATCCTAACAATCACCAACGTACAAAATAACTTGCTAAGTTGGCAACCCCGATTTCGCATGGCATATGTATGCTAAAACTGGTTTCCCGCTAGAAAACTGGTTCCATGCAAATAGCACCTTGATATCGAAGCAACAAAGATTCTAAATTTTTTTATATGAAAAAGAACCAATCACAGTCGGACTTGGACGAAAAATAGTTTAATTCTCATTGTGGCAATTTAGCTCAGGTGATACTAATCGCACAATAAATAATCGTCCATGGGAAAATCAGTCTGTGTCTAGATATAAGCCAGTCTGTTATAAAGGTAGGCCTTTAAATTTGTTAACAATTGCTATTGCTAATTGAATGGTGAATTACAAGAATTATCAACACTTTATAATACATTTTTTGCTACGAAATCCAAGTTAACATTTGAAGTTTCCCGGTGTATTCTACTGAAAATATCTCCAGCCCCCACACACATGTATGGCTTATATTTCTAATCTAACTTTGTTGGAGATAATGGAAAGCAAGCACATTCAATGTATGATTGCAAGCAATGCACAAATTTCATTTTGTTGTCACGTACTGCTCATGTCATTGATGATACTTCCCAGTGTTAATGACATTTTTAAGAAAGGCAGTCACACACACACACTTCAATTATTTTTTTTTACGTTGCATTGGTATTAAGCTGTCTTTTACTGTAGAGTTGATTGTACATGAGTATGGTTAATTTTTTTACCATTGTTTTTCATTTATTTTTTCCTCTTAATTTCTCAGAGCCATTGACAGGAATTGAGCTCTGCCTATTAATTTTCATTTGAATTCAAATTATATAGTAAAATTGACATCTTCGGAGTGATTTGTTGGAGTGGAATGAAATATTCTTTTTTTCATTGTTAGAATTGAGCCGTGTTGGTTGATGTACATTTGAAGTTTAATATTTCATTAGAAAGAGTATTTTTACTTTGTTTCGTTTTTGTTCCTGATTTTTTTTTCATTATTTTGAAATTTTACGTTTTTGTTTTAACTTTTTTTTTCTTTTTAAGTGCAGTCAATTGGCTTCGGTACATAAAAATAATACTTTGTAGGAAATCAAATTTAGGTTGTCGTGTTCGCTAGGCAAAAGTAGTGCAACGAATAATTGCATAGCAAGAGCGGAAAACAGACGAAGACACTTGCTGAGGACGCAGCAGAGCAATATGCAACCAGACTTAAAGATGCATGTTTGCGAGCACAGCATTTGCTATTTACAGCATCAGATCTGCTCTGTTCTTGAGAAAAGAAATACAATAGTTTACGAATGGCTGAAAGATATCAATGAAAAACAGCATTTCATCGTCAAACATGACTTGGTGGCTAGTAATCACACAATAACAGTCACATTGCATTCCAGTGCAACCCAGAAGATTATTGGTTGAGCCAGCATGCGCATCACTAAAGCGCATCATCAGCGTAATAACTAACATGTGTCATTATTGCAAGACTCTGAAATTTATGGAAAAAACAAAAGGAATGTTTTGCACCATTGGAAAAATTAAACTGCCACAACTTGGAGAACCACCAGAGCCATTAAAAACTTTGCTTGCCAGATATAATGTAGAATCAAAGCATCTATATCATTGAGAAATACAATTCGTGTTTCTAAACTAACCCTTTGCCCTTCAGGAATCTAGAGTAGAGCCATTTAAAAATTATCCTCGAGCTTGAGGTCTCCACTATTAAGAATTAATGTGTTTTGTGTGGAACCAAAGATCATTCTAAGGACTCAAGAAAACGGCAAGTTTCACACGGCACAATTCTCAGCGACACTCTACACTACTCTACAAATGTGTCAATTTTTAAATGCATGGAAGTTGATATTTGACAAACACCTTCAAAATTATGCACATTTAAGAAGATACGAGAAAATCTGAAAGATCTATAAATAAATAAATCTTGAACTATATTTTGTAAATTATTGAATGGCATTGCTAGAGAGACTGAATTGTTTAAAGAGAGAAAATTACATATGTTCTCTGCTTTTCTTTTTGGTTCTACATATCTGTTAAAATACTTTTCATGTGAGAACAGATTTGTTAAGACCACAGAAAATATGTTTAAGAACTAAATGCTCAGAATCGTGTCAAAATGTGTGAAAGTCACACATTATACCCCTGATATTGCGATGTGAAGTAAAGCGCTGCAAAGAAAAGGTTCAAAATAAAACATTTAATTCAACAAACAAAGGAAAATATTTATATTTTAAGCTGTTTATTTCTTATTGTAACAAATGTTTAAAAAATTCATGTACAAAATAAAGATTTTACATGTGTCACACACACATAAAGGAATAGCATTTTTTATTTTTTGGTAATAAATAGATATAAATGATGAAAACTTAATGTATAATAAAACTATCAGGGGATCTTTTACAGAGTATTGATAAAAGAAACGCGTGGCCGCGGTAACCGAGTGGTATAGGTATCGGACCGTGGCTTGCTTTCTCACCCATTTCGAACCCTGTACCACTAAAAACCCGCCGTGTAGGGCAGCGATGCACGTTAAATCTGTCGAGAGCTGAAACGTCCTCCCGTTGGTGTGGTGTGGTAGTTGGTAAAATTTTGTGGTAAAATTTGGTATGTATGTCTGTTGAATTGAACGGGTCTTACAGAAATCGACTCTCAAAGGTGATTACCAGAACTGCTGATAAACAAATTCTGTTTTTAGTTTCTTAAATTCATTTTGTGTAGAGATCCACTAAAAAAGGGTTTCGTGTGGAAATCCACTTGAAAAAGGGGTTACGAGAAAGTAAGAGAATTCTACTTCAATATCAGAAATTATTTGGAAGCTGTTTTTATTTAAATCAAGGAATATAAGAATATTTTTTTTCAATGCAATCGATTTCTTAATGCTAAGATATCAATTTATGTATAATTTATATCAACGATATCTATAAATATAATCTTGTGAAATGACCGAAGAAGTGGTTGGGTAATGGCTAGTAAAAAATAAAACTGTAAGTTTTTGGTATTGAGATTTCTATTATCTAACTCTCTGTTTGCATTATCAGTGGATTCGAATTATTTCAAATATGCCCTATATTTTTTAGTAGCACGGTGAATCGTATTGGGAAATTGGTTGAGCAGGTCGCAGCTAAAAAGTTGCCAACCCCTGATCTAGAGTCATTAATATCCTTCCAGATGTTTTAGGTTTGGAGAATTGTAAAAGAAATTCAATTTTTTAACCTACTATTATCAAAGCAATCTAAATATAAATTTTGAAATATTGAGTTATCAGTAACTATATAAATATATAAAATGCCTCTTGATATAAGAATAATAAAAGTATATTTCTTTTTAATGTGTTCTTGCCAATGAAATAAGTCCAACATTAAAACAATAGATAAAAAGGGGGAAATTGTTAAGAAATTACAAAAATTCTACCTCTTCTAACATAACAAAGAAAAGCGTACGCATTTGACAGAATCCTTGAATGTCTTATTATGTTACAACCTTTACACACTTAAATGAAATATTTATCTCATCCCAACTTTAAATATCAAAAATTTCTATCATAATTTACAAGTTTGAAAGGCTCTATTCCTATTCTAGTTTAGTGCAGGAGTTCTCGAAGCGTGAATCTACACCATTTACACCCAGGATAAGGCGCGCACTCGATATTAACGTTAGTGGTCACCGGGGGGAGGGAAGTGATTGTCTCCCCAATCCCCTTTTTATAATTTTTATTATACATCATAAAAATCGTAATTCCTCTGCATAATTTAACTTAGAGAAAGTATACCTTCCTATTTTAAATACTTTTAGATTTTTCTTTGATAATTTAAGAAAAGTAAAATGTTTCAAGTGTGCTTGACTTTAATAAAGGACACAGACACTTTTTTTTGCAAAAATTGCAAAAATGATATTGACAGGCAAAGCTCTAATATTTTGTTCAAGTAATCAGTTTTATTGTCCTTTGATGATCGACAAATACGATTGTGAACTTTTTCTCACGTGTGCCTTTTTGACAGGGCACAATATGTCTTGTAGTACACTTGTGGCTTCATATCTTTTTGATGGAGTTTATTATATGCATCATTTCAAAATTTCCTTTAAACTCAAATGTTTCATGTTCATTAATTTTCTCAAACTTACTTTCTCTCTATCACGATTAATAACCATTATTTCGTCAGGTTCAACCCTTACTTGTTCAAATTCATCCAGTAGAGATCACAGAGATGGCCACATTTCTTTATATTCTCTTGCACTTTATTTACAACTATAAAACATAATGAGTCGTACAACACAGTAATCAAAACTAATAAGACAAAGTGTGAAAATACAGCTTGTTCATGGAAAATAATTTGAAAGAATAAAAGATCGCGTGTGGGGAACTCAGTCACTCCAATTACCTAAAGATTTTAGGAAAACGTCTGCCGAGCCAAAAAATAAGGGTATGCTTCAGATATATTTTAACTCACATGAATACTGTCATACGGGAAGATACTGACAAATAGACAAGACCATTAAAAACAGTTTTCCAGAAACAAATATTTCATGGCTGCGTACAGAAGTTTACCAAAAATTTCACCCATAAGAACTATTTTGATTGATAATAGCTTTTTAAAAATGTAGTTAGTAATTTAATTAGTTGTGATTGAGTTTAAGAAAACAAAAAAATGTTTACTTTGAATTTCTTTAATTTACTTTTCTTGAAGAAAGAAAATATTTTCCTTTGAAATAGTAGTTCTAATTATTTATCACTAAATATTTGAAAAGAATATTTTCCAACTTTTCTAGTGGCAGGGGTAGTCGAGTGGAATAGGTATCGGATCGTGGCTGGCTTTGTCACGAGTTCGAGCCCAGTACCACTAAAGACCCACCGTGTAGGACAACGATGCACGCTAAATCTAAGAAAGCTCAAACATCTCCCGTTGGTGTGGTGTAGTAGTTAGGAGAGGGTGGGGGCAGCTCAAGTGTCCTCCACGTCACTTGATCATGGTTCAAATTACGTGATCAGTCGCTAAATGCCCTCGGGTAGCTGAACAGTGCGACGTTAATATTACCTCACTCACTCCAAGTTTCTTAAGAAAGCAATTTTGTAGCTTAAATTCGAAACTTGAAATGAACATCATTCTCTGAAATACCCATGATCAAACTTAAGATATTTTGTTCTATGCACGAGATTGCTTTAGTAGTAGTAATTCTAAAATTGAAGAAAAATACACAAAAGGGATCAAAGAGACCGCGATGACAATACAATAATTTCATAACTTGGTTCCACTGTCCTGATCAGGATCATCAAGATTAACGATTTCCCCCATTTCCAGATTTAACGACTAAATCCAAATTTGACGACTAAAAGATTGTTAGATCCCTAAGGCGAAAACGCTCATGATTAATACAAATAGTGATCATTTTAGTGGACTGTGTTTACAGCTTCTGCATTAAATATTTCATACTGAGCTCTTCCAGATTTTCATCATTTGTGGTTGATCCTATAGTCAGCAAAGCAGGCCGTATCGACGTACTTATAGGATGCCAATGAGTATTCCAGATTTTTAAAAAAGACGCATTGAAGATTACTGTTAATAATTAATGATAGTTTAAAACACTAAAAATCCCGCTTTTACAGTTGATCGAAATAAAATGTAAAAAAAGTAATTCGTAATATAAGAATAAAATAATTAACAAAAAATTAATGACATTAGTGTACAAGCGGGATTGCTTTGTATTACATTTTTACACTAGCTCTGCATTTTGAAATAGAACTATGAAGAAATTATAACAATTAATATTGAGTCATCCATGCGTTTACCACAATGACATTAATTTTCTCCTTAATCATTTTATTTTTATATACTTATGGACAAAAAAATATATAAGCGCACCAAGAAGGAGTCGTCAAAATGAAACGAAATTTTGCCTACGTAATGACTTCTTTGATATAAGTAAATGATTAGAAGATCAAAGAAAAAGGATTGTTCATTTCAGAGAAAAAGGCAAAAGAACGGAGTATTTAACACCATGTTGAACCCCATCTAGCGCGAATGCGCGATACGATCGGGCATCTGAATGATGTCTTGAGACACTTCATTCCATATTTGCTGCAACCTTGCTTGTTCGTTCAAACTCATGGGATGCCCAAATCGCCGTCCCAAATAACCCCAGATATGGTAGATTGGAGATAAATCTAGGGATCGGGCAGGCCCAGGAAGATTAGTAACAGTGCGGAGACAGTCTTGTGACACCCCTGCCGTGTGAGGCTGAACATTGTCTTGTTGAAAAATGGCTCCTGGGAGTCGTTGCATGAGTGGCAACACATGTGGTTGCAGGATGTCAGGGACATATTGCTGGGCTGTCATGTGGTGCCACGGATCAATAATAGGGGCGACCGTGTATTTAAGTCAATGACACCCCATACCATTACACCAGCTGTGGGAGCGGAGTGTCACTGTAAAACAAAGGCACGATTGAGGCGTTTACCACGGGGTCTCCACACACGAACACGAATGTTATCACTGCTGAGATTGAATCTGGATTCGACGCTAAAGTTGACCTGTTTCCATTCCGCTGCAGTCCAGTTTCCTCTTGCGTGGCACCTCTCCAAACGGAGGTGTCGATGTGTGGGCATCAAGGGCAGCACACGTAACGGGTGCCGCTATCCCAAATGGTCTTCAGCTAGGAGCCTTCATGTGGTTCGGGAAGACACAGGGGACCCTAGGGAAGGTGGTACCTGTGTCTGGATGGCGGCCGATGAAGCAGTTGGCTGTACGCGTGCATTTCTTACGATGTTGTGGTCTTCTGGACGCCTTGTTTGTCAAGCGCGTCCTGAGCCTAGTCTTCGTGTAAGTGACATCTCTCGGAACCACTCGTCCCAACACCTCCTCACAACACAATTAGAGCGGCGTCACAATTGACGAGGTACTCGCTTAGCTGACCACCCAGCTTCCATCATGCTATTGATTCTCCCCTCTCAAAATCTGACAGCAGCTCATATTGTCTTCGAAAACGGTGTAATGCAATGCTTCTCAAACTGTGGGGAGTGCCCCCCGGGGGGCGTGAGCATATCGAAAATAAAAGATAAAAAAAAATTATTTACTGGAATGAAGTAAAACAATATACTTTCTGACAGTATAAAAATACACATTTATACTGATTTAATTTATATATATATATTATCTGCGATAATACGTCATCAAAAATAAAAGCTTCTACTTCAAAACCTCATTAGCTATCTTTGATACTACAACTAAATAAAAAAAATTTTACTTGATTTTCTGTAATCCCATGATAAGAGATTTTTTTATTACGTTTTCTTTTCAAACCTATAATGCTACTCTTTCAGAGAAAAAACAAAACCCAGACCCATCATCAAAAAAAAAAAGCTTAGGAAGATAAAACAAAATTCATCAATGTCATATACTATTGCCATCAGCTGTAGGCAGCAGAATGTATTTGCTGCAGTTAGAACTTCGAACTGGATTGTACGGTTAGTTACGTCCCTGCTGTTATGTATATGTTTTTTTCATTTAGGGAAGTTGTAAATAAACTATTTCTGCTGAGCTTTTTTCCTTGTAAAATATTTTTATGATATTTTGGAAAAGCACAGAGAACATTTTGAAGGATTATTTTTATGAGTATTCCCAAATATATAAAGCATAATGAAAAACGTTTTACATAACTTTTTAGAACATCCATATTTTAATAAGTACACTTTTAATCCAGAAGTGTTCATGCCGAGAACAGAGTGCACGAAATCAGTAATTCTGTCAAAACTGTTTAATTGTTACCAATGGCCCTGATACTATCCTCCTGTTTGACAGTCTTAACGTGAACTAAAATATATTTGTCACTTATCTCTCTCTTTTATGGGAGTGACAAATGTTTTTTTACAATCTTAAGATACTTGTTTTGAGTGAGTTTCCGGTTTGATAACTTTTTTTCCGAAATATTTTCTGTTTCCTTGAAATTAGGTGAGTATATTTTCTCTTAGTTAAATTATTCACTGGAATTACCATTTTTATTGTGTACTATAAAAATAATTATAAAAAAAGGATTGGGGAGACTCAGTAACCCCGTTCGACCATTAGTATCGAGTGCGTAACTGCTCCAGGGTTAAAACATGTTGAAGTCCTTTCGCTTTAAATATTAAATATAATACAATTATTCTTCATCAGAATTTTATATTATTATTCTTTATTCAACATCAATTCTAAATGCTAATTCTGTGAGGCTTAAAATTACAGTTCGCTTAAAACTAATTATAATTTGAGCAATCATTTAAGAAAATCATTTTACATTTTTGTTAACATTGTCGCGCACTTGGCTTTACTCTCCTTACAATTCAGCGATTATATCAATAATGTCTTATTTTCTTATAAATGAACTCGTGCAAAGAGCGGGCACTTCATCCGGAATACTTTTAATGTATCAGCGCTGCTCAGAGTATTTTATAACTAATTAATTAATACTAAATTAAGAACAAGTTTAATAAGTATTAGCGACTTCCATTGTTCTTACAGAGCAAAATTTTTCAAAGGAATGCTTATGATTAGAAATTGACCCACTGAGTTCTTTTTCTATATTTAGCTGATATCTATATTTTGTCTTCTAAGCAGCCACCGCATTTTGCAATGTGTTACAATTTAAAAATTAGGGAAAGGAAAAATAACGTAATAATTATCATATTGTCTAATTTTTTTTTTTTTTTTTTTTTGCTTAAAAGTAACAGCTACAAAATTTAATATTTATGTCATGAATTTGTACGGTTTATAATAAAGATTGTTGCTTTAGTATCAAAGTGCATTATTAATGTATAGGGAGGGGGGGCACGATAAAAATTATGATTGAATAGGGGAGCGCCTTTATTGAAAGTTTGAGAAGCACTGTCGTAATGGTATGTCTACCTCAGCTTTTGCTTTGTAAACGATTCAGCACACTAAACAAGAAGAAGCTTGAGATCTTTGGAAAGAACGCGAAACGTTCCTCCATCCCATATCGAAATTTATTTGAGCTTTGAAGAGGAGAGCCCTAGATTGAGAGGGAATTCCTGATTAGGGGACTAAAAGAATCAGTGAGTTAACACTGTATTCGCTTCCTTGAAGTTATGGAACAGAAATTGAATTGGAAAAAAGTGCTTGCCTGAGTTGGTTGCAAATTGAAAATATTTTAAAAGTAAGAAAGGAAATATGAAATTAAAATGACAAATTTGAAAATGGTCATTCGCCAACACTCAAACAACGTTCCTTCATGTCCCAGGGATATGGATCTGCAATAGATCCTCCATCCCCTATCTGATCATGTATTTTGGCGCTGACACGTGGAAGACCTGAGTGAACACTCAAACAAGCTTTAGTTACCTGTTTCATACTCCTCGGAGAACGACGTTAAACGCCCTCTACCCAATATACGTAGCGCGCAATCACGCTGCATTTCTAATAATTTGCATATCTCCCCGACATGTACCTTCATGCCAAGTTTCGTTACGATTCCGAAATTATTACTTGGTGCGCTAATTTTTTTGTTCATCAGTGTATTTAGAATTATATTTTACTTTTTTTTGGAGTGTAGTGTAAATCCTCGTCCACCTCCCTCCTGGTTGGTGCACTCCCAAAACGTGAATTATTACGGCTAAGTGATCTACTATGACGGCATATGTAGCCTTTAGTGCTCTCCATAATAGACTATACTTTTGTGTTTCTTTCCTTAATCATTTTTTTTTGCTATTGTTTCTTGTTTTTGTCAATTTTTTCTGTTTCTCATTTTTTTTGCAGTTGTTTTGTAATCCGCTATTGAAAATAAAAAAAATATTTTACTTTTTAGTTTAATTAAGGTATCCGACTACTTTCGAGAACTTTTTTTTTGAAAAAATAGAGATATGGGGATTTTTTTGTGATTTTTAGATTTATTTAGAACACTTTAAGGAAAAATAGTAAAATTGAAATTAGAAAAGAATTTATTATTAAAATGGGAAAAAACTAGTAAAAATTTACCAAAAATTTACATAAACGGGGTCCACTTTGTACAAAAATGTTTTGAACAAATTTTTAATTTTTCAGTTTTAAAATGTTACTTCGTTATTCATGTTTGAAATGACCTTCAGGATAATAGATAGTTTAATTTTTACAAAAACTACACCACTCTATCTTAGTGACTATATGAAATTGCTTAAGAAAACAGTGATTATATTCACATAAAGGACTGTAAATTTTGAAATAAAACAGTGATTGATAAATCTGAATGTCAAAACACTTCTACTGTTAAACGAAACACTGACAAAAAATTTCAGCATATTATTTTCAAAACTTTTTGAGCAATCACTGTCCCCGTTTGATTTTATCGAAAAACACATTTCGTGTAAAACGCATTTTAAAGTTTGACATCTTGTGCAAAGTTATGGCCTCTTCTTTTATTAAAACTCTTGTATAGTTTTTGTTCTAGTGAATGGACATTTTTTATTAAGCTAATAACATGGTCTATAAAATAAAATTAAAAAAAACATGATTTTAGGGTAGTCGGATACCTTAACTATAAAAACATGGTTTTTTAGTTTTTTTAAAAAAATATATAATTTATTCAACAAAATGTATACCAGGCTCGTGATTGATTGATTGAATATTAACGTCACACTGTTCAGCTACACGAGGACTTTTGACGACGGACCACGTAATTTGGAAAAATGTTCAAGTGACATGGACCACACCTGAGCTGGCACCCCCTCTCCTAACAACCACACTACACCAACGAGAGCACGTTTCACCTCTCGACAGATTTAACGTGCATCTCTGCCCTACACGGCTGGTCTTTAGTGGTACTGGGCTCGAACTCGTGACAGGGCAAGCCACGATCCGATACCTATAACACTCGGCTACTGCGGCCACATCAGGGTCGGGGACCTTGAAGCTGTGGTATACTACACCAATACATGAATATAATTCTAAATGCCGCACAGTGGGAAATAAATGACAAAACGAACGAGAAATTAGAAAATATACAAGAGACAGAGGACAGATGGATGTTTTATCTTTATCAGATAACTTTCTAGAATGCCACTGAAAATTTCCTCATCTCATTTTCACCATCATCATTTTTCTCATCTCAGCCACCAGTCCTGTAGAACTGATTCGTATTAAGTCTCCCAAGGTTCAAGTTTCTCACATTGGTAAGGAGTGAAAGTTTGCTCAGGATAAGAACGTTGGCTCAGGTGTCATCTTCACCATTTAAATTTAGTTCAAAATGACAAAATATCCGTTCTCATGAGTCCTAGTTTCATCAAAAAAAAAACATGACTGATAAAATCAATCAATCTTGTTGTGGTTAAGGCCACCTGTCTGACGTAGTCAGATCGAGGCCCACGAAACTCATCGTGGAAAGGGGCTAGAAGTACGCTTGCCATTGGCCTTGAGTACCACACAGGTGACAGTACGAATTAGCTCGGTGAAATTCTCCGAAGGGACGATAGATGACGACACCACCTATCTCCACCTCCACAACTTAGACATGGAATTGAAGGGGAGGGAAATATTATCCAGTCCCCTGCACTCGTGATTCAGCACTCAAGACATTCGGAACAGCTGATTTAACGGGCACGTACTTCGTGAGTATTCGGAGGGAATTTGGTGACAGCGGGCAACGAACCCAGGCCTTCCGGTCTGGAGTCCGATGCTCTAACCACTAGGCTACCCACGGCCTCAACCAAACTTAACAGTCCCAAAAAACAAAAGTATCAAAGAAGCAACGACATCAAGGAAAATACTAAATTTCCACATTTTCTATATGGAATATTTCTCTTTACCACTTTCATCTGATTTTGTGAGGTGGCCGCGGTAGCACAGTAATCAAGATTACGGATTTGTGGCCGGGGTGTCATGAGATCGTTTCTAGTGCCACTGAAGATCCGCATTGTATAAGGCGCCGATGCACGTTAAAACTATGGATGCTCAAACATCTTCCCGTTGGTGTGGTGATGTTGTCAGGGAAGGAGGCTAAGAGCTGAAGTGCGATCACTGTCTCTTGACCATGGTTCAAAATTAAGAGGTCCTTTGCCAAAAGCCCTCGTTGCAACTGAAGTGAGTGAGTGAGTGAATATTGACGTCGTATTATTTAGCTAATCAAAGGCTTTTGGCGACACGCGTCGTAATTTTGAACCATTATCAAGGGACGAGGATGACATCTTATCTGGCACCTCTTCCCTGCCACCTTCCACAGCATACCAGGGGCGGACGTTTGAGATCTCGACAGATTTAGCGCGCACCTTTCCCCTACACTAGGGTCTTCAACGGTACTGAGTTCTAAATCGTGACACGCAAGCCACTAGTTCGTTACCTTGACCACTAGGATATCACGAATGGTCGTTGCAGCTGAACAAAGCAACGGAAATATTCCCTCACTCATCCGATGTAGATATTGAAACTTATCCAAACGGCACATTGTGAAGCTGCACGAGGGCTTTGGGTGACGGATCTAGTAATTTTGAACTATGGTCAAGTGACGAGGATAACACCTGAGCTGTCACCCCTCTCCTAACTTTCACACCACACCAACTGGAAGCCTCGATAAAATTAACGTGCATCGGCCACCTATACACGGTGGATCCTAAGCAGAACGAAGCTTAAAC
>BMAU01004144.1:0-88453 GCA_019973935.1 Trichonephila clavipes | reverse complement strand
TATCAGCCACCCTTTGCTGTATTCATAAAGAGACGCTACAGTTTCCATTTCATCATTCACCGATTCCTCATCAGAATCTTCCACGCAGAGCTTATCCGTACATTCGGAAAGAGCTGTTCTCTTCTTCATTACTTAAATCTAGTTCTTCAACGGGACCCTTCACCAACAGTCATAGAGTCAGTTTGGCGAGATCCAGGCACTTCGTTTTTATTCTCAGTCGATGGTTTCAACTCCGAAAAGAATTTGGAGGTATTAGTTCAGTATATTCGTCGTTTTCTGGAGTCAACAGCCTTATCCGTTCATCAGTCATTGCAGCCAACAGTCTAATCTGTTGATCGTTTTCTGAAATCAACTTTCTAATCTTCTGATCAGTTTCAGCACCACTCAGTCTAAGGACGTCTTCGTTTTTAGCAACCATCATCCTTATACGTTCATCCAACTGCGTGAGAGACATTTCTGCCATGTCGGCATTTGCAGAGTGCATTGATCTGATGAATTCGTCAGTCTGAGCCGCTGCTAGTTTGTTCCGCAGAGTAATTTTATGAACCTTCAGACATCACCTGAGCGTAGACATACGATGCTCCTAGTGCAAACTGAAATAGAATACATTAGAGATTAAGCAGTAGTGTATCAATCCCCTGAACTCTTGGACAATTAAATCTTTTCAAAGCAAGCCTTAAAAGTATTTGCATTAAACATTCATGCATGTCTGGTAAACATACATTTTAATACTATCGTCAAATTTCTCGTGCAGATGCAATACTTACTATAGAAACCAAGGCTAGCATAATTCGAAAGGAAGAACATCGTCGGGAATAAGTAGTGCCGTAAAGTCGAAAGCGTCCTTTCTGAATATTAAGTAACTGATGGAGCATGCAGAAATGACGACACACTGAAGGGATTAGATGGCCTCCAAATATCGAAGTGGTCATTAGGAAGAGAGTCACCCTGAAAGAAAATTTATAGATTACTTTTTAGGCATACATCGATACTTGACTATTAGATTTGAGAATTTATGAGCGAAGTTTAGAGACCTTGCTGTATTGAAAGAAAACGCTGCCCACGATACTAGCCTTTGTAATTTCTACCAGTTTCAAATTAAGTTTCCAAATGCCAGGATATATTACCGTGTTCGGTAAAAGTTCCAAAATTATAAGACTTTAGGCCGGAAGGCCGGCGGTACGCAAGTAATAGACATTACTCGTTACCGAACTTTAGACGTCAATCTACTCAAAAATAGTGGGATTCGGAACCCCCGCTTTCGATGAGATTGATTTGATTTAATATTAACGTCGCACTGTTCAGCTACACGAGGCTTTTGGCGACGGACCACGTAATTTTGAACCATGGCTGGGTGACGTGGATGACACCTGAGCTGGCACCCCCCCTCCTAACTACCACACCACACCAACGGGAGACGTTTCAGCTCTCGACAGATTTAACGTGCACGCTGCCCCTACACGGCGGGTCTTTGGTGGTACTGGGGCTCGAACTGTGACCAGGCAAGCCACGATCGGATACCTATACCACTCGGCTACCGCGGCCACCCACTTTCGATGAGAAACCTATTCATAGTCGGGACTTCAAGAGCAAAGATCTTATCAAATCAATACTTATAGAACATCCAAATCTTGAGACAACGCAGCCATTTCCCATATATGGCACAAGACATACGTTTGTTACATATACTACCTCATTAATAGGACTAGGTTTTACCAATTCCTCAGAAAAAACAATTAAGGCATCTTTAAATTCCACTTTCCCTATATGTAGTTCAAATTTTCACTTGCTAATAATCTTTTTGTTCACCCACTGAAGTTGAAATACATTCTTAAATTTATAGTGCATGATATTTGTTACAGTTTTACGAATTAGTTACATTTAATTAATGCATAAATAGCAAGTATAGTCCAACACCATATATAGAAAGGAAAATTGCTCCTCGTGTCCCTGTTGCGCCAGTGAAGAGCGCGTTGGGCTTGAAATTTAAAGGTAAGAGGATTCATATCCCACACCCGGAATGGCTAATTTAGAGGAATGCTTTTTCTCCTTCCCTATGCCGTTTTACTAAAATTAAATTTAATGGATAAATAGCAAGACAAAAATAGTTAGACAAATATATATAGACAACGGAAAACTGCAAGGAAAATCCACTTCCTATTTTGCCACTGAATACAGGGATTCCGTCAAAATGCGTATGTACATATTTATATTAATTGTAATCATTCAACATAAAGATGCCTCAAGTAAACTTTTGTTCTTAGCCGGAGTAGGAACAGACAAATTTTATTAAAATTACTTCTTCTACAGTTACTTTTAATGGCTACGCGAAGTCTATTATCAAGCATTTTTAGAGAGACAAGACACTGACTTTTACCTGTATCTCACTTCAAGATTTTACAAGTATTACTTGATCTATGAGAAACTAATTTACCACAGAGCGAGTTCACCGTTTTTATTAAAAATTACACTAGTTAAAAAAGATCCATGAAGTATACCAACAATTGCATTTCTTCAAATGAATTAGAAGCTAATATCCTCTAGCAGCTTAAACTCGAGAGTTAAAGCTTCATGTAATTGAAGGCACATTCGTGAACACTTCATTAAGTTAGCCATTGTACAGTGAGTCAAGATAAAGTGCTTGGTATTAAAAGAATACAACAGAGTTCGAGTTATTTCACTTTGTTTGAACAGTCAGATCTGCATTAGTGCTTCAAACTAAAGATCCCGGTTAAGTACTAATCCTAAAATAGCAAAACTAGTGCCTCACGTAGACGAATCAGCGAATGACTTTAGCTTATCAAGCGCTAAATTATTAGCCGCTAAGACAAGGTAATCGAATTTCTTTGTTTGGCATTTGATATAGTTTGAAATAACAATTTAACTTATTCACAGAAGTAGACAAGAATTAATCCAAGAGACAACGTATATATGTTTATCAAGGCACGATGTTAGCAATAAGACTTACATCAACACTCTCTTCCGATCTAAAATCGATTTAGTTTGGTAAACTTCACTTTGAGTTGCTTTTGTTAACGTTCATATCCATCTTCTCAGGCGATGCAATTATATCTTTGTTGTTATCAATCTTCAAATTCGACATTTTGAATCTAATTCTAAAGCCTTTTAAACAAATAAAAACTTCGAATCACAACTCAGTGACTGAGCTCCTCAAGACCTCTTTCTTATAAACCTTAAAATTTTGCATTTTACTGCGCATGTTTGGCAGAAAAATGTAATGATTGGTTGAATCAACATTCTACTAAAATTGCGCAACAGTACATTGAATGTGTTTTGATGTTTAAATTATTAAAATTTATTGTTTCTTTATAATTCGGGTCCCGCAAACAGTATAAGAACAACAATCGACGGATTTTTTTTTATTTATGCTATATTAAAAGCAATAGGAAGTGTATTAGTGATGTACTTTGTAATTTTGAATTGCAGTCAAGTGACGAGAACAGAACCTAAGCTTTCACCCTATTTTCCTAAATTCAATATCACTCCGATCTGAACTCTATGCTTTGAATCCAGTCAGAATTAGATTGCGTCAATTTCTCTACACGACGAGTTCATAAAGCAATTAGGATTCAAACTCAAATATCGGTGCCCCGGATTTTATCACGATAATTATTGGGATAAAATAAAAACTAGGGCTTTGGGTAGACTAATGGTTAGAGCATTAGATTCCAGACTGGAGGGCCTGGGTTCGATACTTTATGTCACCAAATACACTCCAAGTACTCACCGGGAACGTGTTCGTTAAATCAGTGGGTCCGATATTCTTGTGAGTGTTCGCAGCAGAAGAATAGTTCCCATTCCTCTAGTTCAAGATTGGCGAACCAAGGGCACGTTACGCAATATTTTGAGCACTTCACCGGTTAAAAAATGTTTGCATTTTAGTTCAAAATAACAAAGTTCACTATGAAGAATACGAACAAACGTGAGTGAGTGAATATTAACATCGCCACCAATACGGTATAGTGGTGAGGACGCTGACAGCGGTGTCATAAAGGCTGTGTTCGAATCCGGGTAAGTCAAGGATGTTGTTTGTATTGTTATCCTTCTCTTCTTTTGTGATGTTGTTTCCCGCTTTCTTACTTCTATGTAAGCTCTTGTGTGATACTTGCGCTACACGCGGTTATAAATGCTCTAATTAAAAACATTAACTTCGCACTGTTCAGCTACAAGAGGGTTTTTTGGAGAGGGACTTCGTAATTTTGAATCACAATCAAGTGGCGAGGACGACATATGAGCGGGTACCCCCTCTCTTTTCCTAACTACCGCACTACACCATCGGGAGGACGTTTCAGCTCTCGACAGATTTAAAGTGCATCGCTCCCCTACACTGATGGTACAAACGTGAGTGATCGGTTGTGGTAAGCGAGGCGGAGTGGAGCACACTCGTTTGTTAGTGTCGTACAATCCTAACGTACGTTATTTGTCATCTTAATTTGCCACAACTTAAGTCACACTCTTGTTACTTTATTTTGAATTACACTTAAGGTATCCGACTACTCTCGGAACCGTGATTTTGAAAAAGCGTATAAATGGATAATATTTATGGACAGACATCGTGGCAGGAGCGAGCGACCACCAACTTCCTTCACCTAAACCGTAATCTCAAGTTCTCCATGTGTGTGTTTACTGGCCCCGGAGCATAAGGCGTTAGCCAGGTCTCCACTTTTTCAGTGCTTGCACTGAACTGAACTGAACTGAACTATGCTGGCCCGGGCTGCTCAACTGAGGTTTGAGTAAGAATGTGCTAAGAATATTGAATAATTTTGACTTTTCATGTGGATTCGAGCGGGTGAGATCGTTTTGAATTTTTATTTTGTACTGAAATTTAGTTCATATAACTTTTATTCTATTTTCGGATAACAGCTTTTAATTTAAGTATTTACACAAGATAGTGTATTTATACAATTTTGAATGTTGGAGTAGGGAAGACAAAATGGGTGACTACCCTCACCCAAATAATATGGAGGTAGAAAATGGAAACTCAATTTTTTCATTCAATAAATATAGGTGTAATCTAACAGATATAGAATTATAGACCAAGTTTGCGGAAAGACAAAATTTAAATACGAGTCCAAATATTACAATTTTCTTAAAATCAGAAAATAACTTTCAGAATGGTAATCCACTTAAACTAAAAGAAAATATAATGAAAGCGTTCACAATTAAAAAAAAGTATTCTAAGTATAAGCAAAACAAGAAACGGTGAGATCATAATTAAAACAAATAATTGCGAGACCGCCAAAGAAGCTTTAAAAATTAAAGAAATGAATGGTGTAAAATACGTACAAGATTGTCCTTTACTGGCCTAACCAATAGCTATATATTACAAGGAATAGACACAAAATATAAAATAGACGACATAAATTCGGAATTAGAAAATTACAATTATTCAATTTTTGATATCCAACGTTTTACCAAAAAAAACAGAATCTGGATTTAAATCTATCAAACAATTAAAGTTACCCAAATTGGATGCACTATTCCCGAAAGAGTTCCAATAGGATTTGAAATGATTAAAACTACTCTCTACTATGAAAAACCTAGGCAATGCACAAACTGTTAGAAATTTGGACACATTAAAAATTTTGTAGAAGTTCAATAAAATGCCGAATTTGCTCACTAAACCACTCTGAAAATGATTGCAAAGAAATATAAAAAAATGTAGCTCTTGTAGAGAGGGGCATGAAGCTAATGATAAAGATTGCAAAAGATATCAAGAAGAAATTGAAATCTTAAAAATTAAAGTACAGCAACAAATCTCGAGAAACGAAGCAGTTGAGAAATTCCAAAGGGGAAAAACATCATACTCGACCAAAACCTATAATGACCAAACAGAGAAGATAGAAAATCTTGGAAAAAAAGTTTGCGAAATTAGAGTTGAAATTTAACGAAAACAATAACATATTCGAACAGAAATTAGAGCAAATAGTACAACGCTTCACGACAGAACTGAATACCGAGGTAGTACAAATAAATTTGAGCTTTTCTTCCCTAATGAATACCATGGAATCCACCCTAAAAAAAGTTGCATCCAATATAACAATTCCAAAAGATAATGATTGTCTAATAAATAGAAAACAGAATGAAAAAGCAAAAAGATTCAAGAAAATATCAGAACAGAGAGGAAATACATTAGAAAGTGTAGTGGAAAAAATAAAGAAACTTAAATAAATAATCAAATTGTCTTATATTCTAGCTAAAAACTCAATATTGATCTACTTTCTTTTTGAATATTTAAGCTAATTCGTAGTATCGCACATTTTTTATCGTTTTTAAATCATGAACATAATCAATGGAATGCACATGAAATTAAAACAGGAGGTCAGATATTTTTTTCGTACCAATTTTTCAAAAAGCAAGTATTTTAATAATTCAAGAAACTTGGTTACACATCCAAATGATATTTCCACAATTCCCAATAAGAATATATTCAGAATTAATAAGGAAATTAAAAGAGGAGGAGGGTTAATGAGATAGTTTTAAATAAAGATATTAGCGCAATAAAAAAAAATATTCTTAGAAATTAGTGAAGACTTAGAAATTTTAATAGTCAGAAATCAGATAGATTTAGTTCCTATCACAATTTTTAATATATACATCCCACCGGGTAACTTTAAAGACATCCATTTATCTAAAATAGCATTATATATTGATAATCAGTTTGATATTGGGAGATTTTTCAACGCATCTCATGAAATATGGGTATCAAAAAATTCCAGTGCAATGGAAAAAAGATTTTTGACTGGATCATTTAAAGAGACTTAATATTATTAAACGATAAAAGTCCAACTTATCTCCATTCATCGGGAATTTTTACATCTATAGATCTTTCTTTAACATCGATAGATTTAAATTATGATTTTTATCCTGGTCCAGAATTACCGATAATTTTGGAAGTGACCACTTCCCCTATATAATTATTAATTACAAAAGAACAAAACAGCTCAGTAACAACTAATAATGTTAAACAAAAAACAAATTGGAACAAATTTATCAAATTATTTAACAAAATTTAAATTTAAATGAAAACATAAATATAGATATTATAAAAGAAATTAAAAAAGCTCAAATATTATCTCAAGAATCAGGAAAAAAACAGATCAGTTCAAGAGCTCCATGGTAGACATAAGCATGTGGGCATTTAAGAGCAAAAAAAAGAAAAGAAAACTCCTTAATAAAGCAGGGAAAAACTTTAAAGAAACAGACTGGATAAAATATAAAAAATAAGCCCAAAACTTAAGCGAACAATCAAAGCCTGTAAAGAAAACTTTTGGCACAAGACCTGTGAAAAAAATATCTTCTCTAAAGTTCTTTTTTAAAATAATCCGAATAATCAAAATAAAACAAATCCTAACTATTCTTCATTTAATATTATTGAAAATATCGGAACCATATTAACAAACGAACAATCCCAAGCAAAGTGTTTTTTACAATATTACGCAAAACAAAACAATGGTAGTATTCCAAATATTTCTATTCCGGACAATAGCCAGGATATTAATAAACCTTTTACTTTAGAAGAATTAGAAACAGCAATATCTCATCAAATGAACAGCAGTCCAGGGCATGATAAAAATTTATCTCCAATCAATAAACCATTTCCCCATCAAAGCAATAAATCTCCTTCTGAAATCCTTTAATGACAGTTGGTCTTCAAGTAAATTCCAAAAGATTGGACTCACGCAATTATCCTACAGTTCATAAAACCTCACAAAAATCCCAAGGAAGTTTCGTCATACCGTCCTATTTCTCTTACTTCAGTAATTGCCAAATTATTAGAAAGAATGATTCTACATAGAATGCTAGATTTCAGTTTTGAAAACAAAATTTTTCATGTTAATCATCATGGTTTTTACCCTCACAGAAGCAGTATTAATGCATTACTTCAATTACAACATGACATCATACTGGCTAAAGAACGCAAAGAATATTTTATTTTGGTAACGTTGGATATTAAAGCAGCATATGAATCAGTGTGGCCAAATGGCCTTATTTCTAAATTAAACAAAGTTGAATACTCTGGTAGATTACTACGATGGATTCAAAACTTCTTACATCAGAGAACAATTCAAATCAAATGGAGGAACATTTTTTCAAAAATCGTTAGAAACAATTAGGTGTACCCCCCCAGGGGTTGTATCTTAAGTCCTTTTTTTTCCTTTTATGATTTATATGTCAGATATTTTTAAAATTAAACACGACAGCCATCTTATGGTTTATGCTGACGACATATTTTTATATAATAATGGTACAAATTAGAATAAAACAATAGGCGAAATGCAAGAACCTTTAAATAAAATTTCAGTCTGGTGTTAAAAATGGAAATTGTCCACCTCTCCAGAAAAAAGCAGTCTAATCAACTTTTCCAGAAAAAGAAGCACAATACCTCCATTGCTTAAAATATGTGACAAACCTATTCCCGAAGTGAAGAGTCTGAAAAAAAATCCTGGGTTTCATCTTGGACCCCAATATCACCTGGAAAAATCATATTAATTACCTACGTCAAAAAGGATTCAAATATTTAAATGCCATTAAAGCCTTATCTTCTTCGAAAATAGGAACAAGATCTGCTCATCTTTTAAATATTATTAATGCCACAATCCGTTCTATCTTTGACTATGGAAGTCAACTTTTTTTCCTTTTCTAGCAATAGCAACAGACAGAAACTAGAAACGATTTACAATGCTGCCTTACGTTTAGCCCTAGGTCTCCCAAGAAATACCCTGTTAGATTTATTAAGAGCAGAGACATAAGACTTCGGCATAAGACTTCGTAACTGTTTTTCCGGTCACTCGACTGCTAGTCTAAATTGCCGATTGAATCTCATTGGTCGAAAAAGTTTTCGAATTTATTTGCTTAGATCTTATGGGGACGGTGGACCTTTGAAATTAATTTTTAATTAGTTAGCTTAATTAGATGGAATCAATATAGTAAATGTGATTTATATATTTCATAATTTAAATATTTTATTTTTAAAAATTTAATTTTTTAAACTTTTTTAAAAATGCTCCTTGCGCATTATTTTTTAAGATAAGTACATAATTTTTTGTTTTATATATATATGAACTATAACTTAATATATCTGTGCATGGATTTTAAATTCTGAATAAAATTTAATGAGGGGAGGTAAATTTTCTTTGCTATAAGAAATATTTCACCAATTTTCACATATTTAAGGTATTCAAAACAATGTAAAACATGATCCGTTAAATTTTTTAAAAATTAATTCACAAATTTGTGAATTACATTATGATTCACAACTCGTTAAAATTTATAAGAGATACGACATGATATGAAATGCAAGGAGCATTTTACGTAATAAGGAAAGGAGAAAAATTTATGAACCGAGAAAAATGCATTTTAAACAATCATTTGGGAAAAATAAAAAATAAAGCAACATTTTACTTAATTACTTACCTATACATGAAAATAAAACATAAGAGATTATTACAGCAAAAATCTAAAAATATTTAAATAATTCATCTATATATATACAAAGGAGAAAAAAGCGACTCACTCACTCACTGTCTAATCACAATATCTCCGGAACTATTTAACCTACACACTTGAAATTTGGTAGGTCGGTTCCCTTCATGGAGTAGACGTCAGCTAAGAACTGATTTTGCAAAGTTCGAACCCCAAGGGGCGTTACGGGGGTTTAAGGGGCGTTAAAGATAATTATTTCCATTTCTAAACTGTTAGATGTATAATCGTGAAACTTAGTACACAGATTTTTTTTCATAAAGTAGAGATTCCCTACATAATGATTTTTTACGAAACTCGACCTCAAGGGGCGTTGAGGGCGCTTAAGGGGCGTTATACATAATTATTTCCATTTTTAACCTATTAGACGTACAGTCTTGAAAAACATTTGGTAAGCGGATTCCTTTTATAGAGTATAGATCCCCTACAGAATGGGTTTTGTCAAAATTGAATCCCAAGTGGCGTTGCAGAGAATTAAGTGGCATTATAGGGAATTAAATTCCTTTTTTAAACTAAAGGGTGTTTTTTTAGAGGTATAGAACTTTAAATTGCAATAAAACAACGATGTATTATTCGATTGACTTGAACTTTTTTTATTCGAAAGATAATTTTGGGGCCTTACATTTCAAATATGATTTCTGGCATAGGACTGCCACGGCTACCTCGGATGTAAACCAATCTGGACGTCCAATTTTCGATGACTTTTTCCAATATTTGTGGCCGTATATCGGCAATAACACGGCGAATGTTGTCTTCCGAATGGTCAAGCGTTTGTGGCTTATCCGCATAGACCAATGACTTTACATAGCCCCACAGAAAATAGTCTAGAGGTGTTAAATCACAAGATCTTGGAGGCCAATTCACAGGTTCAAAACGTGAAATTAGGCAGTCACCAAACGTGTCTTTAAATAAATCGATTGTGGCACGAGCTGTGTGACATGTTGCGCCGTCTTGTTGGAACTACAGCGCCTGAACATCATGATTGTTCAATTCAGGAATGAAAAGTTGATAATCATGGCTCTATACCGATCACCATTGACTGTAACGTTGTGGCCTTCATCGTTTTTGAAGAAGGATTCCACCAGCCAATAAAGCGCACCAAACAGTCAGTTTTTCTGGATGTAACGGTGTTTCGACATACACTTGTGGATTAGCTTCACTCTAAATGCGGCAGTTTTGTTTGTTGACGTAGCCATTCAACCAGAAGTGCGCTTCATCGCTAAACAAAATTCGCTTATGAAAATCGGGAACAACGGCCATCTCGTTTTGGGCCCATTCGACGAATCTACGCCTTGCTTGATGATCGTTTGGATGAATTGCCAAACCAAACTGAGAATAAATCACTTGACAGCTGTTAAATCTGTCGCCATCTTGTAAACTAATGCCAACTTAAACTTCTATACCTAGAAAAAAACACTCTTTATTAGACGTAAAATCTTGAAATTGAGTTAGCAGATTCCATTCACTGAGTAGAGATCTGTCATACAATGGGCTTTGTGAAAATCGTTTCGTAAGTGGCGTTGCGGGGGTTTAAGGGGCGTTATAGATATTTATTTCCATTTTTAAACTATTAGACGTACTGTCTTGAAATTTAATAAGCGGATTCCTTTCATAAACTACAGATCCCCTACGGAATGCGTTTTGTGAAAATCGACCCCCAAGTGGCGTTGTGGAGAATTAGGTGGCGTTATAGGCAAGAAACTCCTTTTTTAAACTATTACACGTAAAATCTTGAAATTGAGTAAGCAGATTCCATTCACTGAGTATAGATATGCCGTAAGATTGGTTTTGTGAATATCGTTTCCTAAGTGGCGTTGCGGGGGGCTTAAGGGCGTTATAGATAATTATTTCCATTTTTAAAGTATTAGACGTACAGTCTTAAAATTTGATAAGTGAATTCCTTTCATGGTGTAGAGATCCACTACAAAATAGGTTTGGGAAAATTGATCCCAAGGGTCACTGAGGGGGATTAAGGGGCGTAATAGATAAATATTGCCGCTTTTTCAACTAATAGAAACACCTGCTAGAAAATTAGAAGGTATGTTCCGTTCATGGAATAAAGTTCCTTTAACAAAGATTTTTTTGCGAAAACGGACCCCCCAAAGAAGTTGGGTTGCGAGGATTAAGGCGTGTAATAGAAAAATTCCTGTTTTTGAATTTAACTCATTTGCTTGAAATTTGTGGAGCACTTTTCTTTAGTTGAATAAATTTCACTAAGAATGGATTTTTACAGAAATCAACTCCCGGGGAAGCGGGGAAAGTTATTGGGCGTATTGATAGATAAAACTCCCGTTTTCGAACTGCTAAGACTACAGTAATAAAATTTGGTTTGCATGCTTCTTTTGTTGAATTGGAATCCGCTAAGAGTGCTCTCAACGAGGTATTGATGATAAAAATTCCGTTATTGCTCTGTTAGAGTTAGACTTCAAAATTAGCACACATGTTTATTTTATGTTGTAGAGATCCACTGAAAGTTGCTTTGGTGGAAATCCACTTGATTATTATGTTAAGTGAGCGAAAAATATGTCTCCTTCTATTTTAGATATAAATAAAAATTAGATATTATACTTTGTTCTTTTTATATCAAGGGGCGAGAGTGTAACAACTATAAATATATTTTTCAATACAATCAAATTCTTAATGCTAGATATCAATAATTAATATATATGTAAACGGTATACATATATACAACATCGTGAAATACCCAGTGAAGCGGGTGGGTAATAGCTGTATCTTTATATATAAAAATCTTCTATGCGTGTGTTTGTCACTTAACTCCTCCTAAACGGCTGGACCGATTTCGATGAAATTTTTTGTGTTGGTTCGAGTAAATTCGAGAATGGTTTAGATTTACAATTTGGTTTGATATCGCAATTAGTTAAAAAGATATTAATTAAAACATTAAAAAAATACAACTCAACATTCACCTGCATTGTTGTAACAACGCTATTGTTATAAACAAGTAAAAAAAAATTTAATCAATTCCTACTGAGATCAACCAAGAAAAAAATTATTTTAGCTTTTTTGAATTAAATAGTTGCAATTAAAATAAATATGTACATACATATGACAGAATTACAACATTAAGTGGTAATTAATTTTTATTAATTATCATTAAAGTATCGTATTGTCATCCAAAACAATCGTGTATATAAAATTTACTTTTAACTGAATGCTTTAACACGTGAGAAAAAAACCTTTTCAAATTTTTACATAAGTCGCCAAAAGGGTAGCTAAGTCGCCAACGCGGCTGTATTTGTAATTTTTTAAATAGTTTTAATCAAGTAATTTTTCTAATTATAATTAAATTATTGTATTGTCATCCAAAATAATCATGTACATTACATTTCAGCTAAATTGAGCGCTTTAAAATGTATTTTATGAACGATTGAAAATTCCACCAAGATAAATAAACAAACAAATAAACTATGCATAGAGATCGTGAGCCAATGGTAGGAATGGAGTAACTTTATGGACAGACTGACGCCAGTAAGTAATTATATGATTCCTTCGGCAACAAAAGCGCGTGCTTACTTTTACCATGATATAACCATATGGAAGTTGTTGACATTCTTTTGGTTTAAATTTATCTAATTAAAAACATGATATCACATTGTATTTTTTGTATTATTTATAATATATATTTGTTGGGAAATAATCTTAACAACTCTTTTACATTATTTTTGTTTTATTCTAATTTATTTATCTAATTCGGTAATTGTCTACTTCGACTAGTGTTAGCTGGCATATTTATTTATCCTAATTCGGTTGGATCCTAGCATTTATTTATAGTTCTTGGTACACTTAGGTATGGCTCTTAGTTATTTTAGTTCTTAATGAATTTAGTAGTTTTTTATTATATAGTTTTGAGCAAGAATGGTTGAGAGCATAGAATTAAAACTACTTTTTTAAAATTGTATGATTATCGAATAACACACACATTGATATAATTTCTTTAAAAAGAGCTTACACCTATTTTTATACAACACAGTGTCAGTTAGGTGGGAATAAAATAAAAAGAATGTATGTTTGTAATTTTAATTAATAATTCAAAGTCAAGAGAAAATATTTATTCTGCATTTTTTTCAATTTGAGGATAATTAGTGGGAGGAATGTTTACAAAAACTAAAGAAATATTTCTCTGATTTTTACCTTCCACACACAAATTATCGATTTCTAAATTATTTATAATTATTCTTTGCTTTTATAAAATTTAATGTCATTTCTTTCTTTAAATTAAAAATACAATACTCTTAATGGGAATGAAACCATTACAAAAAAGGGGTAACAATTTTTAGAAATGATTTCATTAATTTGATATGTTATTATCTTATTTTTTTTAAGTACATATCAAACTTGCAAAAAAGTTTATTTCTTCAAGCCTGTGTACGTAGAACATTAGTTAATATGAAAGTTTTAGATAAATGAAGAGAATTATCTTTTGGTAAAAGTGGGTTTTTTTTAAATATCAGTGGCTACTTAAGAAAGTATTTGTTTATCCATGATTTAACTATTTTCCTTTTTTGCACAAATCCTTAAAATAGTTTAATTCCTGAAAACTCAGTGTTATGCATGTAAAGATAATTAAGGATGTGAGTATATATGATTCATATATATGTCTCCTGTCATGAAAATTGAATTTTCTTACAGCTTCATGGATTGCAAATTTTATAATAGTATGGCTTACCAATGGGGACATTAAACACTATGTGAAGCGTTATAAGTGTAAGACATTTGAAATAACCCTGTAATTTTGGTTTGATTTATCAATACTATAGGAAGTTCTTAACTTTTTTCCCCTTTGTACTTATATGCTACTAGCTGGTATACCTGTTCTTCACACAGGTGTGAATTTATGTATATAAATAATGTTATGCATGAAATTTCTCTTCCCCCCAGTACATCATTTAGAAATGGTAAATAACAATTTTCTAAAAAATATATTATATTTACTCGAGTTTTTACCTACCTACACTTAAAATTAAAATGAATATTTTATTTCACTGTGGAACAGTTATTTGTTGAAAAAGAATTTTTCCTTTACAGAATGTATTGCGTATAAATAATTCATATATAATTTGTACAATACTATGAGGCATTTAAAGATATTTGAAAATTTTTCTAATAAAATAACATTCCTATCTTTGACTGTCTGATTTACTTAGTAATTATCCTTTAAAAATGTTTGGAATTTTTTTTAGAAATGATTGTATAAAGTAATAAAAGAAAATACTATTTCACTATTAAATTAAAGAAATGAATCATATTAATATATAATTCTTAAGAAATATTCAATGTAATATGAATTTCACCTTTATATCTCGGCTACTAAATATTATGCATGGATATGAGACACTTGGACCACAAATTCAGATTATTAATGCGAGTATGAACTATGTTAAAAAAATTACATTACAAATTCAATAATTTTTTTAATTGCCTTTGCATAAAGAGCTTATAACATGTTGAACAACTTGTTTTAAATAGTTGTATAATACTAAGGAATATTTCATCAGAAAAAAAAAATGCTATGATTTTCACAAATTCAATTTAGTTTCTTATTGAATTACATACTTCTTTAAGCTATTGTTTATCTCATATTAAATAGAGTTAATATGAAAGTTTTTGATTAATAATAAATATTTATCCTTTGATGAAAATGAATCTTTTTTTTATAACACAATGAATTGCAAATACACAAGAGCCCAAAATTTGTTTTCGAAACATGTCACACAAAAATATCAGTGATTTTGGCCACTTAACCTCTTAGCAATAATTTTGAAAAGAGATTCTCTGTAATTCTCTTCGATAAATATCATAAAATTGATCAAAGTACTCTTCTTTAGGTCAATATTTGCAACAAACTCAATGCAAAAAATTTATTCAGGACTTATATCATGATATTTGTTTTTGCAAAAGTATAAAATAAATCTAATCTCTATAATAAATCTACAAATTGTGCAAATACCAATAAATGCATATTTGTTATACATATGTAGTAAAAAAATTTGTATATGTGTGAGACAGGTTTTTATACCATACAGTCAAACTCTGAAAAACATATGTGTTAATTGATACCACGCAAATATATTACAATTTTTATTTTTTTTCTAAAAAGAATTATGAATTCAAAAATGTCTTTTTTTTATTTTGGTCAAGTAGGAGTAGGGACTTTTATATTTAATATAGGAAAAATTTTTATTCTACTATATACACATTCTAATTAAAAGAATTTAATGCTTTATCTTATTACCATATTTGTAATTCAATTTATCGATAAATCATATATTTACTTTAAGTAGTGCATCGAATAAAGTTTATTAAAATGTAGCACAATTTGTTTTGTGTAATTTTACAAATGGTAAATGATAATTTTGATTTCTAATGTTTGTAAGTGGTTCTTATTTCATTAACTAGTATAAACATTAACAGAGCTGCAGTAAATTAAGATATTTTTCCATTTCTCTGTATTTTTCTTTTTCCCTGTAATATTGTAAAATTACTAAGTAAAATAATTTTATAAATATATATACTTCTTTTGATATATGTATGTTACATATCAGATTCTTGTGTTCTAATTTTAGATAATTAAATGCTGAAGTAACACATTAACTACTCTGAAGATTATTAATAGAAAAATAGATACCAAAATTTAAGTTAACTAAACTTACACATCTAATATGTTCTCAATATAACTCGATATAAAATAAACAAATATTTGCTTTTAAATATTTACATTTTTATAGGAAATAAGTATATATCTATCTAAAATCCTTTTGAAGGGAAGTTTTCATTTATCTTTGGTCTGGTAGAAAACATTATTCAAAGAGTGAATAAACACATGAACACAAGCGGAAGATAGTATGCTCCCTAGAATATACACACGCTTCATCTGTGCTATCAAACCACTTAGATTTGTTATCGAAAATGATTTTTCTTTATAATGATCCTTTCAATAACTGATCGAGCAACCATTTCACTAATAAATAGAGACATTTCAGAAAGTAAAATGTAAATCTTTAAGAACAAAATAATAGTACGCAATAGCAGTAAACAAATGACGCCATATTCACCGTTTGACGGCATCACGTGATCGTGACGTCACATGAATTTAGTACATTGAAAAAGACGTAAGTTGGCGTCAGAAAACGATTTTCAGCCAAACTGGCCAAACCCGGTCTTTATTGTTACGAAAATGCAGACGATTCACGCTTTTTAGCGTTTTTAAATTAATATCTTTAAAATAATATCTCATATATGCAATCTTCTGTGCGTGTGTATGTAACTGAACTCCCCTCAAAACGGCTGGACCAGACTTTGATGAAAGATTTTGTCTATTCTAGTGGACTCGAGAATGGTTTAGATTTATAATTCGGCTTAGAAATGTTTATTTAATTAATTTTTTATTTATAATTTGTTGATCTTGGAATGTTTTACATTGGATCCGGCAGAATGCGCTACGATAGCAGTATCGAATATTCAAAATCTTTATATTATCATTCAAGTTGGTCCGACAGCGTTCGGGCTGTGATCATTTCAGAAAATATTTTGTCACTTCGTGTTATTATTTTGTTGAAATAAATCGTGTGTTAATTAAATTATTACATCCAGATGTAATTAGTGTTTGAAGAGTTTTGAAGTGTGCATAAAAACTATACGTTCTCCAAATTTAGTATGCAATTGAGAGATGTGAGTATTTTACATGATTTTCTATTAAATTTACACGTGTGTTGACAACAATTAACTAACCTACAAATCTATTTGTGTAGCTAATTGATTACACACATTATTAATTTTTTTTATTTAAAATTATTTCTTATCGGAAATAGTTTGTGTGTGTTTCACTTCTAAGCAACGCAGAAGTGTATAAAATTTGGCACATAATTTACATTGTAATAACTGTTTAACATAAATTTTACTCAAAACGGTCCAGATTGTTAAAGCTATTCATAAAAATTTGGAGTTTTTGAGTTTAGGATGTGTGTACACAGGACAACGTCTGTCGGGACCTCTAGTTTATTTATATATTCAATAATTCAAGTAACGCGTATCCGCAAAGCTGATACTTATACAAAAATATATCGTGGCAAAACATTCACTTAATATTGACCAGCACAATATGACAATCCTTCAGACTTTATATTTTTGTTTTGTATTTTTATTTGAGATTTTACGCTTCATAGTTCTTTTATCTTTTGCTATTGGAGAAGTTTTACTTCTGCTTTGTTTTTAATCGACGCTCATCTCTTACTCTACTGATTTGCATCGAGGGTAATGAAGCATTCTGATGTACATGTTTCAAGGTAAACACGGTTTCAAAATTGAACTCACTAACAACTGTTACAACAGATATTTCCTAGTCTTTTCTTTGATTGGAAACTTTCTTTTGGCCAGTGACTTCAGATAACATTGCGCAAACTTTCATTTGCATTTTGACCTACCTGAAGTACACCGAGACAATATTTCGTTGCTTGCTAATCGCTGATACTCAGGGAGAATCTTTGCAACAACCTCCTCAGTTAATTTTGTCTTCATAACTGAATGACTTTCAGGGGATTCTCCATTTTCTAAAAGCTCTTTGAAAAACAACAAGAAAGTTTTCCATTAGGACATTTGTTGTGTTTCGGTTTGGTGTCTGTGGAAGAATAATGATAAAGTGTGGCGTAAATAGTACTTTTTCATTTTTTCGACATCATTGCAATTATCTTTAATGGCTTTTCTGTAAAATTAGTTTAACTATTGTGGTTTCTTTTAAGCTACCAACCTTTTTGCCATCAATGCAAACACCTTTGATTCGCCAATCTTTTACTTTTGCTGCGTAAACCAGTTCCTAGGCGCTTGAGATATGTTTGATACATTCTTTATCGGTTTACCTCTTCCGTAGATATTTAACGGCATCAGATGTTGGAATTTTTTTTGAATCGCCATCCGACAATATGCAAGTATAACACATATTACACTCCTTGATGCATCTTTGCCATTAAAATTGCAGCAGGTTCCATTTCCATAAATAGATGAAGAGGGAGGAGCCTGTAAGATTTATTTGCTGCTGACATTACCTCCAACATGTTAGATTTGTGATCTTCATACCGAATTGCAAAATCTGGACTATCGCTCCGAAAGGTCTCTTACTGCGGCAGTACATTCTGTACAATACTTTGATAGAATTTCACACACACACATAATCTATAACTAAACCTATCAATAAATCTATAACAACTCCTCTGTGCTATCCCATACAGTGATTTATAGCCCTTTTGCCAAGATCCATCAAATGTCATACGTATAATCTAATGTCACAACAAACTTTCTGTTTTCCTTCTTCTCTTCATCATTTAAATCAGATGTTGCTTCCTAACTATATTTTTATCACTTCTGCCTTCCAGGATCTGTGACGATTTTCCATCTCATTATTTTCTTCGGACAAAATTTTAATGTGCTGCAAAGATTTTTGTCCATTGCATTCATACCAGTCACTAATGCAAAATGGCAGTTTTCCAATCCCGCGTGACCTTTACCAAGTCCTAAAGAGACAGGAAACCATTTTTTGTTAATGTCAAAAAAAAATTTTTTTTCTTTCACACGAGCACTGGAAAATGAGGAATTTAACACTGCCCTGTGACAACTAGAGCAAAAACCAATTCTAGTTTTGATGTCATACCCAACTGCTTTGTTTTTATGATATTTAAAGCATTCATATCACATTTAGGTAATTTACAGTCGACAGTAAATTCTTCCATGAGTTTGTATCAACTAATACATAAGTTGTATCATCTTGTTCATTTCCTAAATCTTCTACAGAAGTGTGTGACAGAAGAGACATCATAACCGTTCTCAGCTCACGCTAGAATGCAATGTCCAAGTGTTTACTTTTTGCATTCTTTTCATAATTAGAGGATGCATGTGACCACTACATTCTAGGGTCATTATCATGAAACTTTGGATGCTCAGTTCTAATAGTCCTGAGGCCCATCTCTTCTTTGATTTTAGCAAACTCTGTATTTTACGTTTTGATGGCCTTGCTTTTGGCACATGATATCGAGAACTAATTCTGCGCATTGCACAAACACTAAATTAATGTATCAAAAAATTTGAATCGAGTGTTCAATCCAAAAAAAAGGAAACTTCGTAAGAAAAATTACGTTCAAAACGAATAAATATGCGGTGTTATAAATAGCCATAAAAACAAGCGCGCTAATACGATGTAAATAAACAATGCACAAGTAGAAGTTGAAGTTTCTATCGGCATCCTCTTCATAAAAAAGTGTGATAAAAATAAAAGTGAGGCTAAGCATATGCTAAAAACTAAATACCAATAGTTCATGCTTACGTTCAAATGACAGGTGCCAAGCCCATTTAAATGGTCGATGGCGTCATGTTTAATTTATAGATCACTCATAACTCAGCAATTATTCATCAAAAATGAAAAATTCTTCGGCAGAATCAATCTGTAAAGTATATGGAATATTATTAGTATAAAAATAAAATCGTAATTTGAGATTTTGAAGTTCCACCATCCCCTTATACTGTTTATTACAATTATATGTATATATATAGTCTTCTAGTTTAACGATAGCGCTCCTTTCTGGCGTTTTTAACTGTAATCCACTCAAAGTGAACGCAGCTGTAAGTATTCAATAGCGTCAAGTCCCTAAATCGCCGCCCTTCTAATTCCACATAGCATACTGCAGCGTTTCTCAAACTGGGAGGGGGGCCGCGCGAGCATGTAGAAAGCGAAAGGTAATTTAAAAAATTAATTTACTCAAAGTAAGCAAACGGAATGCTTTCTGATATAATAAAATTTAAAATATACATTTGCACGGATATAATACACTTATAAATGTATCAGTACTGTAAGATGTATTTTATTAATTTAACAATACAAGGTTAAGAATAAGCTTGATTATTATGAATGACTCCATGGGCTTGTATTAACACTCATCTTGATTATTTGTACGGTTTATAATTAATTTCTTTAGCTACTGATTAAAAGTTACGCAATTCTCTCCCCAGTGCCACCGTTTAACATGTGTAGACAAGAGTATTTTGATGTTTTTGTGAGGGGAAGACGAAAAGAAATCAGCTGATATAAGTAAATCCCTTCGCAAACATTGTCAAGGTACTTTTCTTGCATTCCAATGCCTTCGGAATAATTTTATGGATAGTAACTACATAGAAAAGATGAAACTTCTGAAAGACATATATATACTATCAGAAAATTAATGCTTCGGCTGAGGGAGACGTTTATATACGTCGGTGGCACATAAGATGTCAAAATCCTAATATTGCAGCTTTAGTGTCAAAGTATAGTATTATTGAATTCTATACATTGTTATTGTATGGAGGGAGATGTGATGAAAATGATTGAATAGTTGATCGCGTATATTGAAAGTTTGAGCACTGGTGCACTGAGAAATTAAATTGAACAGTCATCGTAGTTGTATATTTATGATCAGTAACAAAATGCTTTTTGTTCTGAATATCGCTAATGCAAACTATCTCTAGTCTTAATCTCTTTCCTAACTAGGCATAGTATGGAAGTTTTGAGAATAAAGTGGGATTTATATATACGAACTTCCTTGCCGGTTCAATTTTTTTTCGTGGGAGTTGCGATATAAATTAACCAAATTGTATCTACTGCGGTTAGAATTTATGACACGATGATTATTTTTGAATCTCTAATATAAAAACTAATTTCATCATTGGAGAAGAGCTAGAAACTGACGCTACATCATCAATTAATCTAATCGCGTTACTTGGGGGGTTTGATAAAATCCTCCCTTGAATTATGCTTTTGGCAAAGGAAAATAAATTGCTCCCAGAGCTTTTTATTGGATTTTTAACCAATATGAAGGTAATTCACCAAACGTCTTTATCCGAAGAAAATACTTATACACATGCCAATTCACATAGTGATCGGTTGAACGATGCTGGAGTGAAGCAATTTCATATGTACTAACATCCATTGATATAGATTAACATTAAAGGAGAACCAATCCAAAACAAATTTCTGTGCTTGATGACCTCGTTGGCAATATGTTGATTGATTGAAAAACGCACAAGTTTATGCTGTAGATTAACCTGGTGGGGAAATGTGACAAAGAGGATAGCACAAAAACCCTCCCCTTAAAAATACATATACATACAAATTTTCATAATAATCGGTTGAATGGTAATGAAGTGAGACGATTTCACACATACAAACATCTATTTATATATATATATACTAGCGGCCCAGCAGACGTTGTCCCGCACAAACGTCTTAAATCCAAAATTTTAACCTTTTTTGAATAAGTTAAAAATACCAATCTGGACTGTTTTGATGAAATTTTTTATTAAAAAAGTTATTACAATACCTGACATCATTACAAGCACAATTACCACAATTCGACTTATGGATTGCGTGTGAGTAAGTGAATGAATTAAATTGAATATAGTAGAAGCTATTCTGAATAGAGAAAAACTTGAACTTATTTTAATTAAATGAAAAAGGATAAAACTCGAGCTATATATATATACATATACTAGAGGACCCAAGAGACGTTGTCCTGTGTACACACATCTTAAATTCAAAAATTCCAAATTTTTATGAGCAAACTTTAACAATCTGGAAATCGTTTTGAATAAAATTTGTATTAAAAAGTTATTACAATGTCTAACGTCATTACATGTACGGTTATCACATTTCAATCAATCAATAGCGTGTGAGGATGAGTATACTATGAGCGAAGTGAAATGTAAAAAATGGCTATGTGAACATAAAAACTTAAACTTGTTTAAATTAAAGATGAAAAATTGAGACTCAAACTATGTTATAACAGGTAACATAAAAACTTAATTTATTCTAATGCCATTAGTTTTTTGGTTAAATAAACAAATAAATTGATGTTTTCCAAAACACGCAACATATAATTGGCCGTGAGAAAAGTAAGGATTTTCTAAATTTAAAACCTGCAAATCTTCATTGTTTAACCTTGTGACTCATTAATAGTCATAGTAAATGCCAAGCGAATTGGAAATTGTAAACGTTTATAGGTCACTAAGGAATCATTGGGACATGGTAAACTTCACGTTGAAATTATTCCAATAAAATAGTGGCCAAGAATGTTGCCCATGACGCCAACTTACGTTTTTTTCAATTCCTACTATTAGCTATAAACAAATAAATTTTATTTGTTTGTTTATTTATTTATCTTGGTGGAATTTTCAATCGTTCAAAAATAATTTTAAGCCGTTGAGCTGAAATGTAATGTACACGGATTATTTTAAATGACAATACAAATCTTCATTTATAATTATAATTAATAAAAGTAATTGATTAAAACTAATTATTTAAAAATTAAAATACAGCCCCGTCGCCTTAGCGACACTCATTGGGATCCGTGTCAAAATTTGAAAAAGGTTTTTTCTCACGTGTTAAATTATTCAATTGAAAGGAAGTTTGGCTTGAATGTTGCCCGAATGACGGGCGCAACTTACGTTTTTCGCCAAATCGATAAATGCGCCAAATCTGGTAACCCTTCTGAATTTGCTTTCCAATGAAGGAGAGTAGTTTTTTGGCGAAATTTTTAGCATTGTTTTTTTATTTAACAGTTTTAACGACATCGCGGCGAGTTAGTGCATTCAAAATCGTTTTTTTTTTAAACAGTTAAATTTTCAACGGTCTTTCTCGCGCATGAGCAGAAAGCATTTATTACTAAAATTCCGTTAATGAGGAAACGGTTATATATTTTGCTCCGGGTTGGGTCAGCTACGGCTAATTTTGGGAATTAGTTTTTACAGGTAATAAATTTACATAAATTTCAAAAGATTGCCATGATGTCCACGATGCTCTGAGGATTAAAATGAATGCATGAAAAATTACGATTACCCCGTTGGCCTGCCTTTGAAAGAAAGCTGTTTTAGAATGGTGCGAAAGAAGGTTTGATTGTCAAAAAATGTGGAAAAGTATGGAATTGAGAGAAAGAACGGGCAAGAACCAATGATCCTTAAATTGTGCTGCAAAAATTCAATCCAGTGTGAAAGAGGATACCTTCATGTGTTTAGGGAGTGTAAAGAAATGGTTTTTGGTTTGAATTGAGTAATATGGATTTTTGTGCCTCTTGTTAGTGATGCAAAAAATAAAAATGTTTTGGAAGGTACTCTCAGAAATATGCAGTAACACTGGTATAATTTCAGTAGGCAACTAACTCATCGTCATCATAAATGTCGGAAATAGCAGCGTTTTTTAAAGGTAAGTGAAATTATTTCAATTTTAAAATGCCTTATTTCTGCAGTTTTTACCAAAACTTTAAAATGCTATTTTTAAATGATTTTCCTCAATTTAACAAAACGAACACGCAAAAACGCGCCAAATTGGCGATTTTTCAAAATTCGTGGATCACAATACGATACTTTAATGAAATTAATAAAATTAATTACCACTTAATGTTGTTATTCTATCATATGTATATAAATATTTATTATATTAATTCCAACTATTTAATAAAAAGTAGCTTAAATAAATTTTTTTTGTTGATCTAAGTAGTTGATTAAAATTTTTTTATATATATTAGTTTTTATAACAATAGCGTTTTTATAACAATGCAGGTGAATGTTGAGTTTTTTTGAATAAATTAATATCTTTTAACTAATTGATATCGGACCACGATGCTCTAAACCATTCTCGAATGAACCCACACAAAAAATTCCATCGATTCCAGCCGCTTAGAGAGAGCTTTTTTATACACACGTTGAAGATTTTTTAAATAAAGCTGTATTTATATGTGCATGAAATTATAATATTATACATATTATATATGTATATATATATGTAAATAATGTGGGAAAATAAATTATATATATATTTATAGAAATTAACGGGCAATAATATATATATATACACTGCTGCACAATTGCTAAGCTGGAAAACAAATTGCTATGTAGCATAACATTAAGCGAGACATGAGGCCTAGGAGTGATAAAAAATAGTTGCCACACTGTTGACATTAAATAAAGAATATTTATTGTTCTGATTTTTGCTGTGAAACATTTTGTTAGAGAAAAAAAAATGTTCATTTGATCTGCGTATGGAGAAAAAAATGTTTTGGGGAAGTCAGCAGGCACCTTAAAGAAAGGTATCAGTGGATATGTTCACTGGAGTGTATGCAATTTCCACACGTCGTACCATACTTGCACAACATTATCCAGTAGCTGTTGAGGCAATTTATCCCATTCGTCTGTGAGTGCACGGATGAGGGTGTTCCTGTTTGTCGGAATAGTTTCGCGCAACTTTTTGCCTCCCCCAAAGCATCCCACACATTTTCAATGGGTTTAGATCTGAGAACACGCTTTAAGAGACGTTGAATACCCCTCTGACAATCCTGAACAGCGAGTGTTCGATAGACTTTTCGTTGTCGTCCATAAAAACAAATGCTATTTTTAAAAAAGACGAACATGAGGAAGTAGAACTTCATCAATGTATCGTTGGCCCGTCATAGTCCCATTCGCACCACATGTAGGCGCGTGCGGCCATTGATCATGATGCCGGCCCACACTATGATACTGCATGTCGGATATCGGTCCTTTTCATATTTTCTGGACGATAAAGTACCACGCGCCAGATCAGTTGGCGTTTTTTCCGATGACAATTTGTGGATCTGAGAATACGATCCTGTAAAATAATTAATAAAAAATTAAACGGGCACTTAATGTTGTTATTCTATCAATGTATATAAATATTTATGCGTATCGTCCTTCCAAACGTCTAATAAAAGTTTTTCGGGAAATTTTTTCTTTGAGGCAGCAAGAAACTGGAATTGCCACCCGCTGATTGGTGCGCCTGTTCCTTTTGCTGATAGGACGATATATCTGTCTTCTGAAGGCGTCGTACTTCTAACAATCCCACGCGTTTTTCCAGTAGTTTAAATGACACAGCCGTGAAACAACGCTGTGAGTTGTCGAACTTTTGAACATCTGTTTTTTTCGCCCTTATTCGATCTTTCCAACTACGCATAAAATCATCTATGTGATGTCGGAAGACATGCCAAAAATTTTAAGTTCGTGTATTAAATCATTCTGTAAAACTTTCTTGAACTTGAAACAACAACTTCCACACGCGTCAAAACCTTTAAAGCTCTTAGAACGCTATGACGTGATGAACAGACGTGGAACAAAAATTTGCATACTCATAAGATTTTTTAGTAATATCCCGCACTATTATAATTTTCCACATTTTGCTTCCTTTCATTTTGTGGTTGCTATGGATGATAGTGTTATCCGTCCTAAATAAAATTGTCCATCAGTGTAAATTATATATATATTTATATATTATATATATATATATATTATATGCTATAATTACAAATTGCTTATTAATGAGGAAAATAATGGCAGACATGAGTCACATACACCGGCTAAAGATTTATATACTGTATAGAAAGATATAGATTATAATTGTTGCATATAGTATCAGTACTGCGAAATTTTTATCTGATCGATGAAAAAAAATTTTTTGATCTGCGTATGGAGATAACGGTGGTCAAGCGCGATCTTTCCACCGGGCAATTTTGTCACATCACAGATCTATAATTCGATTGCCAGTAAAACCAGTGTGGAAGTGCTGATGTTCGTTAAATAATTACTTAGTAGTGAGTGAGGGAATATTATCGTTGCACTGTTAAGCTACACGAAGGCTTTTGGCGATGGACGACGTAGTTTTGACCCAACTTGCCTCCCAAAGCATGGACGACACCTGAGCTGGCACCACGCTGCCTTCAGAATTAATTATCCTTACACTTAAAATGGTACAAGTCCTGAGAATAGCGAGTGTCACATAGACTTAGGTGTCATTGTCTTCCTTGAACGTGTTTTGAAACTATACACCTAGCCAAGGAACCTGAGGTTCCAATTAGAGTTATTACAATAGTAATAAAAAATTAATTAATTATAGTTCAATTAAAAATAAAAGGCACTAATCATGAATATGTTTAATTATTTATAATCCATATTTGGATGTTGTGTCTTTCCTGATATTTTCTGGATAGGAGAGTACCACTCCTAAGACAGGTTGGCTTCTACAATCCGATAGACTGAACCTACTTCCTCATCTGAGAATAGTACGCGCCCAGTCCTGTAAAATCCAATTGTGATGCTCACGACACCACGCTGCAAACGGGCAGTACGTGGTGCTGTCTGGACAATGGGACACAAACAACAGGTCTGCGTGCGTATAGTTCCCCTCAAACGTCTGGCAACAGTTTTTCGGGAGATCTGCTTTCCTCCTGAGGCAGCAAGAAACTGATTTGCACCTGCTGAGCTGTGGTGCGCCCTGTTCCTTTTTGCTGATAGGACGATATATCTGTCTTCTGAAGGCGTCGTACTTCTAACACGACCTCCCACGTGCCGTCTACTACACATTCCAGTAGTTTAAATGACTTCCACAGCCGTGAAACAACGCTGTGAGCGATGTCGAACTCCTGGCAACATCTGTTATTTTTCGCCCTTCTTCGATCTTTCCAATAATTCGGCCACGCATAAAATCATCTATGTGATGTCGGGAAGACATGCCAAAAATTTTAAGTTCGTGTATTAAATCTTTTTCTGTAAAACTTTGACTTGAAACAACAACTGTCCACACGCGTCAAAACCTTTAAAGCTCTTATGAACGCTATGACGTGATGAACAGACGGAACAAAAATTTGCATACTCATACTTCTTCTTAGTAATATCCACACTTATTATAATTTTTCCACATTTTGCTTCCTTTCATTTTGTGGTTGCTATGGATGATAGTGTTATCCGTCCTTAGCAATTGTCCATCAGTGTATATATATATATATATATATATATATATATATATATATTATATATATAATTACCGGGCTTATTAATGAGGAAAATAATGGCAGCTTCTATTAGTCACATACACCGGCTCGGAAGATTTATATACTGTATAGAAAGATATAGATTATAATCATATAGTATCAGTACTCGATTATTTTTATTATCGATGAAAAAAGGAATTTTTTGTATATGTGGTACGATAGCACGGTGGTCATGAGCGCGATCTTTCCACCGGTGCAATTTCTTGTCACATCACAGATCTAAATTCGATTGCCAGTAAAACCAGGAATGTGGAAGTGCTGATGTTCGTTAAATAATAATACTTATGAGTGAGTGAGGGAATATTAACGTTGCAAAACTGTTAAGCTACACGAAGGCTTTTGGCGATGGACGACGTAGTTTTGACCCATGGCCAAGGACATGGACGACACCTGAGCTGGCACCTCCGCCTTCTCATAATTAATTATCCTTACACTTAAAATGGTATGAGAGTATGGAGAACAGCATGTCACATAGCTTAGGTGTCATCTTTCTTCCTTAACGTGTTTGAAACTATACACCTAGCCAAGGAACCTTTACGTTCCAATTAGAGTTATTACCAATAGTAATAAAAATTAATTAATTAAGTTCAAGTAAAAATAAAAATCACTAATCATGAATATGTTTAATTATTTATAATCCATATTTGGTGTTGTGTCTTTCCCGAAGGGATGGAAGGAGAGTTGCCAGATCCTAAGACAGGCTGGACTTCTACATGATAGAGGGCGACACCATCCATCTCCACAATATTTTGACATGAACTAAAGGAGGGATGGCGAAACTTTTATGAATCAACGTGCCACTTTTTCTGTAAAAATCTTTTAACGAGGTATAGACGTGCCAACAAATAACTTTGGCTTGCGGTTATTGGAAAAATAATAAAACTAAATATACAAACAACAACTCAAAACTCTTTATTTACAGCGTCAAAATACATTTTGCAATATATTTGTAAATGTTTTAGTTACAGTTTCACACTATACACTTAAATTCTCATTTTCCTACACCTACAGTAAAATTTTTCTTAATACTCATAGTAGTTTAATTTTCAATATCACCACTTAATTTTTATAATAAATCAGCAATGGGATAAGTGAAAGCTGAACTCATGTAACTATCTAATTTATTATGAAAGGGAGAATGGCTTCCTGCGGGAAGCAGGTACTCAGTATTCCATCAACTTTTAGTTACAGTATCCGACAACGTACAGAACCGTCATTTTAAAAAAAGGGCATAAAATGAATAATTTTCATGATATTTAGTGTCACTTAGATTAGAATACATGTATAAAATTGTTTAAAAAACACTTTGACAAAGGAAATTATTTTAAAATCATTATTTTGGCAAAATATTAATTTTGAATAATCTTTTTTTTCAAAACGTTCTCCTTTATAAAAGAAATACTCTAAAATAACAATATTTTGCTTATATAAAAGTAAAGACGTCTCCAGAGAGTGTCTGATCTATGATTTTTGAAAAAATTCACATTAATTTCAGAGTTACAACCAATTCAAATAATTATCGGCAGTTTTTTTCTTAGTGCTCCCCTCCGTTGTCGTAAACATGGATAAATCCACTTCTAAGTTACATATTTCAAAAAAAATACTGCTTGAGCATCAGTACAGAGGTCTCAGTTATATACAGGCAAAAATATTATTAAAATCGAAGCATTTTTCAGAAAAGAAAAATATATTGAAAATTAATCATTCTATGTTCTTTTTTTTCAAAATATTGCACTTAAATAATTTATTTTAATAATATGCTTAAAACAATTTTATGTACCTTTTTTAATCTAAGCGACACTAAATATCATAAATATTAGTTCAGTTCAGTTCAGTACAGTGAAATCACTGTGATAGTAGAGACTTGGCTAACGCCTTATGCTCCGATAAAATTTTGATTAGTTTTTAATCCAAGTTGTAACGCACAGTTCGTGATTGCACTGTCCATCACTAATTTGAAATATCGCGCTGTGCTTCAACTGAGATTGATGAAAGTAGAGTATAGAGTAATTAGAATTTTAGAATCTATTTGATGTCAGAAATTTTTCAACTTTTTGAACATGCTCTATTGTTTTACATTTCGCTATTGAGGAATAAGACCATTCTCCGTGGTTGGAGATAAAGTTTTTCCAAAATTTCACGCTGCGATTTGTATTTGAGACAGTTTAATGTAAAATGTTCACAAGTTCCTGTACTTTATAATCTACACACAAAGGAGAATCTGTTTAAAAAGGAAATATATATCATTTAATGGTAATTTTTTAGCTCGCAACTTATTGATTAAAACTTCTATATTTCTATTTTTTGCTGCCTGTCTGTTCCATTTTTCAAGATGAGAAATATAAAAATAATTTTTATGTATTTTTCCCATATCTCTTCACTTTTATTTTGTGTAGGCCCATGGTATAGGTCTTGGCTCTTTGTCAATTTTGTGTTTTTCTGAAATGTGGTGTGGTGGGTAGTTAGTGCCAGCTCATGTCTTCACTTGACCATGGTTCAAAAATTACGTGTCCGTCGTTATCAGTGCAACGTTAAATAACTATTCCAAATAATATGATCTCTGGAGAGGCTTTAGCTAATTTATCAACTTCATTAATCCCTATTCCCTTGCGAGCTGGTACCCAAGTGAATGTAATTCATCGAGCCATTTGGAGGCACTGATGTAAAGTTGAACTTAAATTTATTATCGTATTGGATTTTCTATTAATATTTTGATGCTTTTTAGGACTGATAAGCTGTCCGTCAATATGATATAGTTTTCTGTTTCAGAAACCCAATTTTTTAATGCAGTCCATATGGCTATAGCTTCAGCTGTGAATATTGAAATGATTTCTTTTAGTATGAAATTTTGTCGAATTTTTTTTCTTAGGGATCAAAATTCCTATTGATGTTCGATTAGTATTTTTTGAACCATCGGTTGATATTATGATATTGTTATTAAATTTGGGCTGAATGTAATTAAACATATTTTGTACTATGTCATCGGGAAGATCCTTGTTTTGAAATAGTTCATGAATATAGATGTTTATTTTGCAATTTCACAGATTGGAGGAGGGAGGATCCATTGAAGAATATCTACTTTAGAGATGCATAACTCTTGAAGCAGGTTGATCGTCTTTTGAAAATACTGATCTCTTTTTCTCTATATATTTATAAAAAATACTATTTATATTCCAAAAATAACCTTGAGTTTGGTGACCAGTCTTAAAATGCTATTAGCTTGGTTATAAATTTTGGCAAAGGAAATTATGGCGAGTATTAATACTTCCATTACTCTCTCCCCTCAACTCCAGGCAGTACATCCTTTCATAGTGCATCCACTTACCGATGAAAACAGTCGCATGGTGTGTAAATGTGCTATACAACCAGATTAAATCAGTGGGCTTAAAAGCTTTAGTATTAATCAGCCTTTCCCTTTCAGATTTAATATATGAAGTTCATAATATTGATTTTATCTAGCCATTTCTTTTACCAAGTTCATTTAAAATTAGGATACAACTCTTTTTATTTAGGGAAACTGATTGTAAACCGGATAATCGTCGTAAATTTACGACGATTATTCAAATTTACTCCAAAGAGGGTTACGATTGATATTAACCTTACACAACCCCCAGTAATGCAATCAAAATTATTGCGAGTTTCCTTAGTTCAAAATTAACTTTGTTTAAATTCAAGTACGCAATTCCCAGGAGTTTCTTTTTAGAGCACGCTGCTGGACTAAAGTACAACTTTTTACTCAAATATAGAAAACTCAGACATATTCGATAGGGTATTTAAATTAGTGATTACCGTTTAAGATATAAATTCGACTGCATATCAACCAAAATAAAACATACAGCGAGAGGAAAATACAAACGTTAACAACCTTGAGAAATGTTCCATTAGAATATTTATTGCTTAGTACAAGACAAGTTACAAACAAATAGTCAATTCACAAAAAGAATAAAAAGTTTAATCTAGTTTTTAAAAGCAAGCTTTTAAAGCGTCAGGCATGTAGTTTTCTCTGAAAATAGGTAAAATAAATATGCAAGTGATATGTCCGATAAAAACGTTCGATTCGAGTATCAACTCCAAGGTTTATCAGCCACCTTTGCTGTATTCATAAAGAGACTACAGATTCCATTTCATCATTCACAGATTCCTCAGAGTTTTCCCACGAGCTTATCCGTACATTCGAAAAAACCGTTCTTTTCTTCAATACGTAAATCTAGTTCTTCAGTCTTCGGGCTCTGCACCAACAGTCGTAGAGTCAGTTTGGCGAGAACCAGACGCTTCGCTTTTAGTCTGAGTCTATGGTTTAATTTCCGAAAATTTTGGAGGTATTAGTTCAGTATATTCGTCGTTTTCTGGAATCAAAAGCCTTATCCGTTCATCATTCATTGCAGCCAACAGTCTAATATGTTGATCGTTTTCTGAAATCAACTTTCTAATCTTCTGATCCGTTTCAACACCACTCAGTCTAAGGACGTCATCGTTTTTAGCAACCCTCATCCTTATACGTTCATCCAACTGCGTGAGAGACATTTCTGCCATGTCGGCATTTGCAGAGTGCATTGATCTGATGAATTCGTCAGTCTGAGCCGCTGCTAGTTTGTTCCGCAGAGAGTAATTCTTATGAACCTTTCAGACATCAACTGAGCGTAGAGATACGATGCTCCTAGTGCAAACTGAAATAGAAGACATTAGAGATTAAGCAGTGTATCAACTCTGAACTCTGAACTCTTTGGACAGTTAAAGCTCTTTCCAAGCAAACCTTAGAAGCATTTGCATTAAACATTCATGCATGTCTGGTAAACATACATTTTAATACTATCGTCAAATTTCGTGCAGATGCAATACTTACTGTTGAAACCAAGGTTAGCATAATTCCGAAAAGAAGAACATCGTAGGGAATATAGTACTGCAAGCCGAAGCAGTCCTTTCTAAATAAAGAATAACCGATGGAGCATGCAGAAATTACTACACATTGAAGGATAAGATAGCCTCTCCAAAGATCGAAGCCGGCATTTGGAAGAGAGTCACCCTGAAAGAAAGATTAGATTACTTTTAGGCATACATCAATACTTTACCATTAGGTTTGAGAATTATGAAAGTTTAGAGTTCTTGCATTATTGAAAGAAAAACGCTGCCCATGACACTAATGCTTTATAATGTCTACCAGTTTCAAATTAAGTCTCTAAATGCCAGGATATACTAGCGTTTTCGGTACAAGTTCCACAAGACTTTCTGCTGAAGAGAGCAGGCGGTACGCAAGTAACCGATAACACTCGTGCCTGAAATACAGACGATTTAGGTGTCTATATTCTCGATTTCGCGAGATTCAGAACCAGAATTTCGATAAGAAACATTCGTAGTCAAGACTTCAAGCAAAGATCTTATCAAATCAATACTTATAGAACGTTCATATCTCGAGACAATGCAGCCATTCCCAGTAATGGCACAAGACATGCGTTTGTTACGTGTTTTACCTCATTAAAAGATTTTGATTTTACTATTTCCTTCACCCCTATATATATATTTTAAATTTTCACTTGCTAGTATACCCTTTTATTCATCCACTCAAGTTGAAACACATTCTTAAACATGTAGCGGATGATATTTGTTAATATAGCTCATACGAATATTAATTAGTCAGATTTAATTAACGCATAAATAGCAAGTGTAGTCCAACATCACATATAGAAAGGAAAACCGCTCCTCGTGTCCCTGTTGCGCAGTGAAGAGCGCGTTGGGATTGAAATTTAAAGGTAGAGGATTCATATCCCACCCGGAATGGCCTAATTTACAGGAATGCTATTTCTCCTTCCCCTATACCGTTTTACTAGAATTAAATTTAATGAATAAATGGCAAGACAAAAATAGTTAGACACCATATAGAGAACGGAAAACTGCAAGGAAAATCCACTTCCTATTTTGTCACTGAATACAGAGATTCAGTCTAAAAATGCATGTACATATTTATATTAATTGTAATCATTCAACATAAAGCTACCTCAAGTAAACTTTTTTCTTGGCCGGAGTAGGAATAGACAAATTTTATTAAATTACTTGTTCTACAGTTACTTTTAATGGCTACGCGAAGTCTAGTATTAAGCATTTTAGAGAGACCAGACACTAGACTTGACCTGTATCTCACTTCAAGATTGTACAAGTATTACTTGATCTATGAGAAACTGATTTACCATAGAGCGAGTTCACCGTTATATTAAAATTACACTAGTTAAAAAGATCCATGATGTATACCAACAATTGCATTCTTTAAAGGAATTAGAAGCTAATATCCTCTAGCAGTTTAACTCGAGAGTTAAAGCTTCATGTAATTGAAGGCACATTCGTGAACACTTCATTAAGTTAGCCATTGTACAGTGTATCAAGATAAAGTGCTTGGTATTAAAAGAATACAACAGAGTTCTCGAGTTATTTCATTTTGTCAACAGTCAGATCCGCATTGGTGCCTCAAACTAAAGATCCCCGGTTAAGTACTAATCCTAAAATAGCAAACTAGTACCCTCACGTAGACAAATAAGCGAATAACTTAGCTGATCGAAGCGCAAAAGTATTTCCCGCCAAAACAAGGTGACCAAATTTCATTAAGCTTATATTAATGTAGTTTGAACTAACATTTTAACATATTTACAGAAGTCGACAAGATTTAATCAAGGAGACAACGTACATGTTTTTTAAGTCACGATGTTAGCAACAAGACTTACTTCAACACTCTCTTTCCGATCAAAAATCGATTTAGTTTCGAAAACTTCACTTCGAGGGAGCTTTGTTAACGTTCATATCCATCTTTGCAGGTGATGCAATTATATCTTTGTTGTTATCAATCTTCAAATTCTTATTCGACATTTTAAAACTTATCCTGAAACCTTTAAAACAGATAAAAACTTCGAATTACAATTCAGTGACTGCACACTCCAAGACCCTCTTTCTTATAAACCTTAAAATGTTGCATTTTACTGCCATGTTTGGCAGAAAAAACTTAATGATTGGTTGACTCAACATTCTACTAAATTGCGCAACCGAACATTGAATGTGTTTTGATGTTTAAATTATTAAAATTTTATTTTTCTTGATAATTCGGGTCCCGCAAACAGTATAAGAACAACAGTCGACAGATTTTTATTTATGCTATATTAAAAAGCAATAGGAAGTGTATTAGCAATGCACTTTGTAATTTTGAATTGCAGTTAAGTGACGAGAACAAAACCTAAGCTTTCACCCTATTTTCCTAAATTCAATATCACTCCCGATCTGAACACTATGCTTTGAATCCAGTCACAATTAGAATGCGTCAATTTCTCTACACGACGAGTTCATAAAGCAATTAGGATTCAAACTCAAATATCGGTGCCCCGGATTTTATCACGATAATTACTGGGATAAAATAAAAACTAGGGCTTTGGGTAGCCTAATGGTTAGAGCAATGGATACCAACCAGACTTGAGGGTCTGGGTTCGATACCCTATGCCACCAAATACTATCCGAGTATTTACGGGGAACGTGTTCATTAAATCAGTGGGTTCGACAGCCTTGTGAGTGTTCGCTGCAGAATCCACGGGTGCAGAAAAAATAGTTCCCTTGCCTCTAGTTCAGGGGTGGCGAACCAATGGCACGTGACGCAATATTTTGAGCATTCCACCGATCAAAAATGTTTGCATTTTAGTTCAAAATAACAAAGTTCACTATGAAGAATACGAACAAACGTGAGTGAGTGAATATTAACATCGCCACCCATCCGGTATAGTGGTGAGTGACGCTGACAGCGGTGTCATAAAGGCTGTGTTCGAATCCCGGGTAAGTCAAGGATGTTGTTTGTATTGTTATCCTTCTCTTCTTTGTGATGTCTGTTTCCCGCTTACTTCTATGTAAGCTCTTGTGTGATACTTTGTGCTACACGCGGTTATAAATGCTCTAATTAAAAACATTAACTTCGCACTGTTCAGCTACAAGAGGGTTTTGGAGAGGGACTTCGTAATTTTGAATCACAATCAAGTGGCGAGGACGACATATGAGCGGGTACCCCCTCTCTTTTCCTAACTACCGCACTACACCATCGGGAGGACGTTTCAGCTCTCGACAGATTTAAAGTGCATCGCTCCCCTACACTGATGGTACAAACGTGAGTGATCGGTTGTGGTAAGCGAGGCGGAGTGGAGCACACTCGTTTGTTATCATCTTACAATCCTAACATACGTTATTTGTCATCTTAATTTGCCACAACTAAAGTCACACTCTTGTTACTTTATTTTGAATTACACATAAGGTATCCGACTACTCTCGAGCCGTGATTTTTGCAAAATCGTATAAATGGATAATATTTAAGATATTTAGTGTCGCTTAGATTAAAAAAGTATATAAAATTGTTTTAAGAATATTATTACAATAAAAATGTATTTAAGTGCAATATTTTGAAAAAAAATGAACATAGAATGATTAATTTTCTAAATATTTTTCTTTTTTGTGAAAAATGCTTCTATTTTAATAATATTTTTGCCTGTATATAACTGAGACCTTTGTACTGAGGTTCAAGTAGTATCTTTGAAATACGTGTAACTTAGAAGTGGTTTTTGCATCCATGTTTTTACGACAACGGACGGGAGCAATTTTAAGGAAAAAAACGCCAATAATTATTTGAATTGGTTGTAATTTTTGAAATTAATGTGAATTTTAATATAAAATTATAGTTTAGACTCTCTGGAGAAGTCTTTACTTTATATAAGCAAAATATTGTTATTTTTAGGAGCTTTCTTGTAAAAGGAAAACATTTTGAATAAAGGTTATTCTAAGTTAATTTTTTGTCAAAATAATGTATTTAAATAAATTACTTTTGTCAAAATGTCCTTAAAAACAATTTTATACATCTATTCTAATGGAAGTGACACTAAGTATCATGAAAATTATTCATTTAAGCGCTTTTTAAAATCACGGTTCCGAAAGTAGTCGGATACCTTACACTAAAAAAAATTTACAATACAGTGAAAAATGTATTTTGAGACGCAGTAAATAAAGAATTTTGACTTGTTTTTGTGTGTATTTAGTTTTATTATTTTCCAATAACCTCAAACCAAAGTTATTTGCCGGCACGTCGATACCTCGTTAAAGATTTCTACAGAAAAAAAGGGCATGTTGATTCATAAAGGTTTGCCATCACTGCTCTAGTTCATGTCTAAATTTTGGAGATGGAGATGGATGGTGTCACCATCTATCACGTAGAAGTCCAACCTGTCTTAGGCTCTGGCAACTCTCCTTCCTTCTCTTAGGGAAAGGCACAAAACCAGATTCGGATCATAGTGTTTTCATTTTTACTTGAAGTTAATTAATTATTTTTTTTTTTACTATTACAATAGAACGTAAGGTTTATTGGCTAGGTATCCAGTCTCAAACCACGCTCAAGAAAAGAAGATAACACCTAAGCTATGACACTTGCTATTGTCCATACTCTCATACCATTTTAAACGTAAGGATAATTAATTATGAGGGGGCGGAGGTGCCAGCTTAGGTGTCGTCAACGTCACTTGGCCATGGGTCAAAATTACGTGGTCCGTCGCCAAAAGCCCTCGTGTAGCTGAAAAGTGCAACGTTAATATTTTCTCACTCACTCGTGAGTATTATTATTTAACGAACATTAGCGCTTCCAAATTCCTGGTTTTACTGGCATTCGAATTTAAACCTGTGATATGACAAAATTTGCACCGGTGGAAAGATCGTGCTCATGACCACCGTGCTATATCGTTGCCAGATATACAAACACATTCCATTTTTTCTTCGATAATAAAAATAATTGAGAACTGATACTTGGTGATAGTAATATATATACTTATATACACGTATATAAATGTTCTGTGCGTGTGTATGTGACTAAACCAGTGCTTCTCAAACTTTCAATACTGGCGCCCCCCTTTTCGATCACAATTTTTATTACGCCCCCCTTATACATTAATAATGCACTGAATGCAATAATAATGAACTTTGATGCTAAAGCTACAAAAGGCGATCTTAATTATAAACCATACAAATTAGTAACATAAGTATTAAATTTTGTATACTACTTTTAAGTAATAAATAAATAAATAAAATAATAGGATAATTATTATGTGTGTTATTTTTCCTTTCTCTAATTTTTAAATTGGACTTATTGCAAAATACGGTGGCTGCTTAGAAGACAAAATATAGATATCTGCTAAATATAGAAAAAGAACTCAGAGGGTCAATTTCTAATCATAAGCATTCCTTATAAAAACTTTGCTTTGCAAGACAAGCCCATGGAAGTCGTTAATACTTATTAAACTTGTTCTTAATTTAGTATTAATTAATTAGTTATAAACTACTATGGAGCACTGATACATTAAAAGTATACCGGCTGAAGTACCCGCTTGCACGAGTTCATTTATAAGAAAATAAAACATTATTGAAATAATCGTTGAATTTTGTAAGGAGAGAGTAAAGCCAAGTGCGCGACAATGTTTACAAAAATGTAAAATGATTTTTTTAATGATTGCTCAAAGTATAATTAGTTTAAAGCGAACTATAATTTTAAGCCTTACAGAATTATCATTTAGAATTGATGTTGAATAATGAACAATAATATAAAATTCAGATGAAGAATAATTGTATTATTTTTAATATTTAAAGCGAAAAGACTTCAACATGTTTTAATCCTGGAGCAGGCGCGCACTCGATACTAATGGTCCAGCGGGGTTATTGAGTCCCCCCACAATCCTTTTTTTATAATTATTTTTATAGTACACCAGTGTTTCTCAAACTTTCAATACTGGCGACCCAATTTTCAATCATAATTTCTGCACTGAAAACAAAAGCACTTCGTATACTATTACCATTTTGAAAATCCTACCTATGTTAAACAGGATTTTCTGCGGTGACTGTTTTGAAGACAAAATATAGATCTCAGCTAAATAAAGAAAAATAACTCATTGTCAATATCTGATATTATAAACCTTTCTTTGAAAAACTTTGCTTTACAAGACAAGCCCATGGAAGTCACTGATAATTATTAAACTTAGATTAATTTAGTATTAAGAAATTATTTATAAAATACCTTCTTAAGTACTGATACATTAAACGTATACTGGCTGAAACACCGGCTCTTCGCGCACGAGTTAATTTTTTAAAAAAATATAACATTATTCTTGATATAATAGCTGAACTGTAAGGAGAGTAAAACTGCGTGCACACACACACACACACGACATTGTATACAAAAATGTAAAATGATTTTTTTAGATAAATGCTATAATTGTAAATAACTGTTTAAAAGAACTGTAATTTTAAGCATCACAGAATTAGCATTTAGAATTAATGTTAAGTAATGAAAAAGAATATAAAATTCCTATGAAGAATAATTGAGTTATTTTTTAATATTTAAAGTTAGAAGACTTCAAAATGTTTTAACCCGGGAGCAGACACGCACTCGATACTAACGCTGATGGTAGTGCGGGGGAACTCAGTCACCCCAATCATTTATTTATAATTATTTTTACTCTATACGATACAAATTGGAATTCCAGTGAATAATTTAATTAAGAGAAAGTATACTTACCGGCTTTCAAGGAATGTTCAATCTTTCTTTGATGATTTGAGAAAAAGTTAATAAAACTGAACTAAAATGATTGACAAGTGAAAGACCTTTAATAAAGGACGAAAAAGCAAAGATACTTTTCACTAATATTTTTTAGAAATGTTACTTGCTGGCAAAGCTGTCATATTTTGTTCAAGTAATTGTAGTTTTAATGAGCATTCATGATCGAGTGAGTGAATATTAACGTCGCCCTGTTCAGCTACACGAGGGCTTTTAGAGACGGACCTCGTAATTTTGAACCATGGTTGACGAGGACGATACTTGAGCTGTCCTCTTTTAACTACCACACCATTCCAACAAGAGGACGTTTAAATCTTTACAGATTTAACGTGCACCTCTCCCTTTCACGACGGGTCTTTAGTGGTACTGGGCTCGAACTCGTGACACATTTGGTGATCAACAAATAGCAAGTTGAACTTTTTCTTTCTTGTGTCTTTTTGACAAGTCGAACTGAACCTTATGGTACACTTATGGCTTCATATTTCAGTTGATGGAGTTCTTTAGGAAGCCATTGAAAATTTTCCTGTCGTTTCATGTTCATCGTGTTTCTCAATCATGAATAATATGCATCAGTTTCAACTTCCTTCAATACAGATCACAGATGCCACCGCTGCCTGGTTATAAGTGTATTCAGAAAAAAATACGGATGCTCTAAAAAGGATTATGGTTTTTCACTATGATTTATATGTTTGAGATTACTCGTAAAAATAAATCTTAACCAAATAATCCTTCAAAAATCAATCAATTATTTTCCAAATATCGTAAAACTCTTCATTATTTACAATTTCCTATGCGAAAACAAATACATAAAAGATGGGATGGAACTAATGTAGAAACCCTACCAGTAAGTTTGAAGGTCAATCAAATAAATGACCAGCAAATGTATTATGCTGCCTGGCTGAAAAGTGAATCATGTCTTCCTTTTCTTTCTACAACTAATAAATAGTATTTCAATAATAATTACAGTGATGAAATGTTTATCTTAGAATTTTTCTCAGAGTCTGAGTTTCGTTTTTTTCTTTTAACGAGTAATATTTTATGTTAAAATAGAAGAACGCCAGATGATAAACATAAATTATATCAGTGTTGTTGTGTATTTCTTTTATTTTGGAAAAAGTATTTTGTTTCACTTCTTTCCGGTTATGTTTTTAAAAAAATCATTAAATTTTCGATATGCTCGCGCCCCCCTTGCAGGGTTATCGCGCCCCCCAGGGGGGCGCGCCCACACTTTGAGAAACACTGGACTAAACTCCTTCTAATCAGCTGGACCGATTTTAATGACATTTTTTGTGTGTGCTCAAGAGGATTCGAGAATGGTTTAGATCTAGAATTTGGTCCGATATATAGCAATTAGTTAAAAATATATTAGTGAAAATCTTTAAACGCGTAATTCTTTTACCCCTGTGTGTTGTTTATTCCGCGGAAAGAAAAAAATAAATAAGAGCGGGAAATTTTGGTTTTTTGCACGGCCAATTGTATGTTGCGTGTTCGAGGGTTCGCGAAACATCGCACATTTGTTTGTTAATACTCCTGAAGGATTTACCAAAAAGATTGTGCATTCAATGGCATAACGATAAACTTATTTATTGTGCATTAAAATATACCTGTTATGATTATGTATATATATATATATATATATATATATATATATATAGCTCGAGTTTTATCCTTTTTATCATTTAATTAAAACAAGTTTAAGTTTCTATTCAGAATATATATATATATATATATAGCTTCTACTATATTAAACTTAGTTCATTCACTTACTCACACGCAATCGATAAGTCGAATTGTGGTAATTGTGTTTGTTATGATTTTTTTATAAAAATTTTCTTCAAAACGGTCCAGATTGGTAAAACTTATTCAAAACGGATAACATTTTCGGATTTAAGATGTGTGTATGGGACAACGTCTGTCGAGCCACTAGTATATACATATATAAATGGATGTTTGTATGTGTAAAATCGTCTCATTCCATCATCATTCAGCCGATTATTATGAAATTTTGTATGTATATGTATTTTTTACGGAGAGGGTTTTTGTGCTATCGTCTTTGCCACATTTCCGCACCAGGTGCCTCAACAGCATAAACTTGTGCGTTTTTCAATCAATCACCATGTTGTCAACGAGGTCGCCAAGCACAGAAATTTGTTTTGGATTGGTTCACCTTTAATGTTAATCTATATCAATGGATGTTTGTGTATATGAAATCGCTTCAGTCCAACATCGTTCAACCGATCACTATGTGAACTGGCAAGTATTTTCTTCTGGAAAATACTTTTGGTGAATTACCTTCATTATGTATAAAAATCCAATAAAAAGCTCTGGGAGCAATTTATTTTCCTTTGCCAAAAGCATGATTTAAGGTAGGATTTTACCGAAACCTTCAAGTAACGCGATTAGAATAATTGATCATGTAGCGTCAGTTTATAGCACTCCTCCAATGATGAAATCAGTTGTTTTTATTAGAGATTCAAAAATAACCAACGTGTCAGAAATTCAAACCACAACAGATAAAATTTTGTAAATTTGTATCGCAACTCCTAAGAAAAAAAAATTGAACTGGCAAGGAAGCTCGTAAATTCCACTTTATTCTCAAAACTTCCATACTATGCCTAGTTAGGAAAGAGATTAAGACTAGAGATAGTTTGCATTAGCGATATTCAGAACAAAAAGCATTTTGTTACTGATCATAAATATACAACTACGGTGAGTGTTCAATTTAGTTTCTCAGTGCACCAGTACTTCTCAAACTTTCTCAATATACGCGACTCACTATTCAATCATTTTTATCGCACCCGTCCCCCCATACAATAACAATGTATAGAATTCAATAATACTATACTCTTACACTAAAGCTACAATATATATATATATATATATATATATATATATATATATATATATATATATATATATATATATATATTATATAAAACGTGCTATGTTCCTCCCCTTGGAAGAACATCTCTCGAAGTATCAGCGTGAGCTAGAGGCGTAATATTAACGAAAGAACTAGAATCAAACATTATCTTAATTTGACTTTATTAAGATATTCAACTTAAACGTTTGGCAAATTAAATTATAAGTATGAGAGAATCTACGATGGCAAAATACGCAACACACAACATATATACACGGAGAAAAAAGACTTACTCAAAAATGAGTACGTAAACATACTCATTTTGAAATGAGAATGTTTGCATCAGATTTGACCGCATTCCTTGATTGAATTTGATTCCTTATATGTACTCAACATTCCCAAAAATGCTAATTAATGCTTTCGGAAAAATTAAAAAAGATATTCAGGATTGCAGAAACTCTTTTAATATATCGGCTACATATTTTGATAATTGGGGCTTAACAACAAATTTAATTCTCATAAATCTTCCGAACTATTTTTTGTATCTACCACCCTACCCGCGGAAGAATACATGAGTACAAGATTGTTTTGATTTTTGAGTTAAATGTACTCATTTGTATTTCTTAAGTAACTGCCTTTGAACGAAAAATTTAATGGGATAAATATTCACCTTATTTTGGCGGATTAGTGTTATAAAAGTAATATAATTTACTTGATTCATAATAAGTCATTTTGTTTAAATTATTCAGGCAAATAATTGTGTTACTTTGGAATACTTTTAAGGTGACCAGATTATTAAAATGAAAAGGAGAACGAAAAATTAAAGAAAAAGTTTCAACGTAAATGTGTGAAACATTTTATTAATTCAAACAAAAATGCATTGCTTTGTTTCTCAATATATTTTATAATTTATCGGAAATTTCGGAGCAAAAATTACCTTTCATCTTTACTATAAGTACTGCAACTAAAAAATATCAACATTCAATCTTGATTTCTGACTTGTTCATAAATTACGAACTGAAAAGACTCAACTCGTGCATTAGTTCCAGGGCAGCACAATGTAAATTAAAAAAGAATAACTAAATTTTCTTATGTGATGTGCTTATTTTTGAAATGGTTAAGTATTTCAATCCATCTTATCAATTTCAGCATGTTGATTTTCCAATTGTTTCAGTTTTATTATAATTTAAATATACATTCAGTCTGCAAACTGACTATTGTCAATGATTTTAATATCAGGCATTTCTTTTGATAAAAAAATCAACACAGTTTTCTATATCTGCCAAATTTACTTGTCATAAAGTCCAAAAACACCATTGAAAACTGTTATTTCCTGTGATATTTGTTTCAGACTATTCCTCGACATATTGGAAACATGTTTGGTTCATCTCTGAATACAGAGATTAACAGATCTGTTTTAAAATATTGAAAAAAGGAGGACACTTTTCGAGGAAGGACAGGATCTATAAAAGGAGAATGGTTGATCATCTTAATAATTTTAACTTTACTTTCATATTGAACTCGAAAATGCCTTGCATGGTTTGAAAAAGGCAAGTTTACAAAATAAATTTTCGTTTTCAATTAGTAATCTTTTTAGACTCTTTTATAAGCTTCACCTGTATGTAACGGAATCTTTGAACTATATTTTTACCCACTCTAAAAGGTCTGATTAATTCGAAATTTTGCACACTTTTCAAGGACTGATGACAATAGAATAATTTTGTTCCATTGTCCTGATAAGGATCATGACGATTAACAATTTCCAGATTTGGTGACTGAAAGATTGTTACAACTCTAAAGCGAAAACACTCATGTCAGTAATTTCTTGTTATAAAATAAACAATTACCCACTTTCTTTGAAAATGGAAATAAATAAATGATAGTTTAAAAAATTAAAAAAGCATGCTTTTATTGTAGATAGAACTAAAAAATGAAAAATAAATTATAGTTTAAAAAAACCAAAAAACACACTTTTATAGTTAAACTAAAAAGTAAAAAATAATACATAATGTAAGAATAAAATGAGTAACGAGAAAATATATATTAATGTCACTGTGGTAAAAGCGTGGGGTGCTTTTGTTCTACATTTTTACACTAACTCGGCATTTCAGAATAGAACTAGTAAGAAATTATAACAATTGATATTGAGCACCCCACATTTTTATCACGACATTGTCTCGCTAATCATTTTATTCTTATATTAAGAATTATTTTTTCCTTTTTAGTTCGATTAACTATAAAAGTGTTTTTATTTTTTTAAACTATAATTTTTAGGAGTTTAATTTCTTGTAAGTTTTAAAGAACCTTTTTAGCTTATTAGTAAATTTATGGAAAATGCGTTAAAAGTTCTCATAAAAAATTATTTAAATAGCTTCAATAATTTCAATATACTTTATGATTCCTTTCACTCTCATTTTCGAATATTGAAAGAATCAAAATTTACTGAACAGAAATTACAGAATGAGCAAAATTAGTTAGTAAAATTGAATGTAATCTATATTTCAAGAATGCTTTTATTTTTAGACATTACATATAAATATTAAATGTTCTTGATTAATAATATTTAATGACTATTTTGTTTTATTAATAATTGATCTCGACATTGTTTAAATTGGATTTATCAGTACTTACATATTATCACAACCTTTTGGCGACATTATATGAAATGAAGCATATGATTGGCAATTCAGCGCATATGACACATGCGAAATTGATATTGCCAACAATTATTGACATGTATGTAAGTACTGATTTATCTTATAACCCTGCATCACTCATGCGAAAAAAATGGCCTAAAGTTCTTGCGCAGGGTATCTCACACCCCCAAGGATGTTTACGTTCTGGTTATACCATAAAATTTGTATAAAAAAGAAAGAAAAGTAGGAAATACATTATGTTTATTACATTTTTCACTCTTAAATTTAGTTTTTCTATTCTTTTTATAAGGGCATTCAGCACATTGTTTATACACTCCTTTAATCTAGTCGTGAGTGAGTGCGATGTTTTCACGGGATCTTAATTTTTTAAAAAAAAACCTTTATCTTATTAAAACTAAACATATAGGAGTAAACTTTGTTTTTTAAATTTAAAAAAAAATGTGGAATTTCTTTATTTTCTCTTATTATTCCAGCAATATTTTTTTTCTTCAAAAGTTCATCTGAAAGTGGATAAGATGTGTACCAGTTGTCTCCTTTAAAAGTACGTTCTTCCCAAATGTTTTTGTTTCTCTCTATATAAAGCATTTATTTTGAACAGTGTCTCCCTCTTCTAAATTAGAATCGATTTCAGTAGAGGAATCATACTTGCTGTTATACATTTCATTCTTTCTCATAACCTTGAAGAGAATTTCTTCATCTGAAAATCTTCCCTTTTCTAAGTCCCGTGATCATGCCTGTGTGATCTAGAACTTATGGAATTTGGAATGATTATGAACCATAAATTTTTTGGGATATTTTATTAGAGCAAGGATTTTACATGAATTTTGAAATGGAGTTAGGCTTAACAGAGAAAATCAGCTGGTCCTAAAGGAAGGTAGAGAAAATTTAGGTACTTGCATATTATCGCAACAATGCCAACGTTCAGAATACTTCATCAAGTTAGCGACCCTGATCTTCCACGTGTTGCACATGCTTAATTGACACAACCACGTATTTAATTTCATATAATCTGGACAATAAAGTTGCGATAATATGTAAGTACCAAAAATTAATACACCTTTGGTACAAAAACTCTTGTATGAAAGCATGTTACATACAAGTAAAAAACATAAGAAATCTGAGTAAGGAAGACCTGTGTACCTAGGGCCACCCCATTTTATTTGAATAATACCTAGTTCTAAGTTTTATTACTCAGTTGGGTGAGTTGGAACACCAATTCCTACTTTGGCATTCATTTTCAAATTTTTCAAAAGAAAGTTGTAGTTAGTTATAAATGTAAAACATGCTTACATAGTCCGAAGAAAAGTTCTGTAGCTCATCTCTTTTTATTGTTGTACAAAGTAAGTCAAAAATTTTCTTTGAATTTTTTTTTTCTTGTACATAATTTTGTTTGTAGCATTAAGTACTAAATAAGATTTTAAATAAATCCTCTCTCCATGTGGATTTTCTGCAGAAGACATTTTGTATAAAATTACCTAGTCTTGTACCTAGGTACAATTGCAATTAATATTCTTTATGTTATTATTTTATTGAAAAAGTTTTCATGATAAAAAGAGGAAAATGGTCTTAATTATCTGAACCATTTTGATTTAGTCAAGTTTCTTATTATTATTGGATGTTATTAAAATGAGAGGAGTGTATATTTTGTTCTGAAACTTTCAACATGCTTGATTTATAAAAAAAATATCTTAACTACCATTATTGTTATTTTTCAGGATTATTTTATTTATACAAACATAAGAATGCATTTAATTAACAAAAAAAAAACCCAATTTTTATAGTTATAAAAATAATATAATTCTAAATCAGATTTTTATGATATTTCAATTAAATTTTTTCTCTAATGAGCAATTATAAATTCCTAACTTTTTTAGATACCTAGAAATCCTGACTGAATAAAATGGTCAAAACCTAATGCAGATAATATAAGAATTATCAGATATTGAAGATTCTCACATTCCACTGATGATGCAAATTCTACAGTAACTGATAGTATTGAAAAGGGGACTTTTGTTTAACAAAAATACAAGGCAAAAAAACTAAACATTTTTATATGGCAGAAGTAATAGATGTTAAAAAGAACACAAGAGTGTTAAGTTTCTGAAGAATATTGCACGTTCAAATAAGTTTCTTTATAATAAAGAAGAAACTTATAAAACTGGCAACAGAAATATTCTGTTCAAACTGTCTAAACCATTATCTGTTGATGCTTCAGAACGACAATGTATGCAGCTCACTTTTGGAACCAGTTTTTAAAATTAAATGTTGGAACAAAATACGTGCAATTCATTAATAATTTGGCACATTGCAATTTAAATGGTTACATGATAAATCAATGTATTAGCTGATATTGTTTCTTTTATTAAATTCATGTGTGTGTATGTTTTTTTTTCTATTGATTACAGAGTGAAACCTAACTTTCAGGGAAAGGCCCTACGTACAATGATATTGTACCTAGGGCCATTTGTGAATTTTTTTAAAATCTTTTATTTCACAGAATTTAATATTTTAAGTTCTTATATTTACAATTGGATGATAGTTAGTATAATGATGAGTGCATATTAGTTTCACATTTTTAAACAGGCCAGGGGCTCTGTTTTTGTGCATTGAAAAAATATGGCCCTAGGTACACAGGTTTCCCCTACTTATATATTATTGCAACCTATTGGCAACGTTATATGAAACGAAGCACCTGGTTGCCAATTCAGCATGTACAACACAGGAAATTGGGGGTACTTATGAAATATCGCATCAATTGCCAACTCTATTAATAACTCACCAAGTTGGCAACCCCGATGACACACTGAAAATTGGCAACTAGGTGCTTCATTTCATATAATGTCACCAATAAGACGTAAGTATCAATTGGGGGGAGTTGTCAATTCAGTGAATTATTAATAGAGTTGGCGATTGTTTTGATAATACGTAAGTACTGAAATCTGTTCAGTCTGACATACATGAAACACCAGTTTTAAAAAAAAATGCTTTTATAGTTAATCGTACTAAAAAGTAAATCTTAATATAAGAATGGGTTCAGTCCTAGGAGAGCCCACACCCTTGGAGCAAATTATTTTGGTTGGTGATAATTGCACCATCTTGGTAACTCTACTTTTTGATACATTATGTATGGTAAACCTAACTATTTCTGGAATTTTTGTATTTGGTCAGCGGGCATATCGAATTGTGTCATTTTGCTGTTGGGCCCCGGGCTGGAAGTATGGCACGTATGTGAGTGGATATACCTTTGAATTTTGTACTTTGTTGAATGCGAAATGTAAGAAAAAATTGATTGAATGGTGTATGAAGGAAGGATTGATTGCTTTGAATTATGAATGTTCTAAATGTAATGAGCGAATGGGATTATACGAACGAAAGAGTGCTGTTTGGGATGGAGATTTTGAATGGGTATGTTCGACCATTACCTCGCAGAATATTTATGGCCGCACTCCCATGATTCTCTTAACAATGAGGCCTTCAAGGCTTTTTGTTAAAATCCGCTGTCATACTGTAGCCTCTACTCGGAAAAGATCAGCAGTAAGAAAGTAAGTGATGTTTTTTTTTAAAATACGTTTGATTATTTTTGTATTGTTAACATATATTTTCATTTACGATCCCACCTTACATCCCGCTATATTCACTTGCCGCCATCTCACTCTGGCTTGGCGCTTTTTTGGTTTGTTGCCAAGGGTGTGGGCTCTCCTAGGACTGAACCCGCGCCAAGCCAGAATGAAATGGCGGCAAGTGAATATAGCGGGACAAGGTGGATCGTAATGAAAATATATGTAAACAATACAAAAATTAATCAAACGTATTTAAGATGAATAAAAAACAGCACTTACGTTCTTAGAACAAAATGATTAACGAGGAAATTAATGTCATTGTGGTAAAAGGGTGGGGGACCCTTGTACTACACACATTTTTACACTAACTTTGTATTACAGAATAGAACTATTAAGAAATTATAGCAATTGATATCAAGCACCCCACGCTTTTAAATGCAGTTATTATTTTTCCATTTTCCCCACATTCCAATATTTCCGTAGTTTTTCCTGGCATTTCTAAATACCTTGTGTTCTGTTTTTTTTTAAATCCTGGCACCCATATTTTTCTAATTGGTTTTCTACAAAAAAGTACTTACATTTTTGCTTCATAATGTAATTCCTCTTTTGTCAGGAATAAGCCATTCTTTTAAACTATTTTCATGTTGAGTTCTTATTGCGAGACCATCATCTTAGATTGAAAACTATTGGATACCAAAATCTTATATGCAGCAATTTCAAAACCATGCCTAAAAGATATTCGGTGTGTATTGTACTGATATATATGTTGCTCCAATGTGTGGTATTTTTGAACAGTAGTTTTTATACATGTGAACTTCAAAAAAATACATGCCTTCATGTGTAATATTTAGAAAATCATACTTTTTAAATCTGTTATCGTGTTTTTAGATGATGAATGCTTTATTCTTAATTTGCATTAATTTCATTTCTATTAGTAAGCAAATAATTCAATATATATTACATTAAAACAATGGAGTTGACTATAGTATCGATTGTATAGTGTTTATAAAAAATAACTTATGGATGAAGGTATGTTTTTCAAAAATCTCACTTATATTTTTGTTTATTTTTTGAATGTATGATATGTATATGTCCAATTTCAGAATAAATATTTCAAAATATGATTTTGGTTTGTTTTATTTTTCTCTTGTTTACAGTGTGAATCATTGAAAAAAAAAAGAGGCATTGAAAATAAAATGCTGTATATTGGATTATGGTTCTACTGTTTTAGTTTTTACATTCTTCTAAGGACTGAAATTTTTAAGTATTTTAATTTTTGATTATAAAAACATTAACTTAAAAACTATAATATTTGTTTTCTTTGGTGATAGGAGAGTATAAAATCAGTTGATATGAATAAAACTAGCTTAATTTGTAATATATATTGCAATGGATTTTTCTATATTTCCATCTAGATAATATGTTTCTATTTAAACAAAACAATTCATAAAAAAGTACTTACACACCTGGGCCTATTGAGTGTTATTTTAGTCAAAAGGCTTTTTCTTCATTACATAATATGTAAAGAACTATTTCTTACTTTGTTTTGAAATTTTTACTATATAAAGTCTGTTATTCATCCTAACGTTTCCCAGATATTTCTAATAACTTATTATTGAAAGACTGAATTTAAATAAAAGTTAATTTTCTGCTTGTATAGGATTTTAAAGAGAGAGAAACAATATTCTTTTAGAATCATAAATATAACTTGTAATAAACCAAATTGCTTCTGGAACTAGTTCAAATGCTTACAAATTTGTTTAACTATTTCATCGAATCTATTTTTGTTATTTTCAAAGATTTAAATCTGATGTATATAAGTTCGAAGACAAAGTTTTTGATCAAATAATAGTTGTATTTTTTTTCTTAAAGTAAAATTTTTGCTGTATTGGCGACAGCATATAAAATTAAGTACATGGTTGCTAATTCAACGCTTACGAGACATGGCGAATTATCTTGAACGTTGGAATTTTTGCGATGATACTAAAGTACCTTTTTGTAACACAATAAATGCAAAAGGAATTTAGATTTTCGAAGTTAAGTGGTAAAAACTTCATAAAATGTAAATTAAATATATAAGATGGAAAAAAATGAAATTTACCAACTTAAGTATCGCATATTTATATCCCTTTAAATTTGATTTGATGTATATTTTTATGTAAAAAATTAGTATTGGATACAACAGTATCGAAAATAAATAACATACAAACTCATATTTGACCCATAAATACGTGCATTACACACTCATCTAGCTGTTATGTTCTCAAATTTGATCCAGTAACAGGTTCAAAAATGAGTATGCGATGTTTACAATTTTGAGTACGTAGCCGATGCCAAAGATGAGAATGGGCTTTTCTCAAATTTGAGTATGTTTGCATCGGAGCTATTTTGAGTATGTGACGTATTCAAAAGTGAGTATTTTGTACTCCGTTCTGAATACCGGTTTTTCGCAGTGTATATTTATAATAAGACTTAGTCTAATTCAGGTCACTATTAATAAGTTAACCGCCTCTAATCCCCGATTCTAATATTAAATAATCAATCCTACCTTATTATAGCTTGGAGAAACGATCAATCTTGTTGTATGTTTAATCTTGTCCTTGTATGCACCGATATGTAACTTGACATTTATATATTCGATCACTAATACCTTGTATTCATGTTACGTAAAACTCATTCAGACTTGAACCGCGAAATATAATAAGCATCAACTTCCACTAACTAACATCAATTGTGAAACTTTACCTTACATTGCAATACCACTTACTCCAAGTTCCGATATTTAAAAGTTTGTTCATTTGTATCTTTCATTCACACTTAACTTCTTGGATTTGGATGGAAAAGAGTTGCCACTAATTCTGGCCCAAAAAACCCAGAGGACATGTTAGAGAAAAAAAACGCGTGAGCCTGTCACAAACGTCTCCCTCATCCAAAGCATTAATTTTCTGGACGTATATATATACACACACACACACACACACACACACACACACACACACACACACACACACACACACACGTCTTTCAGAAGCATCTTTTCTATGCAGTACTATCCTTAAAAGTAGTCCGAAAGCTTTGGAATGCAAGAACATGACCGTGTTTGCGAACGATTTACTTAGTTCAGATGATTTGTTTCTTACCCATTCACCATAAAAACCTCAAAATACTCTATTCTGCTTGTTAAATGGGGGAATTGAAGAAACGAATCGCCTAACTTTTAATCACAGTTAAGGAATTATAAAACGTATAAATTATCAAGAGAAGTGTTAATACAAGCCCATGGGGGGTCACTCATAAGCAGAAAGTAATCCGTTTGCTTTGAGTACCTTTTTTTAAAATTAACTTTTGTTTTCAACATGCTTGCACCCCCCAGGGGAGCGCCGTACAATTTGAGAAACGCTGCAGTACGCTACGGGGAATTAGTGCGGTGAATACTTGCAGCTGCGTTCGCTGTTTAGTGGATCTACAATTAAAAACGACAGAAGAGCACCATCATTTAACTAGAAAACTATATAATTATAATACATAATTTAAGATCCAAGCAAATCATTCGAAATCTAATAATCTATTAAAAAAACTAATTAAGTAAATTAAGCTAACTATTTAAAAATTTCAAAGGTCCACCGTCCCCATAACATCTGAGCAAATCATTCGATAACTTTTTCGACCAATGAGATTCAATCGGCAATTTAGACTAGCAGTCGAGTGACCGGAAAAACAGTGACGAAGTCTTATGCCGGAGGCTTACTCCCCTCCCCCCCCAACTCCAGGACTCATAGTACATCCACTTAGCGATGAAAACAGTCGCATGGTGTGTAAATGTGCTATACAACCAGATTAAATTAGTGGTCTGAAAAGCTTAAGTATTAATCAGCCTTTCCCTCTTCAGATTTAATACAAAGTTCATAATATCGATTTTATCTAGCCATTTCTTTACCAAGTTCATTTAAAATTAGGATACACCTCTACTTTTATTTAGGGAAACTGATTGTAAACTGATGAAATTTACGACGATTATTCAAATTTACTCCAAAGAGGGTTACGATTGATATTAACCATACACAACCCCCAGTAATGCAATCAAAATTATTGCGAGTTTCCTTAGTTCAAAATTAACTTTGTTTAAATTCAAGTACGCAATTCCCAGGAGTTTCTTTTAGAGCACGCTGCTGGACTAAAGTACAACTTTTTTACTCCAAATATAGAAAACTCAGACATATTCGATAGGGTATTTAAATTAGTGATTACCGTTTAAGATATAAATTCGACTGCATATCAACCAAAATCAAACATACAGCGAGAGAAAATACAAACGTTAACAACCTTGAGTAGTGTTCCATTAGAATATTTATTGCTTAGTACAAGACAAGTTACAAACAAATAGTCAATTCACAAAAAGTAAAAATAAAAAGTCACCACTCTACCTTTTTAAAAGCAAGCTTTTAAAGCGTCAGGCATGTAGTTTCCTCTGAAAATAGGTAAAATAAATATGAAAGTGATATGTCCGATAAAAACGTTCGATTCGATTATCAACTTCAAGGCTTATCAGCCACCTTTGCTGTATTCATAAAGAGAGACGCTACAGATTCCATTTCATCATTCACAGATTCCTCAGAGTTTTCCCACGAGCTTATCCGTACATTTGGAAAAAGCCGTTCTTTTCTTCAATACGTAAATCTAGTTCTTCAATCTTCTTCGGGCTCTGCACCAACAGTCGTAGAGTCAGTTTGGCGAGAACCAGACGCTTCGTTTTTAGTCTCAGTCGATGGTTTAATTTCCGAAAAGAATTTTGGAGGTATTAGTTCAGTATATTCGTCGTTTTCTGGAGTCAACAGCCTTATCCGTTCATCAGTCATTGCAGCCAACAGTCTAATCTGTTGATCGTTTTCTGAAATCAACTTTCTAATCTTCTGATCAGTTTCAGCACCACTCAGTCTAAGGACGTCTTCGTTTTTAGCAACCCTCATCCTTATACGTTCATCCAACTGCGTGAGAGACATTTCTGCCATGTCGGCATTTGCAGATTGCATTGATCTGATGAATTCGTCAGTCTGAGCCGCTGCTAGTTTGTTCCGCAGAGTAATTCTTATGAACCTTTCAGACATCAACTGAGCGTAAAGATACGATGCTCCTAGTGCAAACTGAAATAGAAGACATTAGGGATTAAGCAGTGTATCACCTCTGAACTCTTTGGACAGTTAAAGCTCATTCCAAACAAACCTTAGAAGCATTTGCATTAAACATTCTTTCATGTCTGGCAAACATACATTTTAATACTATCGTCAAATTTCGTGCAGATGCAATACTTACTATAGAAACCAAGGTTAGCATAATTCCGAAAGGAAGAACATCGTCGGGAATATAGTTCTGCAAGTCGAAAACGCCCTTTCTGAATATTAAGTAACTGATGGAGCATGTAGAAATGACGACACATTGAAGGATTAGATGGCCTCTCCAAATATCGAAGTGGTCATTAGGAATAGAGTCACCCTGAAAGAAAGTTTATAGATTACTTTTAAGGCATACATCGATACTTGACTATTAGATTTGAGAATTATGAACGAAGTTTAGAGACCTTACTGTATTGAAAGAAAATGCTGCCATGAACTAGCGCTTTATAATTTCTACCAGTTTCAAATTAAGTTTCCAAATGCCAGGATATATTACCGTGTTCCGGTAAAAGTTCCAAAATTATAAGACTTTAATCTGAAGAGAGCCGGCGGTACGCAAGTAATAGACATTACTCGTTACCGAACTTTAGACGTCAATCTACTCAAAATAGTGGGATTCGGAACCCCACTTTCGATGAGATTGATTTGATTTAATATTAACGTCGCACTGTTCAGCTACACGAGGGCTTTTGGCGACGGACCACGTAATTTTGAACCATGGTCAAGTGACGTGGATGACACCTGAGCTGGCACCCCTCTCCCTAACTACCACACCACACCAACGGGAGGACGTTTCAGCTTCTCGACAGATTTAACGTGCATCGCCGCCCTACACGCGGGTCTTTAGTAGTACTGGGATCGAACTCGTGACCAGGCAAGCCACGATCGGATACCTATACCACTCGGCTACCGCGGCCACCCACTTTCGATGAGAAACCTATTCATAGTCGGGACTTCAAGAGCAAAGATCTTATCAAATCAATACTTATAGAACATCCAAATCTTGAGACAACGCAGCCATTTCCCATATATGGCACAAGACACACGTTTGTTACATATACTACCTCATTAATAGGACTAGGATTTTACCAATTCCTCGAAAACAATTAAGGCATCTTTTAAATTCCCACTTTCCTATATGTAGTTCAAATTTTCACTTGCTAATAATCTTTTGTTCACCCACTGAAGTTGAAATACATTTTAAATTTATAGTGCATGATATTTGTTACAGTTTTACGAATTATTTACATTTAATTAATGCATAAATAGCAAGTATAGTCCAACACCATATATAGAAAAGAAAATTGCTCCCCTCGTGTCCCTGTTGCGCAGTGAAGAGCGCGTTGGGCTTGAAATTTAAAGGTAGAGGATTCATATCCCACCCGGAATGGCCTAATTTAGAGGAATGCTTTTTCTCCTTCCCCTATACCGTTTACTAAAAATTAAATTTAATGGATAAATAGCAAGACAAAAAATAGTTAGACACCATATAGACAACGGAAAACTGCAAGGAATCCACTTCCTATTTTGCCACTGAATACAGGGGATTCCGTCAAAAATGCATGTACATATTTATATTAATTGTAATCATTCAACATAAAGATGCCTCAAGTAAACTTTTGTTCTTAGCCGGAGTAGGAACAGACAAATTTTATTAAATTACTTGTTCTACAGTTACTTTTAATGGCTACGCGAAGTCTAGTATCAAGCATTTTAGTGAGACAAGACACTAGACTTTACCTGTATCTCACTTCAAGATTTTACAAGTATTACTTGATCTATCAGAAACCAATTTACCACAGAGCGAGTTCACCGTTTTTATTAAAATTACACTAGTTAAAAAGAGATCCATGATGTATACCAACAATTGCATTTCTTCAAAGGAATTAGAAGCTAATATCCTCTAGCAGTTTAACCGAGAGTTAAAGCTTCATGTAATTGAAGGCACATTCGTGAACACTTCATTAAGTTAGCCATTGTACAGTGAGTCAAGATAAAGTGCTTGGTATTAAAAGAATACAACAGAGTTCGAGTTATTTCACTTTGTGTGAACAGTCAGATCTGCATTAGTGCTTCAAACTAAAGATCCCGGTTAAGTACTAATCCTAAAAATAGCAAACTAGTGCCCTCACGTAGACGAATCAGCGAATGACTTAGCTTTATCGAAGCGCTAAATTATTAGCCGCTAAGACAAGGTAACCGAATTTCTTTGTTTATATTTGATATAGTTTGAAATAACAATTTAACTTATTCACAGAAGTAGACAAGAATTAATCCAAGAGACAACGTATATGTTTATCAAGGCACGATGTTAGCAATAAGACTTACATCAACACTCTTTCCGATCTAAAATCGATTTAGTTTGGTAAACTTCACTTTGAGTTGCTTTGTTAACGTTCATATCCATCTTCTCAGGCGATGCAATTATATCTTTTGTTGTTATCAATCTTCAAATTCGACATTTTGAATCTAATTCTAAAGCCTTTAAAACAAATAAAACTCGAATCACAACTCAGTGACTGAGCTCCTCAAGACCTCTTTCTTATAAACCTTAAAATTTTTTGCATTTTACTGCGCATGTTTGGCAGAAAAATGTAATGATTGGTTGAATCAACATTCTACTAAAATTGCGCAACAGTACATTGAATGTGTTTTGATGTTTAAATTATTAAAATTTATTGTTTCTTTATAATTCGGGTCCCGCAAACAGTATAAGAACAACAATCGACGGATTTTTTTATTTATGCTATATTTAAAAGCAATAGGAAGTGTATTAGTGATGTACTTTGTAATTTTGAATTGCAGTCAAGTGACGAGAACAGAACCTAAGCTTTCACCCTATTTTCCTAAATTCAATATCACCTGATCTGAACTCTATGCTTTGAATCCAGTCAGAATTAGATTGCGTCAATTTCACACGACGAGTTCATAAAGCAATTAGGATTCAAACTCAAATATCGGTGCCCCGGATTTTATCACGATAATTATTGGGATAAAATAAAAAACTAGGGCTTTGGGTAGACTAATGGTTAGAGCATTAGATTCCAGACTGAGGGCCTGGGTTCGATACTTTATGTCACCAAATACACCCAAGTACTCACCGGAACGTGTTCGTTAAATCAGTGGGTCCGATATTCTTGTGAGTGTTCGCAGAAAGAATAGTTCCTCTATTCTCTAGTTCAAGATTGGCGAACCAAGGGCACGTTACGCAATATTTTGAGCACTTCACCGGTTAAAAAATGTTTGCATTTTAGTTCAAAATAACAAAGTTCACTATGAAGAATACGAACAAACGTGAGTGAGTGAATATTAACATCGCCACCAATACGGTATAGTGGTGAGTGACGCTGACAGCGGTGTCATAAAGGCTGTGTTCGAATCCCGGGTAAGTCAAGGATGTTGTTTGTATTGTTATCCTTCTCTTTGTGATGTCTGTTTCCCCGCTTACTTCTATGTAAGCTCTTGTGTGATAAATTTTTGCGCTACACGCGGTTATAAATGCTCTAATTAAAAACATTAACTTCGCACTGTTCAGCTACAAGAGGGTTTTGGAGAGGGACTTCAAAAATAATTTTGAATCACAATCAAGTGGCGAGGACGACATATGAGCGGGTACCCCCTCTCTTTCCTAACTACCGCACTACACCATCGGGAGGACGTTTCAGCTCTCGACAGATTTAAAGTGCATGCCCCTACACTGATGGTACAAACGTGAGTGATCGGTTGTGGTAAGCGAGGCGGAGTGGAGCACACCCCGTTTGTTATGTCGTACAATCCTAACGTACGTTATTTGTCATCTTAATTTGCCACAACTTAAGTCACACTCTTTGTTACTTTTATTTTGAATTACACTTAAGGTATCCGACTACTCTTGAACCGTGATTTTGAAAAAGCGTATAAATGGATAATATTTATGGACAGACATCGTGGCAGGAGCGAGCGACCACCAACTTCCTTCACCTAAACCGTAATCTCAAGTTCTCCATGTGGTGTAGTTTATGCTGGCCCCGGAGCATAAGGCGTTAGCCGGCCCACTTTTTCATGTTTGCACCGAACTGAGGAACTTGCTGGCCCGGGCTGCTCAACTGGAGGTTTGAGCAGAATGTGCTAAGAATATTGAATAATTTTGACTTTTCATGTGGATTCGAGCGGGTGAGATCGTTTTGAATTTTTATTTTGTACTGAAATTTAGTTCATATAACTTTTATTCATTTTCGGATAACAGCTTTTAAATTTAAGTATTTACACAAGATAGTGTATTTATACAATTTGAATGTTGGAGTAGGGAAGACAAATGGGTGACTACTCCTCACCCAAATAATATGGAGGTAGAAAATGGAAACTCAATTTTTTCATTCAATAAATATAGGTGTAATCTAACAGATATAGAATTATAGACCAAGTTTGCGGAAAGACAAAAATTTAAATACGAGTCCAATATTACAATTTTCTTAAAATCAGAAAATAACTTTCAGAATGGTAATCCACTTAAACTAAAAGAAAATATAATGAAAGCGTTCACAATTAAAAAAAAGTATTCTAAGTATAAGCAAAAACAAGAAAACGGTGAGATCATAATTAAACAAATAATTGCGAGACCGCCAAAGAAGCTTTAAAAAATTAAAGAAATGAATGGTAAAAATACGTACAAGATTGTCCTTACTGGCCTAACCAATAGCTATATATTACAAGGAATAGACAATGTAAAATATAAAATAGACGACATAAATTCGGAATTAGAAAATTACAATTATTCAATTTTTGATATCCAACGTTTTACCAAAAAAACAGAATCTGATTTAAACTATCAAAACAGTTAAAGTTACCCAAATTGGATGCACTATTCCCGAAAGAGTTCCAATAGGGATTTGAAATGATTAAAACTACTCTCTACTATGAAAACCTAGGCAATGCAATAAACTGTTAGAAATTTGACACATTAAAAATTTTGTAGAAGTTCAATAAAATGCCGAATTTGCTCACAAAAACCACTCTGAAAATGATTGCAAAGAAATAAAAATAAAAAAATATAGCTCTTGTAGAGAGGGGCATGAAGCTAATGATAAAGATTGCAAAAGATATCAAGAAGAAATTGAAATCTTAAAAATTAAAGTACAGCAACAAATCTCGAGAAACGAAGCAGTTGAGAAATTCCAAAGGAAATATCATACTCGACCAAAAAACCTATAATGACCAAACAGAGAAGATAGAAAATCTTGAAAAAAGTTTGCGAAATTAGAGTTGAAATTTAACGAAAACAATAACATATTCGAACAGAAATTAGAGCAAATAGTACAACGCTTCACGACAGAACTGAATACCGAGGTAGTACAAATAAATTTGAGCTTTTCTTCCCTAATGAATACCATGGAATCCACCCTAAAAAAAGTTGCATCCAATATAACAATTCCAAAAGATAATGATTGTCTAATAAATAGAAAACAGAATGAAAAAGCAAAAAGATTCAAGAAAATATCAGAACAGAGAGGAAAATACATTAGAAAGTGTAGTGGAAAAAATAAAGAAACTTAAATAAATAATCAAATTGTCTTATATTCTAGCTAAAAACTCAATATTGATCTACTTTTCTTGAATATTTAAGCTAATTCGTAGTATCGCACCTTTTTTATCGTTTTAAATCATGAACATAATCCAATGGAATGCACATGAAATTAAAAACAGGAGGTCAGATATTTTTTTTCGTACCAATTTTTCAAAAAGCAAGTATTTTAATAATTCAAGAAACTTGGTTACACATCCAAATGATATTTCCACAATTCCCAATAAGAATATATTCAGAATTAATAAGGAAATTAAAAGAGGAGGAGGGTTAATGAGATAGTTTTAAATAAAGATATTAGCGCAATAAAAAAAAATATTCTTAGAAATTAGTGAAGACTTAGAAATTTTAATAGTCAGAAATCAGATAGATTTAGTTCCTATCACAATTTTTAATATATACATCCCACCGGGTAACTTTAAAGACATCCATTTATCTAAATAGCATTATATATTGATAATCAGTTTGATATTGGGAGATTTTTCAACGCATCTCATGAAATATGGGTATCAAAAATTCCAGTGCAATGGAAAAAGATTTTTTGACTGGATCATTTAAAGAGACTTAATATTATTAAAACGATAAAAGTCCAACTTATCTCCATTCATCGGGAATTTTTACATCTATAGATCTTCTTTAACATCGATAGATTTAAATTATGATTTATCCTGGTCCAGAATTACCGATAATTTTGGAAGTGACCACTCCCTATAATTATTAATTACAAAAGAACAAACAGCTCAGCAACTAATAATGTTAAACAAAAACAAATTGGAACAAAATTTATCAAATTATTTAACAAAATTTAAATTTAAATGAAAAAACATAAATATAGATATTATAAAAGAAATTAAAAAAGCTCAAATATTATCTCAAGAATCAGGAAAAAACAGATCAGTTCAAGAGCTCCATGGTAGACATAAGCATGTGGGCATTTAAGAGCAAAAGAAAAGAAAAAACTCCTTAAATAAAGCAGGGAAAACTTTAAAGAAACAGACTGGATAAAATATAAAGAAGTAAGCCCAAAACTTAAGCGAACAATCAAAAGCCTGTAAAGAAAACTTTTTGGCACAAGACCTGGGTGAAAAATATCTTCTCCAAAGTTCTTTAAAATAATCCGAATAATCAAAAAATAAACAAATCCTAACTATTCTTTCATTTAATATTATTGAAAATATCGGAACCATATTAACAAAACGAACAATCCCAAGCAAAGTGTTTTTTTACAATATTACGCAAAACAAAACAATGGTAGTATTCCAAATATTTCTATTCCGGACAATAGCCAGGATATTAATAAACCTTTACTTTAGAAAAGAATTAGAAAACAGCAATATCTCATCAAATGAACAGCAGTCCAGGGCATGATAAAAATTTATCTCCAATCAATAAAACATTTCCCATCAAAGCAATAAATCTCCTGAAATCCTTTTAATGACAGTTGGTCTTCAAGTAAATTCCAAAAGATTGACCACGCAATTATCCTACAGTTCATAAAACCTCACAAAAATCCCAAGGAAGTTTCGTCATACCGTCCTATTTCTCTTACTTCAGTAATTGCCAAATTATTAGAAAGAATGATTCTACATAGAATGCAAGATTTCAGTTTTGAAAACAAAATTTTTCTCATGTTAATCATCATGGTTTTTACCCTCACAGAAGCAGTATTAATGCATTACTTCAATTACAACATGACATCATACTGGCTAAAGAACGCAAAGAATATTTTATTTTGGTAACGTTGGATATTAAAGCAGCATATGAATCAGTGTGGCCAAATGGCCTTATTTCTAAATTAAACAAAGTTGAATACTCTGGTAGATTACTACGATGGATTCAAACTTCTTACATCAGAGAACAATTCAAATCAAATGGAGGAACATTTTTTCAAAATCGTTAGAAACAATTAGTGTAAATCAGGGTTGTATCTTAAGTCCTTTTTTTTTTCCTTTTATGATTTATATGTCAGATATTTTTAAAATTAAACACGACAGCCATCTTATGGTTTATGCTGACGACATATTTTTATATAATAATGGTACAAAATTAGAATAAAACAATAGGCGAAATGCAAGAACCTTTAAATAAAATTTCAGTCTGGTGTTAAAAATGGAAATTGTCCACCTCTCCAGAAAAAGCAGTCTAATCAACTTTTCCAGAAAAAGAAGCACAATACCTCCATTGCTTAAAATATGTGACAAACCTATTCCCGAAGTGAAGAGTCTGAAAAAATCCTGGGTTTCATCTTGGACCCCAATATCACCTGGAAAAATCATATTAATTACCTACGTCAAAAGGATTCAAATATTTAAATGCCATTAAAGCCTTATCTTCTTCGAAAATAGGAACAAGATCTGATCATCTTTTTTAAATATTATTAATGCCACAATCCGTTCTATCTTTGACTATGGAAGTCAACTTTTTTCCTTTTCTAGCAATAGCAACAGACAGAAACTAGAAACGATTTACAATGCTGCCTTACGTTTAGCCCTAGGTCTCCCAAGAAATACCCTGTTAGATTTATTAAGAGCAGAGACATAAGACTTCGGCATAAGACTTCGTAACTGTTTTTCCGGTCACTCGACTACTAGTCTAAATTGCCGATTGAATCTCATTGGTCGAAAAAGTTTTCGAATTTATTTGCTTAGATCTTATGGGGACGGTGGACCTTTGAAATTAATTTTTTAATTAGTTAGCTTAATTAGATGGAATCAATATAGTAAATGATTTATATATTTCATAATTTAAATATTTTATTTTTAAAAAATTTAATTTTTTAAACTTTTTTTAAAAATGCTCCTTGCGCATTATTTTTTAAGATAAGTACATAATTTTTGTTTTATATATATATGAACTATAACTTAATATATCTGTGCATGGATTTTAAATTCTGAATAAAATTTAATGAGGGGGGAGGTAAATTTTCTTTGCTATAAGAAATATTTCACCAATTTTCACATATTTAAGGTATTCAAAACAATGTAAAACATGATCCGTTAAATTTTTTTTAAAAATTAATTCACAAATTTGTGAATTACATTATCTTTCACAACTCGTTAAAATTTATAAGAGATACGACATGATATGAAATGCAAGGAGCATTTTACGTAATAAGGAAAGGAGAAAATTTATGAACCGAGAAAAATGCATTTTAAACAATTATTTGGGTAAAATAAAAAAAATAAAGCAACATTTTACTTAATTACTTACCTATACATGAAAATAAAACATAAGAGATTATTACAGCAAAAATCTAAAAATATTTAAATAATTCATCTATATATATACAAAGGAGAAAAGCGACTCACTCACTCACTGTCTAATCACGATATCTCCGGAACTATTTAACCTACACACTTGAAATTTGGTAGGTCGGTTCCCTTCATGGAGTAGACGTCAGCTAAGAACTGATTTTGCAAAGTTCGAACCCCAAGGGGCGTTACGGGGGTTTAAGGGGCGTTAAAGATAATTATTTCCATTTCTAAACTGTTAGATGTATAATCGTGAAACTTAGTACACAGATTTTTTTCATAAAGTAGAGATTCCCTACATAATGATTTTTACGAAACTCGACCTCCAAGGGGCGTTGAGGGCGCTTAAGGGGCGTTATACATAATTATTTCCATTTTTAACCTATTAGACGTGTACAGTCTTGAAAACATTTGGTAAGCGGATCCCTTTTATAGAGTATAGATCCCCTACAGAATGGGTTTTGTCAAAATTGAATCCCAAGTGGCGTTGCAGAGAATTAAGTGGCATTATAGGGAATTAAATTCCTTTTTAAACTAAAGGGTGTTTTTAGAGGTATAGAACTTTAAATTGCAATAAAACAACGATGTATTATTCGATTGACTTGAACTTTTTATTCGAAAGATAATTTTGTGGCATTACATTTCAAATATGATTTCTGGCATAGACTGCCACGGCTACCTCGGATGTAAAAACCAATCTGGACGTCCAATTTTCGATGACTTTTTCCAATATTTGTGGCCGTATATCGGCAATAACACGGCGAATGTTGTCTTCGAATGGTCAAGCGTTTGTGGCTTATCCGCATAGACCAATGACTTTACATAGCCCCACAGAAAATAGTCTAGAGGTGTTAAATCACAAGATCTTGGAGGCCAATTCACAGGTTCAAAACGTGAAATTAGGCAGTCACCAAACGTGTCTTTAAATAAATCGATTGTGGCACGAGCTGTGTGACATGTTGCGCCGTCTTGTTGGAACTACAGCGCCTGAACATCATGATTGTTCAATTCAGGAATGAAAAGTTGATAATCATGGCTCTATACCGATCACCATTGACTGTAACGTTGTGGCCTTCATCGTTTTTGAAGAAGGATTCCACCAGCCAATAAAGCGCATCAAACAGTCAGTTTTTCTGGATGTAACGGTGTTTCGACATACACTTGTGGATTAGCTTCACTCTAAATGCGGCAGTTTTGTTTGTCGACGTAGCCATTCAACCAGAAGTGCGCTTCATCGCTAAACAAAAAATTCGCTTATGAAAATCGGGAACAACGGCCATCTCGTTTTGGGCCCATTCGACGAATCTACGCCTTGCTTGATGATCGTTTGGATGAATTGCCAAACCAAACTGAGAATAAATCACTTGACAGCTGTTAAATCTGTCGCCATCTTGTAAAGTAATGCCAACTTAAACTTCTATACCTAGAAAAAACACTCTTTATTAGACGTAAAATCTTGAAATTGAGTTAGCAGATTCCATTCACTGAGTAGAGATCTGTCATACAATGGGCTTTGTGAAAATCGTTTCGTAAGTGGCGTTGCGGGGGGTTAAGGGGCGTTATAGATATTTATTTCCATTTTTAAAGTATTAGACGTACAGTCTTAAAATTTAATAAGCGGATTCCTTTCATAAACTACAGATCCCCTACGGAATGCGTTTTGTAAAAATCGACCCCCCAAGTGGCGTTGTGAGAATTAGGTGGCGTTATAGGCAAGAAACTCCTTTTTAAACTATTACACGTAAAATCTTGAAATTGAGTAAGCAGATTCCATTCACTGAGTATAGATATGCCGTAACATTGGTTTTGTGAATATCGTTTCCTAAGTGGCGTTGCGGGGGCTTAAGGGGCGTTATAGATAATTATTTCCATTTTTAAAGTATTAGACGTACAGTCTTAAAATTTGATAAGTGAATTCCTTTATGGTGTAGAGATCCACTACAAAATAGGTTTGGGGAAAATTGATCCCCAAGGGTCACTGAGGGGATTAAGGGGCGTAATAGATAAATATTGCCGCTTTTCAACTAATAGAAACACCTGCTAGAAAAATTAGAAGGTATGTTCCGTTCATGGAATAAAGTTCCTTTAACAAAGATTTTTTATGAAAACGGACCCCAAAGAAGTGGGTTGCGAGGGATTAAGGCGTGTAATAGAAAAATTCCTGTTTTTGAATTTAACTTATTTGCTTGAAATTTGTGGAGCACTTTTCTTTAGTTGAATAGAATTTCACTAAGAATGGATTTTACAGAAATCAACTCCAGGGGGAAGCGGGGAAAGTTATTGGGCGTATTGATAGATAAAATTCCCGTTTTCGAACTGCTAAGACTACAGTAATAAAATTTGGTTTGCATGCTTCTTTTGTTGAATTGGAATCCGCTAAGAGTGCTCTCAACGAGGTATTGATGATAAAAATTCCGTTATTGCTCTGTTAGAGTTAGACTTCAAAAATTAGCACATGTTTATTTTATGTTGTAGAGATCCACTGAAAGTTGCTTTGGTGGAAATCCACTTGATTATTATGTTAAGTGAGCGAAAAATATCTGTCTCCTTCTATTTTAGATATAAATAAAAATTAGATATTATACTTTATGTTCTTTTTATATCAAGGGGCGAGAGTGTAACAACTATAAATATATTTTTCAATACAATCAAATTCTTAATGCTAGATATCAATAATTAATATATATGTAAACGGTATACATATATACAACATCGTGAAATACCCAGTGAAGCGGGTGGGTAATAGCTGTATCTTTATATATAAAAATCTTCATGCGTGTGTTTGTCACTTAACTCCTCCTAAAACGGCTGGACCGATTTCGATGAAATTTTTTGTGTTGGTTCGAGTAAATTCGAGAATGGTTTAGATTTACAATTTGGTCCGATATCGCAATTAGTTAAAAAGGTATTAATTAAAACATTCAAAAAAATACAACTCAACATTCACCTGCATTGTTGTAACAACGCTATTGTTATAAACAAGTAAAAAAAAAATTTAATCAATTCCTACTGAGATCAACCAAGAAAAAAATTATTTTAGCTTTTTTGAATTAAATAGTTGCAATTAAAATAAATATGTACATACATATGACAGAATTACAACATTAAGTGGTAATTAATTTTTATTAATTATAATTAAAGTATCGTATTGTCATCCAAAACAATCGTGTATATAAAATTTCCTTTTAACTGAATGCTTTAACGTGAGAAAAAAACCTTTTCAAATTTTGACATAAGTCGCCAAAAGGGTAGCTAAGTCGCCAACGCGGCTGTATTTGTAATTTTTTAAATAGTTTTAATCAAGTAATTTTTCTAATTATAATTAAATTATTGTATTGTCATCCAAAATAATCATGTACATTACATTTCAGCTAAATTGAGCGCTTTAAAATGTATTTTATGAACGATTGAAAATTCCACCAAGATAAATAAACAAACAAATAAACTATGCATAGAGATCGTGAGCCAATGGTAGGAATGGAGTAACTTTATGGACAGACTGACGCCAGTAAGTAATTATATGATTCCTTCGGCAACAAAAGCGCGTGCTTACTTTTTACCATGATATAACCATATGGAAGTTGACATTCTTTTGGTTTAAATTTATCTAATTAAAAACATGATATCACATTGTATTTTTTGTATTATTTATAATATATATTTGTTGGGAAATAATCTTAACAACTCTTTTACATTATTTTTGTTTTATTCTAATTTATTTATCTAATTCGGTAATTGTCTACTTCGACTAGTGTTAGCTGGCATATTTATTTATCCTAATTCGGTTGGATCCTAGCATTTATTTATAGTTCTTGGTACACTTAGGTATGGCTCTTAGTTATTTTAGTTCTTAATGAATTTAGTAGTTTTTATTATATAGTTTTGAGCAAGAATGGTTGAGAGCATAGAATTAAAACTACTTTTTAAAATTGTATGATTATCGAATAACACACACATTGATATAATTTCTTTAAAAAGAGCTTACACCTATTTTTATACAACACAGTGTCAGTTGGGTGGGAATAAAATAAAAGAATGTATGTTTGTAATTTTAATTAATAATTCAAAGTCAAGAGAAATATTTATTCTGCATTTTTCAATTTGAGGATAATTAGTGGGAGGAATGTTTACAAAACTAAAGAAATATTTCTCTGATTTTTACCTTCCACACACAAATTATCGATTTCTAAATTATTTATAATTATTCTATGCTTTTATAAAATTTAATGTCATTTCTTTCTTTAAATTAAAATACAATACTCTTAATGGGAATGAAACCATTACAAAAGGGGTAACAATTTTTAGAAATGATTTCATTAATTTGATATGTTATTATCTTATTTTTAAGTACATATCAAACTTGCAAAAAGTTTATTTCTTCAAGCCTGTGTACGTAGAACATTAGTTAATATGAAAGTTTTAGATAAATGAAGAGAATTATCTTTTGGTAAAAGTGGGTTTTTTTTAAATATCAGTGGCTACTTAAGAAAGTATTTGTTTATCCATGATTTAACTATTTTCCTTTTTTGCACAAATCCTTAAAATAGTTTAATTCCTGAAAACTCAGTGTTATGCATGTAAAGATAATTAAGGATGTGAGTATATATGATTCATATATATGTCTCCTGTCATGAAAAATTGAATTTTCTTACAGCTTCATGGATTGCAAATTTTATAATAGTATGGCTTACCAATGGGGACATTAAACACTATGTGAAGCGTTATAAGTGTAAGACATTTGAAATAACCCTGTAATTTTGGTTTGATTTATCAATACTATAGGAAGTTCTTAACTTTTTTTCCTTTGTACTTATATGCTACTAGCTGGTATACCTGTTCTTCACACAGGTGTGAATTTATGTATATAAATAATGTTATGCATGAAATTTCTCTTCCCCCCAGTACATCATTTAGAAATGGTAAATAACAATTTTCTAAAAATATATTATATTTACTCGAGTTTACCTACCTACACTTAAAATTAAAATGAATATTTTATTTCACTGTGGAACAGTTATTTGTTGAAAAAGAATTTTCCTTTTACAGAATGTATTGCGTATAAATAATTCATATATAATTTGTACAATACTATGAGGCATTTAAAGATATTTGAAAATTTTTCTAATAAAATAACATTCCTATCTTTGACTGTCTGATTTACTTAGTAATTATCCTTTAAAAATGTTTGGAATTTTTTTTTTAGAAATGATTGTATAAAGTAATAAAGAAAATACTATTTCACTATTAAATTAAAGAAATGAATCATATTAATATATAATTCTTAAGAAATATTCAATGTAATATGAACTTCACCTTTATATCTCGGCTACTAAATATTATGCATGGATATGAGACACTTGGACCACAAATTCAGATTATTAATGCGAGTATGAACTATGTTAAAAATTACATTACAAATTCAATAATTTTTTTAATTGCCTTTGCATAAAAAGAGCTTATAACATGTTGAACAACTTGTTTTAAATAGTTGTATAATACTAAGGAATATTTCATCAGAAAAAATGCTATGATTTTCACAAATTCAATTTAGTTTCTTATTGAATTACATACTTTAAGCTATTGTTTATCTCATATTAAATAGAGTTAATATGAAAGTTTTTGATTAATAATAAATATTTATCCTTTGATGAAAATGAATCTTATTTTTATAACACAATGAATTGCAAATACACAAGAGCCCAAAATTTGTTTTCGAAACATGTCACACAAAAATATCAGTGATTTTGGCCACTTAACCTCTTAGCAATAATTTTGAAAAGAGATTCTCTGTAATTCTCTTCGATAAATATCATAAAATTGATCAAAGTACTCTTCTTAGGTCAATATTTGCAACAAACTCAATGCAAAAAATTTATTCAGGACTTATATCATGATATTTGTTTTTGCAAAAGTATAAAATAAATCTAATCTCTATAATAAATCTACAAATTGTGCAAATACCAATAAATGCATATTTGTTATACATGTAGTAAAAATTTGTATATGTGTGAGACAGGTTTTTATACCATACAGTCAAATCTCTGAAAAACATATGTGTTAATTGATACCACGCAAATATATTACAATTTTTATTTTTTTCTAAAAGAATTATGAATTCAAAAATGTCTTTTTATTTTGGTCAAGTAGGGAGTAAGCAGGACTTTTATATTTAATATAGAACGCAAATTTTTATTCTACTATATACACATTCTAATTAAAAAAATTTAATGCTTTATCTTATTACCATATTTGTAATTCAATTCTCGATAAATCATATATTTTACTTTAAGTAGTGCATCGAATAAAGTTTATTAAAATGTAGCACAATTTGTTTTGTGTAATTTTACAAATGGTAAATGATAATTTTGATTTCTAATGTTTGTAAGTGGTTCTTATTTCATTAACTAGTATAAACATTAACAGAGCTGCAGTAAATTAAGATATTTTTCCATTTCTCTGTATTTTTTCTTTTTCCCTGTAATATTGTAAAATTACTAAGTAAAATAATTTTTATAAATATATATACTTCTTTTTGATATATGTATGGTTACATATCAGATTCTTGTGTTCTAATTTTAGATAATTAAATGCTGAAGTAACTTTGTTAACTACTCTGAAGATGTAAAATAGGTAAAATTTAAGTTAACTAAACATAATATGTTCTCAATATAACTCGATATAAAATAAACAAATATTTGCTTTTAAATATTTACATTTTTGTAGAAGTAAGTATATATCTATCCAAAATCCTTTTTGAAGAAGTTTCATTTATCTTACGGTGTTGAAAACATTATTCAAAGAGTGGTCAAACACATGAACACAGGGAAGATAGTATGTAATCCCCACGCTTCATCATGCTATCAAACCACTTAGATTTGTTATCATGATATTAAAAAATGATTTTTTCTTTATAATGATCCTTTCAATAACTGATCGAGCAACCATTTCAGCAAAATAAGACATTTCAGAAAGTAAAATGTAAATCTTTAAGAACAAAATAATAGTACGCAATAGCAGTAAACAAATGACGCCATATTCACCGTTTGACGGCATCACGTGATCGTGACGTCACATGAATTTAGTACATTGAAAAAGACGTAAGTTGGCGTCGAAAATTGATTTTCAGCCAAACTGGCCAAACCCGGTCTTTATTGTTACGAAAATGCAGACGATTCACGCTTTTTAGCGTTTTTAATTAATATCTTTTAAAATAATATTCATATATGCAATTCTTCTGTGCGTGTGTATGTAACTGAACTCCTCCTAAACGGCTGGACCGACTTTGATGAAAGATTTTGTCTATTCTAGTGGACTCGAGAATGGTTTAGATTTATAATTCGGCTTAGAAATGTTTATTTAATTAATTTTTTATTTATAATTTGTTGATCTTGGAATGTTTTACATTGGATCCGGCAGAATGCGCTACGATAGCAGTATCGAATATTCAAAATCTTTTATATTATCATTCAAGTTTGTCCGACAGTTCGGGCTGTGATCATTTCAGGAAAATATTTTGTCACTTCGTGTTATTATTTTGTTGAAATAAATCGTGTGTTAATTAAATTATTACATCCAGATGTAATTAGTGTTTGAAGAGTTTTGAAGTGTGCATAAAAAAACTATACGTTCTCCAAATTTAGTATGCAATTGAGAGAGATGTGAGTATTTTACATGATTTTCTATTAAATTTACACGTGCGTTGACAACAATTAACCTAACCTACAAATCTATTTGTGTAGCTAATTGATTACACACATTATTAATTTTTTTTATTTAAAATTATTTCTTATCGGAAATAGTTTGTGTGTGTGTTTCACTTCTAAGCAACGCAGAAGTATAAAATTTGGCACATAATTACATTGTAATAACTGTTTAATACAAATTTTACTCAAAACGGTCCAGATTGTTAAAGCTTATTCATAAAAATTTGGAGTTTTTGAGTTTAGGATGTGTGTACACAGGACAACGTCTGTCGGGACCTCTAGTTTATTTATATATTCAATAATTCAAGTAACGCGTATCCGCAAAGCTGATACTTATACAAAAAATATATCGTGGCAAAACATTCACTTAATATTGACCAGCACAATATGACAATCTCCTTCAGACTTTATATTTTTGTTTTCTATTTTATTTGAGATTTTACGCTTCATAGTTCTTTTATCTTTTGCTATTGGAAAAGTTTTACTTCTGCTTTGCTTTAATCGACGCTCATCTCTTACTCTACTGATTTGCATCGAGGGTAATGAAGCATTCTGATGTACATGTTTCAAGGTAAACATGGCTTCAAAATTGAACTCACTAACAACTGTTACAACAGATATTTCCAGTCTTTTCTTTGATTGGAAACTTTCTTTTGGCCAGTGACTTCAGATAACATTGCGCAAACTTTCATTTGCATTTTGACTCTTACCTGAAGTACACCGAGACAATATTTCGTTGCTTGCTAATCGCTGATACTCAGGGAGAATCTTTGCAACAACCTCCTCAGTTAATTTTGTCTTCATAACTGAATGACTTTCAGGGGATTCTCCATTTTCTAAAGCTCTTTTGAAAAAACAACAAGAAAGTTTTCCATTAGGACATTTGTTGTGTTTCGGTTTGGTGTCTGTGGAAGAATAATGATAAAGTGTGGCGTAAATAGTACTTTTCATTTTTTCGACATCATTGCAATTATCTTTAATGGCTTTTCTGTAAAAATTAGTTTAACTATTGTGGTTTCTTTTAAGCTACCAACCGTTTTGCCATCAATGCAAACACCTTTGATTCGCCAATCTTTTACTTTGCTGCGTAAACCAGTTCCTAGGCGCTTGGAGATATGTTTGATACATTCTTTTTTTTTTTATCGGTTTACCTCTTCTGTAGATATTTAACGGCATCAGATGTTGGAATTTTTTTGAATCGCCATCCGACAATATGCAAGTATAATACATATTAGACTCCTTGATGCATCTTTGCCACAAAATTGCAGCAGGTTCCATTTCCATAGTAGATGAGGAGCCTGTAAGATTTATTTGACATTCAGATTTGTGATCTTCATACCGAATTGCAAAATCTGACTATCGCTCGAAAGGTCTCTTACTGCGGCAGTACATTCTGTACAATACTTTGATAGAATTTCACACACACACATAATCTATAACTAAACCTATCAATAAATCTATAACAACTCCTATCCCATACAGTGATTTATAGCCCCGCTTTTGCCAAGATCCATCAAATGTCACAGTAATGTCTAAAACACCTGTTTCCTTCTTCTCTTCATCATTTAAATCAAGATGTTGCTTCCTAACTATATTTCTCGCCACTTCCAGGATCTGATGTTTCATCTCATTATTTTCTTCGGACAAAATTTTAATGTGCTGCGAAAAAAGATTTTTTGTCCATTGCATTCATACCAGTCACTAATGCAAATAGTTCCAATCCCGCGTGACCTTTACCAAGTCTAAAAGAGACGAAACCATTTTTTTGTTAATGTCAAAAAATTTTTTTTCTTTCACACGAGCACTGGAAAATGAGGAATTTAACACTGCCTGACAACTAGAGCAAACCAATTCTAGTTTTGATGCCATACCCAACTGCTTTGTTTTTATGATATTTAAAGCATTCATATCGCATTTAGGGCACTTTACAGTCGACAGTAAATTCTTCCATGTGTTTGTATCAACTAATACATAAGTTGTATCATCTTGTTCATTTGCCAAACCTTCTACAGAAGTGTGTGACAGAAGAGACATCTTTCTTTCCGTTGCTGCACTCAGCTCACTAGAATGCAATGTCCAAGTGTTTACTTTTGCATTCTTTTCATAATTAGAGGATGCATGACCACTTGCATTAGGGTCATTATCATGAAAACTTGGATGCTCCAGTTCTAATAGTCCTGAGGCCCATCTCTTCTTTGATTTTAGCAAACTCTGTATTTTACGTTTTGATGGCCTTGCTTTTGGCACATGATATCGAGAACTAATTCTGCGCATTGCACAAACACTAAATTAATGTATCAAAAAATTTTTGTCGAGTGTTCAATCCAAAAAAAAGGAAACTTCGTAAGAAAAATTACGTCCAAAACGAATAAATATGCGGTGTTATAACAGCTATGAAACAAGCGCGCTAACACGATGTAACAAAACAATGCACAAGTAGAAGTTGAAGTTTCTATTGGCATCCCTCTTCATAAAATGTGTAATGAAAAAATAAAAAGTGAGGCTAAGCATATGCTAAAAACTAAATACCAATAGTTCATGCTTACGTTCAAATGACAGGTGCCACGCCCATTTAAATGGTCGATGGCGTCATGTTTAATTTATAGATCACTCATAACTCAGCAATTATTCATCAAAATGAAAAAATTCTTCGGCAGAATCAATCTGTAAAGTATATGGAATATTATTAGTATAAAAATAAAAATCGTAATTTTGAGATTTTGAAGTTCCACCATTCCCTTATACTGTTTATTACAATTATATGTATATATATAGTCTTCTAGTTAAACGATAGCGCTCTTCTGGCGTTTTTAACTGTAAATCCACTAAAGTGAACGCAGCTGTAAGTATTCAATAGCGTCAAGTCCCTAAATCGCCGCCCTTCTAATTCCACGTAGCATACTGCAGCGTTTCTCAAACTGGGGGCGAGCATGTAGAAAGCGAAAGGTAATTTAAAAATTAATTTACTCAAATAAGCAAACGGAATGCTTTCTGATATAATAAAATTTAAAATATACATTTGCACGGATATAATACAATTATAAATGTATCAGTACTGTAAGATGTATTTTATTAATTTAACAATACAAGGTTAAGAACAAGCTTGATTATTATGAATGACTCCATGGGCTTGTATTAACACTCATCTTGATTATTTGTACGGTTTATAATTAATTCCTTAGCTACCGATTAAAAGTTACGCAATTCTCTCCCCAGTGCCAACGTTTAACATGTAGACAAGTGTATTTTGATGTTTTTGTGAGGGGAAGACGAAAAGAAATCAGCTGATATAAGTAAATCCTTCGCAAACATTGTCAAGGTACTTTTTTTGCATTCCAATGCCTTCGGAATAATTTTATGGATAGTAACTACATAGAAAAGATGAAACTTCTGAAAGACATATATATACTATCAGAAATCTAATGCTTCGGCTGAGGGAGACGTTTATATACGTCGGTGGCACATAAGATGTCAAAATCCTAATATTGCAGCTTTAGTGTAAAAGTATAGTATTATTGAATTCTATACATTGTTATTGTATGGAGGGAGATGCGATGAAAATGATTGAATAGTTGATCGCGTATATTGAAAGTTTGAGCACTGGTGCACTGAGATATTAAATTGAAGTCACCGTAATTGTATATTTATGATCAGTAACAAAACGCTTTTTGTTCTGAATATCGCTAATGCCAACTATCTCTAGTCTTAATCTCTTTCCTAACTAGGCATAGTATGGAAGTTTTGAGAATAAAGTGAGATTTATATATACGAACTTCCTTGCCGGTTCAATTTTTTTTCGTGGGAGTTGCGATACAAATTAACCAAATTGTATCTACTGCGGTTAGAATTTATGACACGATGATTATTTTTGAATCTCTAATATAAAAACTAATTTCATCATTTGAGAAGAGCTAGAAACTGACGCTACATCATCAATTAATCTAATCGCGTTACTTGGGGGGTTTGATAAAATCCTCCCTTGAATCATGCTTTTGGCAAAGGAAAATAAATTGCTCCCAGAGCTTTTTATTGGATTTTTAACCAATATGAAGGTAATTCATCAAACGTCTTTACCAGAAGAAAATACTTATACACATGCCAATTCACATAGTGATCGGTTGAACGATGCTGGAGTGAAGCAATTTCATATGTACAAACATCCATTGATATAGATTAACATTAAAGGAGAACCAATCCAAAACAAATTTCTGTGCTTGGTGACCTCGTTGGCAATATGTTGATTGATTGAAAAACGCACAAGTTTATGCTGTAGATTAACCTGGTGGGGAAATGTGACAAAGAGGATAGCACAAAAACCCTCTCCTTAAAAAATACATATACATACAAATTTTCATAATAATCGGTTGAATGGTAATGAAGTGAGACGATTTCACACATACAAACATCTATTTTTATATATATATATATATATACACACACTAGCGGCCCAGTAGACGTTGTCCCGTACATATGTCTTAAATCCAAAAATTTTAACCTTTTTTTGGAATAAGTTGTACCAATCTGGACTGTTTTGATGAAAATTTTGATTAAAAAAAGTTATTACAATACCTGACAAGCACAATTACCACAATTCGACTTATGGATTGCGTGTGAATAAGTGAATGAATTAAATTGAATATAGTAGAAGCTATTCTGAATAGAGAAAAACTTGAACTTATTTTAATTAAATGATAAAAAGGATAAAACTCGAGATATATATATACATACACTGGTGTGCAAAAATTAAGGACGAGACGGTTTTTTTCAATATAACTTAGTACAAAGCTTTCCAAATCAACACTTTTAATACCGTAAGATCACCAATACGTAAGTGACATGTGTAATGTAAGCAACACTTACAAAAAAGAGAAATCAGAGGGATAAAAAAGAAGCTTGATTGAAAAAGTAGCATGGAGCGCAATGGACTGAAGGCCGAAACATCCCTGTGATGGGTGTCCAGCAAGAAACATCCATTCGTTAGTAGGGGATATGATCTCCCCTGACTGCTAGGCAGGTTTCACAGCGTCTGCCCATGCTGAGAATGAGGGTGTCAATGAGTTGTTGAGGCATTGCTGCCCATTCGTCTTGCTGCGCCAATCGAAGCTCCCGAATCGTTACTGGTGGTAAGGTACGAACTGCCAAGCGTCTGCCTCGAAAATCCCATACATTCTCGATGGGATTGAGATCCGGAGATCGTGCCGTCCAATCCATATACGTTCAATATCCTCACTCTAAGAGCTGTTCGGCAGCTACTGTGCGATGACATGGTGCATTGTCGTCCATGAAACGGAACTGCAGACCCATAGCGCCTCCTAAAAAAGACGCACATATGGAAGAAGAATCTCGTTACAATAACGGGTCCCGTTGACTGAACCGGCATCGAAGATGTGAAGGTCTGTACGACTACCAAGCATGATGCCTCCCAAACGAGAACACCGCAACCTCCATACCTGTCCCTTTCAATGATGTTCGAGGAATGATTGCGGCTTCTCCGCTCTTCTCCAGATGAGTATGCGATGAGAATCGCTACTCAAACTGAATCTGCTCTCATCTGTAAAGAGTACTCGTCCCCATTCATTGTCTCTCCAATTCCGGTGTTCCCGGCACCACAGAGAACGCCTTGCAGGCGTTAAAGGTACACACCGTACAGGGCGTCGTGCAAACAGACCACCACCGTGCAGTCTTCTGGCCACGGTAAAACGCGATATCGGTCGTCCAGTCGCCTGTGTCGTGTGTCTAACGATTTCTCCCGCTGTCTGCCGCCTGTTTCTTCTGGCCTGTAAGACAAATGTACCGGTCATCTGCGGGGTGTGGTTCCTCGTGGACGACCACTACTGAACCCCAGGTGATAGCTGTTCCTGTAGTTTGAAATTGTCTCCAAAGTCGTGAAACGATGCTGTGAGTAAATTCCGAACTCTGCAGCCACATTCTGTCACACTGCGGCCTTCCCCTCCAACTTCCCAATGATTCGACCTCGGGTAAAAGCATCCAGATGTCCTCTAACAGATTGATTATTCGCCACTTCTCGCTGAGGCAGCAACTCGGTGTGATTTTAACTGCTATACGGCGTGCAATCTCTTTGCCAGAAATACTGATCTTTACACCGACAACATGCTTTATACTACCAGACACTCCCCATTACGTCTACCTGCATATCTGCGCATGTGCTACCGTACATCACCCTACTTAATCTCCTGATTGGTCTTTTCTGTCCACCTCGCCTCTTCGTTCAGCTGATATGCTAATTTTTCGACTTCGTCCTTAATTTTTGCACACCAGTGTATACTAGAGGACCCAAGAGACGTTGTCCTGTGTACACACATCTTAAATTCAAAAATTCCAAATTTTTATGAACAAGCCTTAACAATCTGGATCGTTTTGAATAAAATTTGTATTAAAAAGTTATTACAATGTCTAACGTCATTACATGTACGGTTATCACATTTCAATCAATAGCGTGTGAGGATGAGTATACTATGAGCGAAGTGAAATGTAAAGGCTATGTGAATATAAAAAACTTAAACTTGTTTAAATTAAAGATGAAAAATTGAGACCAAACTATGTTATAACAGGTATATTTATTAAATTGTACATAAACTTAATTTATTCTAATGTCATTAGATGTACAATATTTTTGGTTAATCCTTGAGGGGTATGAACAAATAAATTGGATGTTTTTCCAACTCTGAACACGCAACATATAATTGGCCAGTGAGAAAAGTAAGGATTTTCTAAATTTAAGCCGCAAATCTTCATTGTTTAACCTTTGTGACTCATTAATAGTCATAGTAAAATGCCAAGCGAATTGGAAATTGTAAACGTTAAAAGGGTATAGGTCAATCTGAAGGAATCATTGGGATCCGTGGTAGAAGTACAACTTCACCTTGAAATTTTCCCAATTAAAACAGTGGCTTCAAGAATGTTGCCCATGACGCCAACTTACGTTTTTTTTTTCAATTCCTACTATTAGCTCACGATCTCTATACATATTTTATTTGTTTGTTTATTTATTTATCTTGGTGGAATTTTCAATCGTTTATAAAATACATTTTAAAGCGCTCAATTGAGCTGAAATGTAATGTACACGATTATTTTAAATGACAATACAATAATTTAATTATAATTAATAAAAGTTAATTGATTAAAACTAATTATTTAAAAATTACAAATACAACCCCGTTGGCGCCTTTAGCGACACTTTTGGCGACTTATGTCAAAAATTTGAAAAAGGTTTTTTTCTCACGTGTTAAATTATTCAGTTGAAAGGAAGTTTTATATACACGATTGATTTGGATCACAATACGATCAATACTTTAATGATAATTAATAAAAAATTAATTACCACTTAATGTTGTTATTCTATCATATGTATATAAATATTTATATATATTAATTCCAACTATTTAATAAAAAAGTAGCTTAAATAATTTTTTTTCTTTGTTGATCTAAGTAGGGAATTGATTAAAATTTTTTTATATATATTACTTGTTTATAACAATAGCGTTTTTATAACAATGCAGGTGAATGTTGAGTTGTATTTTTTGAATGTTTTTAATTAATATGTTTTTAACTAATTGTGATATCGGACCAAATTGTGAATCTAAACCATTCTCGGGAATTTCTTGAACCCACACAAAAAATTCCATCGAAATTGGTCCAGCCGCTTAGAGAGTTTAGTGACATACACACGCACAGAAGAGTTTTATAAATAAAGATATATATTATACATAATATATATATATATATATTATATATATGTATATATATACAAATAAAATGTTATATATATATTATATATATATTTATAATATATATATATTATATATATAATATCATATATATATTTACCGGGCTTATTAATGAGGAAAATAATGGCAGTTTTCCATTAGTCACATACACCGGCTCGGAAGATTTATATACTCGTATACAAAGATATAGATTATAATCATAAAGTATTAGTACTCGATTATTTTTATTAGCGATGAAAAAGGGAATTTTTGTATATGTGGCCACGATAGCACGGTGGTCATGAGCGCGATTTTTCCACCGGTGCAATTTTGTCACATCACAGATCTAAATTCGAATGCCAGTAAAACCAGGAATGTGGAAGTGCTAATGTTCGTTAAATAATAATACTTATGAGTGAGTGAGGGAATATTAACGTTGCACTGTTAAGCTACACGAAGGCTTTTGGCGATGGACGACGTAGTTTTGACCCATGGCCAAGTGACATGGACGACACATGAGCTGGCACCCCCGCCTTCTCATAATTAATTATCCTTACGTTTAAAATGGTATGAGAGTATGGAGAATAGCATGTCACATAGCTTAGGTGTCATCTTTCTTCCTTGAGCGTGTTTTGAAACTAGACACCTAGCCAATGAACCTTGCGTCTCCAATTAGAGTTATTACCAATAGTAATAAAAAATTAATTAATTAAGTTCAAGTAAAAAATAAAATCACTAATCCTGAATATGTTTTTAATTATTTATAACTATATTTATGTTGTGTCTTTCCCGAATGGATGGAAGGAGAGTTGCCAGATCCTAAGACAGGCTGGACTTCTAATGATAGGAGGCACACCATCCATCTCCACAATTTTGACATGAACTAAAGGAGGGATGGCGAAGGGGCCTCTTGAATCAACGTGCCACTTTTTTCTGTAGAAATCTTTAACGAGGTATAGACGTGCCAACAAATAACTTTGGCTTGTGTCATCTGAAAAATAATAAAACTAAATATACAAACAACTCAAAACTCTTTATTTACAGCGTCAAAATACATTTTGCAATATATTGTTGTAAATGTTTTAGTTACAGTTTCACATTACACACTTAAATTCTCATTTTCCTACACCTACAGTAAAATTTTTCTTAATACTCATAGTAGTTTATTTTTCAATATCACCACTTAATTTTTTATAATAAATCAGCAATGGATAAGTGAAAGCTGAAGTCATGTAACCATCTAATTTATTATGAAAGGAGATTGAGCTTCCCTGCGGAAACAGGTACTCCAGTAATCCATCAACTTTTTAGTTACAGTATCCGACAACGTACAGAACCGTCTTTTCAAGAAAGGGCATAAATGAATACCATGATATTTAGTGTCACTTAGATTAGAATACATGTAATAAAATTGTTTTAAGAACACTTTGACAAAGGAAATTATTTAAAATCATTATTTTGGCAAAAAATTAATTTTGAATAAGCTTTTTCAAAATGTTCTCCTTTTATAAAAGAAAATACTCTAAAATAACAATATTTTGTTTATATAAAAGTAAAGACTTCTCCAGAGAGTCTGTCTGATCTATGATTTTTGAAAAATTCACATTAATTTCAGAGTTACAACCAATTCAAATACTATTATCGGCATTTTTTTTTCTTAAAAATTGCTCCTCCGTTGTCGTAAAACATGGATAAATCCATTTCCTAAGTTACATATTTCAAAAATACTGCTTGAGCATCAGTACAGAGGTCTCAGTTATATACAGGCAAAAATATTAAAATCGAAGCATTTTTCAGAAAGAAAAATATTTTGAAAATTAATCATTCTATGTTCATTTTTTTCAAAATATTGCACTTAAATACTTATTTTAATATGCTTAAAACAATTTTATGCACCTTTTTAATCTAAGCGACACTAAATATCATAAATATTAGTTCAGTTCAGTACAGTGAGTGAGTGAGTGAATTTGGTTTTATGGCGCAAGAGCCAAAATTGGCTATACTGCGCCACACGTTTGTTAAAATTATAAAAACAAGTGGTGTAAATACACATAAAAAATACAAGGACATAAAAATAATTATATATATGCGTGCCAGCATGCACATATATAAAAATAAAGTTAAAAGTTAAACATTTTTTAAAAAGTCAAATGAAATATAAAAATCCAATTCTTCTTGATAAAAGATAGATTTTGGTGGGAGATTCCACCAAGTCAGATAAGGTTAAAACAGATTGATGAAAAAGTTGGTCATGCGATGAGTATTAAAAACGGACAATCTATTAAAATGTGATGAACAGTGTAAGAGACATGGCATGAAGGACATTCAGGAGCACGTTCTCCAAACAACAAATGCCTGTGTGTGAAGTGAGTATGGCCAATGCGAAGACGAGTCAATTTGACATCAGTTCTTCGCATTGGCATCACAGGCCATGTCTTCTCTATGACAGGTTTCACGGAGTGCAGTTTGTTATCCAACTGCTGACTCTGCGATTCCTGCCAGATCTTAAAATATGATGCATGATGACGCGCGCTTCATATCCGATAGCGGAACAGCTAGCGGCAGATGCGTCGTCGCCGACTTTGCCGCGCTGTCTGTTTGCTCGTTGCCTATGATTCCTACGTGACTTGGCAGTCAGCAAACACGATATCGAAACCCTTGCTGTATTATCGACTCGTAATGTCGAGTATTGTACATACCACTGGATGGCAGCGATCGTGGTAGCGCTTTCAAGCGCTTCGAGTACAGCTCCATGCTGTCAGTATAGATGCAGTATTTACGGGCATAGTGGAGTCGATTATCTGAAGTGTACGAGCAAATGGCGAGACAGCTTCGGCAGTGAAAATGCTGCAAGAAGTGTCGAGCCTATAACCGCATAATATCATCAATCACGACTCCACAGCCAACGTAATCTGCACGTTTCGAACCATCAGTGTAGAAGGCCGAATAACGACTATACTGACTGCGGTGGTAGGCGAAGACGCGCTGGAAAGACGATGCGCGCCACAGTCGGGATTTACTGTAAGTGGCAAAAGGGCTGATATAATGGAACCGTGGCGTATTCCAAGGTTGGAATAGGAAAAAGGTTCCTTTGCTGGATACGCACGTTAGGTAGGTCGAGTTCAGAAATATGAAGCTTCATCCTATCCATAAACGGCCGGATGTGTTCAGTACAGTGAAATCACTGTGATAGTAGACTTGCTAACGCCTTATGCTCCGATAAAATTTTGACAGTTTTAATCCAAGTTGTAACGCACAGTTCGTGATTGCACTGTCCATCAGTAATTTGAAATATCGCGTTGTGCTTCAACTGAGATTGATGAAAGTAGAGTATAGAGTAATTAGAATTTTAGAATCTATTTGATGTCAGAAATTTTTCAACTTTTGAACATGCTCTATTGTTTTACATTTCGCTGTTGAAGAATAAGACCATTCTCCGTGGTTGGAGATAAAGTTTTTCAAAATTTCACGCTGCGATTTGTATTTGAGACAGTTTAATGTAAAATGTTCACAAGTTCCCGTACTCCTTTATAATCTGCACACAAAGGAGAATCTGTTTAAAAAGGAAATATATATCATTTAATGGTAATTTTTTTAGCTCCTAACTCATTGATTAAAACTTCTATATTTCTATTTTTGCTGCCTGTCTGTTCCATTTTTCAAGATGAGAAATATAAAAAATAATTTTTATGTCTTCTGCTATTTTTCCCATATCTCTTCACTTTTAATTTTGTGATTTTTGAAATGTATGTAGATCTTCCTAAGTTATCCAAGAAATAATATTCCACGGCTCTGGAGAGGAGCTAATTTATCAACTTCATTAATCCCTATTCCCCTTGTGAGCTGGTACCAAGTGAATGTAATTGATCGAGCCATTTGGAGGCACTGATGTAAAGTTGAACTTAAATTTATTATCGTATTGGATTTTCTATTAATATTTTGGATGCTTTTTAGGACTGATAAGCTGTCCGTCAGGATGATAGTTTTCTGTTTCAGAAACCCAATTTTTTAATGCAGTCCATATGGCTATAGCTTCAGCTGTGAATATTGAAATCATTTCTTTTAGTATGAAAATTTGTCGAATTTTTTTTCTTATAGGGATCAAAATTCCCATTGATGTTCGATTAGTATTTTTGAACCATCGGTTGATATGATATTGTTATTAAATTTGGCTGAATGTAATTAAACATATTTTGTACTATGTCATCGGGAAGATCCTTGTTTTGAAATAGTTCATGGATATAGATGTTTATTTTGCAATTTTCACAGATTGGAGGAGGGATCCATTGAAGAATATCTACTTTAGAAATGCATAATTCTTGAAGCAGGTTGATAGTCTTTGAAAATACTGATTTCTCTATATTTATAAAAATACTATTTCTATTCCAAAATAACCTTGAGTTTGGTGACCAGTCTTATAATGCTATTAGCTTGGTTATAAATTTTTGGCAAAGGAAATTATGGCGAGTATTAATACTTCATTACTCTCCCCCAACTCCAGGTAGTACATCCTTTCATAGTACATCCACTTAGCGATGAAAACAGTCGCATGGTGTGTAAATGTGCTATACAAACAGATTAAATTAGTGGTCTTAAAAGCTTTCTGGCGGCTTAATCAGCCTTTCCCTCTTCAGATTAATACAGAGTTCATAATATCGATTTTATCTAGCCATTTCTTTACCAAGTTCATTTAAAATTAGATACACCTCTACTTTTATTTAGGGGAAACTGATTGTAAACTGATGAAATTTACGACGATTATTCAAATTTACCCAAAGAGGGGTTACGGATTGATATTAACCATACACAACCCCCAGTAACGCAATCAAATTTATTGGGTGAATTTCCTTAGTTCAAAAATGACTTTGTTTAAATTCAAGTACGTAATCCCAGGAGTTCCTTTTAGAGCACGCTGTTGGACTAAAGTACAACTTTTTTTTACTCCAAATATAGAAAACTCAGACATATTCGATAGGGTACTAAAATTAGTTATTACCGTTTATGATATAAATTAGACTGCTTATCAACCAAAATCAAAACCTACAGCGAAAGAAAATACAAACGTTAACAACCTTTAGTAATGTTCCATTAAAATATTTATTGCCCGTAGTACAAGACACGTAACAAACAAATAGTCAATTCATAAAAAGTAAAAAAAAAGTCACCACTCACCTTTTAAAAGCAAGCTTTTAAAGCGTCAGGCATGTAGTTTCTCTGAAAATAGGTAAATAAATATGCAAGTGATATGTCCGATAAAAACGTTCGATTCGATTATCAACTTCGGCTTATCAGCCACCTTTGCTGTATTCATAAAGACACGCTACAGATTCCTCAAAATTTTCCCACGAGCTTATCCGTACATTTCGGGAGAGAGCCGTTTTTCTTCAATACGTAAATCTAGTTCTTCAACCTTCTTCGGGCTCTGCACCAACAGTCGTAGAGTCAGTTTGGCGAGAACCAGACGCTTCCTTTTTAGTCTCAGTCGATGGTTTAATTTCCGAAAAGAATTTTGGAGGTATTAGTTCAGTATATTCGTCGTTTTCTGAATCAAAAGCCTTATCCGTTCATCAGTCATTGCAGCCAACAGTCTAATCTGTTGATCGTTTTCTGAAATCAACTTTCAATCTTTTGATCAGTTTCAGCACCACTCAGTCTAAGGACGTCTTCGTTTTTAGCAACTATCATCTTTATACGTTCATCCAACTGCGTGAGAGACATTTCTGCCATGTCGGTATTTGCAGAGCGCATTGCTCTCATGAATGCGAGTCTGAGCCGCTGCTAGTTTCTTCCGCAGAGTAATTCTTATGAACCTTTCAGACATCAACTGAGCGTAGAGAGATACGATGCTCCTAGTGCAAACTGAAATAGAAGACATTAGGGATTAAGCAGCGTATCAACTCTTGAACTCCTTGGACAATTAAATCTCTTTCAGAGCAAGCCTTAAAAGCATTTGCATTAAACATTCATGCATGTCTGGTAAACATAGATTTTAGTTCTATCGTTAAGTTTTCGTGCAGATGCAATACTTACTGTTGAAACCAAGGTTAGCATAATTCCGAAAAAGAAGAACATCATCAGGGAATATAGTACTGCAAGCCGAAGCAGTCCTTTCTAAATAAAGAATAACCGATGGAGCATGCAGAAATTACTACACATTGAAGGATAAGATAGCCTCTCCAAAGATCGAAGCCGGCATTTGGAAGAGAGTCACCCTGAAAGAAAGATTAGATTACTTTAGGCATACATCAATACTTTACCATTAGGTTTGAGAATTATGAAAGTTTAGAGTTCTTGCATTATTGAAAGAAAACGCCCATTATACTAATGCTTTATAATGTCTACCAGTTTCAAATTAAGTCTCTCTAAATGCCAGGATATACTAGCGTTTTCGGTACAAGTTCCACAAGACTTTCTTAAGGAAGAGAGCAGGCGGTACGCAAGTAACCGAAACACTCGTGCCTGAAATACAGATGATTTAGGTGTCTCTATATTCTCGATTTCAAGGGAGACCCGAACCAGAATTTCGATAAGAAACATTCGTAGTCAAGACTTCGCCAAAGATCTTATCAAATCAATACTTATAGAACGTTCATATCTCAAGACAATGCAGCCATTCCCGGTAATGGCACAAGACATGTGTTTGTTACGTGTTTTACCTCATTAAAAAAGATTTTGATTTTACTATTTCTTCACCCCTATATATATATTTTAAATTTTCACTTTCGCTAGTATACTTTTATTCATCCACTCATGTTGAAATACATTCTTAAACATGTAGCGATAATATTTGTTAATATAGCTCTAAGAATATTAATTCGTCAGATTTAATTAGTGCATAAATAGCAAGTGTAGTCCAACATCACATATAGAAAGAAAATTGCTCCTCGTGTCCCTGTTGCGCAGTGAAGAGCGCGTTGGGCTTGAAATTAAAGGTCGAGGATTCATATCCCACCCGAATGGCCTAATTTACAGGAATGTTATTTCTCCTTCCCCTATACCGTTTTACTAAAATTAAATTTAATGGATAAATAGCAAGACAAAAAATAGTTAGACACCTATAGGACAACGGAAAACTGCAAAGGAAAATCCACTTCCTATTTTGCCACTGAATACAGGGATTCCGTCAAAAATGCATGTACATATTTATATTAATTGTAATCATTCAACATAAAGATGCCATCAAGTAATCTTTTTTCTTGGCCGGAGTAGGAACAGACAAATTTTATTAAATTACTTCTTCTACAGTTACTTTTAATGGCTACGAAGTCTATTATCACATTTTAGTGAGACCAGACACTAGACTTTACCTGTATCTCACTTCAAGGTTGTACAAGTATTACTTGATTTATGAGAAACTGATTTACCATAGAGCGATTCACCGTTATATTAAAATTACACTAGTTAAAAAGATCCACATGATACATACCAACAATTGCATTTCTTCAAATGAATTAGAAGCTAATATCCTCTAGCAGTTTAAGTCGAGTTAAAAGCTTAATGTAATTGAAGGCATATTCGTGAACACTTTTAATAAGTTAATCCATTGTACAGTGAATCAAGATAAAGTGCTTGGTATTAAAAGAATACAACAGAGTTAGAGTTATTTCACTTTTGTATCAACAGTCAGATCCGCGTTGGTGCTTCAAACTAAAGATCCCGGTTAAGTAATAATCCTAAAATAAAGGACTAGTGCCCTCACGTAGACAAGTCAGCGAATGACTTAGCTATCGAAGCGCAAAAGTACTTCCCGCGAAAAAACAAAGGTAACCAAATTTCATTAAGCTTATATTAATGTAGTTTGAAATAACAATTTAACTTTCTATTTACAGAAGTAGACAAGATTTAATCTAGGAGACAACGTACATGTTTTTAAGTCACGATGTTAGCAACAAGACTTACTTCAACACTCTCTTTCCGATCTTTGTTAACGTTCATATCCATCTTTTGCAGGTGATGCAATTATATCTTTTACAGCACACCTTTCAAATTCTTATTCGATATTTTAAAACTTAACCTGAAACCTTTAAAAACAGATAAAAACTTCGAATTACAATTCGGTGACTGGACACCTAAGCCTCTTTCTTATAAACCTTAAAATTTTGCATTTTACTGCGCACTTTGGCAGAAAACTTCATGATTGGTTGACTCAACATTCTACTAAAATTGCACAACAGAACATTGAATGGTGTGTTTTGATGTTTAAATTATTAAAAATTTATTTTTTCTAATAATTTGGGTCCCACAAACAGTATAAGAACAACAGTCGACAAGATTTTTTATTTATGCTGATATTAAAAAGCAATAGGAAGTGTTTTAGCGATGCACTTTTGTAATTTTGAATTGCAGTCAAGTGACGAGAACAAAACCTAAGCTTTCACCCTATTTTCCTAAATTCAATATCACTCCGATCTGAACACTATGCTTTGTATCCAGTCAGAATTAGATTGCGTCAATTTCTCACACGACGAGTTCATAAAGCAATTAGGATTCAAACTCAAATATGGGTGCCCCGATTTTATCATGATAATTACTGGGATAAAAATGACAACTAGGGGCTTTGGGTAGCCTAATGGTTAGAGCAATGGATACCAGACTTGAGGTCTGGGTTCGATACCCCTATGCCACCATACTATCCGAGTATTTACGGGGAACGTGTTCATTAAATCAGTGGGTTCGACAGCCTTGTGAGTGTTCGCTGCAGAATCCACGGGTGCAGAAGAATAGTTCCCTTGCCTCTAGCTCAGGGGTGGCGAACCAATGGCACGTGACGCAATATTTTCAGCACTCCACCGATCAAAAATGTTTGCATTTTAATTCAAAAATAACAAAGTTCACTATGAAGCATACGAACCAACGTGAGTGAGTGAATATTAACGTCGCCACCCATCCGGTACAGTGGTGAGTGGCGCTGACAGCGGTGTCATAATGGCTGGGTTCGAATCCCGGTAAGTCATGAATGTTGTTTGTGTTATCCTTCTCTTCTTTGTGATGTCTGAAAGCTTCGCGACATTTCTATGTGTCCTTTATGTGATATTTTGTGCTACACGCGGTTATGAATGTTCTAATTAAAACATCAACTTCTCACTGTTCAGCTACACGAGGGTTTGGCGACTTCGTACTTTGAATCACAATCAAGTGACGAGGACGTCATATGAGCGGGTACCCCCTCTTTTCCTAACTACCGCACTACACCAACGAGAGGACGTTTGAGCTTCTCGACAGATTTAAAGTGCATCGCTCCCCACACTGATTGTACAAACGTGAGTGACGGGTTGTGGTAAGCGAGGCGGAATGGAGCACACTCCCGTTTGTTATCGTCTTACAATCCCAACATACGTTATTTGTCATCTTACTTGCCAATAACCAAAGTCACACTCTTGTTACTTTTTTTTGAATTACACTAAAGGTATCCGATCACTGAGCCGATTTTTGCAAAATCGTATAAATGGATAATATTTAAGATATTTAGTGTCAGCTTAGATTAAAAAAGTATATAAAAATTGTTTTAAGAATATTATTAGAATAAAAAATTTATTTAAGGTAATATTTTTAAAAAAAAATGAACATAGAATGATTAATTTTCAAATATTTTTCTGTTGTGAAAAAATGCTTCTATTTTAACAATATTTTTACCCGTATATAACTCAGACCTTGGTACTGAGGTTCAAGTAGCATTTTGAAATACGTAATCTAGAAGTGGTTTTATCCATGTCTTACGACAACGGACGGGAGCAATTTTAAGGAAAACGCCAGTAATTATTTGAATTGGTTGTAATTTTGAAATTAATGTGAATTTAAAATTATAGTTTTAGACTCTCTGGAGAATCTTTTACTTTATATAAGTAAAACATTGTTGTTTTTAGGAAATTTTTTGCAAAGGAGAACATTTTAGAATAAAGGTTATTTAAGTTAATTTTTTTGTCAAAATAATGTATTTAAATAAAATCATTTTTTTTTTCTCAAAACGTCCCCTTAAAACAATTTTATACATCTATTCTAATGGAAGTGACACTAATAGTACATTTGTGCACCATCCATTTAAGCGTTTTTTTAAATCACTGGTTCCGAAAGTAGTCGGATACCTTACACTAAAAATTTACAATACAGTGAAAATGTATTTTGGACGCAGTAAATAAAGAATTTTGACTTGTTTTTGTGTGTATTTAGTTTTATTATTTTCCAATAACCTCAAAACCAAAGTTATTTGCCGCACCCCTATACCTCGTTAAAGATTTCTACAGAAAAAAGGGCATGTTGATTCATAAAGGTTAGCCATCACTGCTCTAGTTCATGTCTAAATTTTTTGAGATGGAGATGGATGGTGTCACCTTACCTATCATGTAGAAAGTACAACCTGTCTTAGGCTCTGGCAACTCTCCTTCCTTTCTCTTAGGGAAAGACACAAAAACCACAATTCGATCATAATGTTTTCATTTTTACTTGAAGTTAATTATTTTTTTTTTTTTTTTTTACTATTGCAATAGAACGTAAGGTTTATTGGCTAGGTATCCAGTCTCAAACCACGCTCAAGGAAGGAAGATGACACCTAAGCTATGAGACTTGCTATTGTCCATACTCTCATACCATTTTAAACGTAAGGATAATTAATTATGAGGGGGCGGGGTGCCAGCTCAGGTGTCGTCCACGTCACTTCGGCCATGGGTCAAAATTACGTGGTCCGTCGCCAAAAGCCCTTGTGTAGCTGAACAGTGCAACGTTAATATTTTCTCACTCACTCGTGAGTATTATTATTTAACGAACATTAGCGCTTCCGAATTCCTGGTTTTACTGGCATTCGAATTTAAACCTGTGATATGACAAAATTTGCACCGGTGGAAAGATCGTGCTCATGACCACCGTGCTATATCGTTGCCTGATATACAAACACATTCCATTTTTTGATCGATAATAAAAATAATTGAGAACTGATACTTGGTGATAGTAATATATATACTTATATACACGTATATAAATGTTCTGTGCGTGTGTAT